>CM019065.1:34145392-34419467 GCA_009667805.1 Leptobrachium leishanense
TGTGTGCGCCTGTTCCAGTTCCGCTTGAGCTTCTTGCACCTTTTTATCAGTCTTTTGTATCTCCCTATATGTCGGAATTGTTGACTCTTTGCAGCACTCACTGTGGATATAGGAACAAAGAGATGCTCTTGTCTGTCAACTTCGGATCCATAGGCATCCAACGAATCATCTTCAGTCTGCAAATATTCGTTATGCCTCACGGGTTGTGCGTAAGCTCTTTCTCCTCTCCTAAAGCCTCTTCCTCTCTAACAACTCGAATCAGTTCCAGGTATTTCAATTCTCGGTTACCTTCTCTGGTTTTTAGCTGTAACATCACAGGATCTAGAGGTTGAGCGCCCCTCAATATCTGCTGCATTCTGATTTTATCTATAGTGGCTGGTTCGGCCCTTTCTTAAGAAGTATCTGGTGCAGAATCTTATCCAGGCGCCTCATATATTCAGTCATTTTTCACCTTTTCGCTGGTAGGTGTGTTTGTACTGGTACAGGAGTTCGGTAGCCTTTTTTGTTCGCCCAAACACTTCCTGTAATATATTTAGGTAATCTAAAGCAGTACAGTCTTGCTTACTCAACTTCAGGTTTCTGACAGCCTCTGACGCAGGTCCCTTTAGGCTCTCAGTAATCCTTTGCTTCTTCTGCGCTTCAGGGACGTCCCACTCATCCAGAACCTGCATCGCCTGTTCTACCCATTCTTCGAAGGTTTCTTCTCCCGCCGGAGTTGGTATGTTTCCTGTAAAATTCCTCAACCGTCGATAACCAAAGTTAGTGTGTGGAGGGCTTGTTCTTTGACATTTAGCCAGCAGATCTCTGATAGCCACTATAAATTAAGGCCCGATCATGGCCAGTGGACTGGGCGCGGGAACGTTCGCGGGATCGCCTCGTGGCGCACTTGGCTGAATCAGTTGAACTTCCACATCGTTGGTCAGCTTTACACTCGCACCCTGAAAACACACTGGAACACCCTTTCTCCAGTCAAAAAGGCGATCTTTGAATATAGAGATAAACATGGTGAATTTAATTATAACCAAATGTTTAATAATGAGGTCGAGGTTACTACAGTACAAACTAGTGAAGACTCTTTGTAAGATGAGTTTAAGAATCTCCAAAATCTTATGAAAAAGGAAATGCGTTTAAAATGGGATATAGCAACCTTTGAAAGATATTTGCATGAAAAGATCACTCCAAGGGGATTAAGATTTTTTAAAAACTCGACATTTGATAGAGATGTACCAGAATTCATGATGATCTGGAATGAGGCTTTAGAGAGCTTTTCAATTCACATGATGGGTATTATAATTACCAGAAAAAAGGAGAATCTGTCTAGAATTAATAGAGAGATTGGTAAAATACAAGACAAATTATCTCCATTTTTTGAACTTCCGGATTTTAAGATGCTTTCTATACAAACGGAAGCCTTTTTGAATAAGGAAGAAAATGATACAAAACAAATCAAAATTACAAAATATAAACGTGATAAACTGGATTATCAAAATAATCAAGTAAGGACTTTTAATAGTCTACAAAGAAAGAGACCAAATGAACAGCCGCTAGTACAAACTGTAAGGAACCCCTATAGAGAGGGAGTAAACTTAGGACGGAGAAAAAGTCAGTCCACATATGGGTTCAATAACGCACAGGCGAGCCACATGTGAATTTTAAAAAGAATAATTTTAGCCACATTCCGAAAAGAATTCGGGATGAGAATAAAAAGATTCTGTATGACAATAAAACAAGAAATGAACAATGGATATATCCAAAAAAAGTTCAAAGACAGAAGCAGCAATATAATCAATATGTTTCTGGGGTAAATGCCATTCCTTTGAAAAATCGATTTAAACCTTTAGACAACGAAAAAAAGAACTGCAGTAAACAATACAACCTTTAAAAATGGTCGATAACTTTGATTGACAGCCAGTTGTAGAGTACCAGTAGCTACTGGTACTCTACAACTGGCTGTCAATCAAAGTTATCGACCATTTTTAAAGGTTGTATTGTTTACTGCAGTTCTTTTTTTCGTTTTATATTTACTGTATTAGCACGATGTGGTGGAGAGTGCTGTGAACTGCAGTAGTTTCTCTATAGGATCATATACTTTCACTCTTCTTTATACTCTATTAAACCTTTAGACAATATGGAAGTCTTTTTGAACAAAATCAAGAAGAAAACAGGGATTGGTCGACCGCCCCAAGAAAGAGAAGGGAGGATTTTTTATCGGCAGGCTCGACGTGGAAGAGACGAAGAGAGACCGATTCAGACTCGGAAATATCAGAGGATGTCGAGCTGGACAGAAAAAGGGAAAAGAGGAAAACGAAAAGACCATTGAGATACCACAGCAATAGAACAAGGTCCATCCGATAATACCATGATTTTGAATCAGAAGGGGATTTTTTTTAATCTGTCCGAAAGGATACTCTCTCCAATGGAGATTGAAGTTCTCAAGTAGAGGATTGAAAATTTGGCCCCACTCGTACAACATGATGGGTTTAAGGCTTTGGTCGACGTTAAGAAATTTGTCCGCAATTTGAACTTTAAAAAATATTTTTGCGGGGGCGGAGCTAGCGCCCAACCAAGATGGCCGCGTGATCCCGAGGCTCCCGCGCACCTAGCACCAAGACCTTTGTTTTTGAGCACCCCTGAGCCGATTTTTCTTTACCTCGAGTCTCCTATAGCTCCAGCAACATGCCAGCCTCAAAACCGCTAAAAAAAAACGCGGCCGCAGGACCCATCCGTAGCCCATTTTTCGTCCCGGCCAAAAGACAGGCCGAAGCCTCCCAAGATGGCGGCCACTGTGAAACGCTGTACCCGGAGGAAGAGTTACCCACTTCAGCTGACTTAGCGGTTCCGGCCTCGAGGGGAGATGTGGAGCGCCTCTTTACCAAGATGTCCCAGATGCAGACCTTTCTGGCGGGTGAGGTGGCGAAATTGGGGACAGAACTGCGGGGAGAGATTGATTCGCTGGGTGCACGCACGGCTGAACTGGAGGACCAGGCCGCAGAGATAACGCAGGCCCATAACGACTTGGCGGAGGGTACCGGGGACCTAGCCAAAAGAGTCTCATTTTTGGAGTCCAAGATGGAGGACTTGTCTAATCGTTCCAGAAGAAATAATATAAGGTTGAGAGGTCTCCCGGAAACTGTGTCACCTAAGGATCTCAATGGGACGGTGCAGGGTATACTACGTCGCCTTGCACCGGACATAACGGAGGCCCATCTGTTAATGGATCGGATTCACAGGGCCCAAAGACCCCCGAATCTTTCGTCTCTTATCCCGCGAGACGTGATATTCCGCATGCATTACTTCACGGCGAAACATCAGATCCTTCAAGCCGCACGCACCTTCCAGCTGGACTTTGAGGATAAACCCCTACAGCTGTTCCAGGATTTGGATCCCGCGACCCTCCGACGACGCAGGGCTTGGCGCCCCATTACAGAACACCTGTCTGCTCACGACATCCCATACACGTGGGGATTTCCCTTTCGCCTGCAAGTGTCGGTGGCGGGCCGGCAGGTGGCCCTCACCCCCTCCTCAGATCTTGCCGCCTTCTGGGCCGCAGTGAAGTGCCCACCTCTGGAGGATTTCGTCGCCCCCGTGCTCCCGCCTTCTTCCTTCCCTCGTCTACAGCAGCGCTGGACTCGAGTTGGTACCACGAGCGGGGAAGGCTGATGATGATTATGAGGCCTGGAGGCCCGTTTCTTCTTCTCTTCTCTCTCAAATTTTTCCCTCATTGGAGGGTTATCGCTCAGGAGTCCGGATGGTGGTGGATCACCATGTGAACCATACGGGAGGTCTGAGTGCTGTTGCTCTCCGGTTTTTTCTTTTTCTTTTGCTTTAACTGCCCTTGGCTCAGGGCCATTTAATGATGTCACTGATGTTTACTTATTATTTGATCCAAAGCTTCTGGTATGCCTAATTGAGTTTCTACTGTCTTGCAGGGGCTCCCTGGGGGAGGTTCGCCCCGACGGTTCTATTCGGGACAGGTCGGGGGACCCTCCCCCCGGAATTCCCCCCTATCGGTTATAATGTCATATCCAGGTATTGCTAGTGTTTCTCAACTTCGGTCGGGTGTGGGGTGTGGGGGACTGGGGTTCGGGGAGTTTTTGGTCTCCTTGTCCTCCCCTCCAAGGTCGGCCTGGCACTCCATAAGTCCAGGCGCTTTTTGTGTTATGTCGTGTTTTTGTCTTACGTTGTTGGTGGGTCTTTGTTTCTCGGGCGTGCCACCCGCTCCTATGCTTTTCTCTTTTTCTTTCTGTCTTTCCTCATCTCTCTTTCTCCACCTCCTCTCTTGCCCCTGACTCCAGTTTCCCTCTCTTGCCCTCAGACAGAGATAGGGGGGGCATCTTTGGTGCCTCACTCCCTTTTCACCTCCCTCTTGTTGACTCTGTATGGGGGATAGAGGCCTAAAGATTTTGTCCCTTAATGTTAAGGGATTAAACAACCACCCAAAGAGGCGTCTGTTGTTGAGGGAGCTTAAACGATCCGCGTGTCATATAGCAATGATTCAGGAGACCCATTTTGCTTCATCCCGCCAATTTTCACTGAGAGACAAAACCTTCCCTGTTGCCTACATGGCGTCATCTCCACAAAAGAAAAAGGGAGTGGCTACCCTGATCCACTCCTCCTGTCCCTTTAAAATTCACCTTCAAGTTTCAGATCCAGCTGGACGTTATTTGATGCTAGTGGGACAGATAGCTTCCACCACCCTAACCTTATTTAACATTTATGCTCCTAATGGTTATGACCCTGACTTCTGGACAGAAATATCTTCTTTACTGACATCTAGAGCTGACGGTCGAGTTATCTTTGGCGGGGATTTTAATGCTGCCCCCAGCCCTCTCTGGACAGAAAGGCATCGGGGGACTCCTCAGGGACGCCTTCGGGATACCCCCAGGATGCTTCCCTGGAGTCCTTTATGCTTGACCATTCCCTGGTGGATGCATGGCGCCTCCATCACCCGGGTGATAGGGACTTCACCTTTTTTTCCAACCCCCACCGCTCTTACTCCCGAATAGACCTTTTCCTGGTGTCCCTGTCGACGATGCCTTTAATTCCGACCTCAAGCATAGGTGATATCACGTGGTCGGACCACGCTCCGATCTCCATGACGTTAGCCATACCGTCCTACAAACCGGCGTGGTCGTGGTGTCTGAATTCCTCTTTGCTACACAAACCCGAACATATCATAGAACTGCGGCAACAGCTTAGCGAATATTTTCTGGAAAATGACTCACCCCACCCTTTCCCCCACCACCCTGTGGCTGGCCCATAAAACGGTGATACGAGGCCATCTCATACAATTAGGTAGTAGACTCAAAAAACAAAAGCTAGCTTCCCTGGTTTCTTTGACCAAGGACCTGTCTAAATGGGAAGCTCTGAACAAACTTTCACCCTCAGACGTCTTGACCGCCCAGATTAAAACGATCAGGACCGCAATACGTCAACTACTCGGGGAGGACGCGGCCCGCTCATTGGCCTGGTCCAAGAGGACCTATTTTGAATTTGCCAACAAATCTCACACCCTTTTAGCGTCTAAACTTCGCAATAAAACTAGGTCCAAACATATAACGGGAGCCAGAGATGGGGAGGGAGTCCTGCACACGTCCCCAGCTACAGTTAATAAATTGTTTACCTCATACTTCCGGACATTATACAACCATTCCCCGACCCACGTTTCTGACTCTATCCCATTGGGCCAATCGATTGACCGTTTCCTGTTGAATGCTCCTCTCCCCGGCTATCCCCCGCACAGAGACAGACGCTTAGACACCCTCCATCTGAGGAGGAGATAGCTGAGGTCATTAAGGCATTCAAACCTCACAAGGCCCCTGGCCCGGATGGGTTCTCTGCCTTTTATTATAAAACATTTGCACAAACTTTGTCTCCGCATTTACACAAATTTTATCTGTCTCTGTGGGAGGGTGCCCCAGCCCCAGCAGATTTTCTCCGCTCAGACATTATTTTAATTCCAAAGGAAGGAAAGGACCCGTCTTATCCACAAAATAATAGGCCTATTTCCCTTTTGAATGTTGATTATAAAATATTCACAAAAATACTTGCAAATAGACTGAACTCCTTCTTAGCTTCTATAATACACCCGGATCAGGTAGGGTTTATCCCGGGCAGGCATGCATTTGCTAATACCAGACGTGCTGTGGTGCTGATGGAGCGTATGACTGGCACCCGACTGCCTTCTCTGCTCATCTCTCTGGATGCAGAGAAGGCGTTTGATCGACTAGAATGGCCTTTTTTGTTTCGACTTTTGACCACGTGGGGCTTCCCGATGTCCTTTCTCTCGGTCCTCCGATCTCTATATAATTCCCCTACCTCTGCTGTCATTACCCCAGGTACTGTTCCCACGAGTTTCTCTGTCGGAAATGGGACTCGACAGGGATGCCCTTTGTCTCCCTCCTTTTTGCCCTATCTCTCGAACCCCTTTTATCGGCCATTCGTCACTCCCCCATATTACAGGAGTGACAGTAGGAAGGGAGGAATACAAGGTATCGGCGTACGCCGATGATGTCTTGCTCACTCTTAGCCATCCCTCCGCCTCCATTCCTCACCTGCTCTCCCTCCTGCGCGACTTTTCAGCAGTCTCGGGTTATAAGGTTAACCTAGAAAAGTCAGTTGCTATGCCTTTTTCCCTGTCGGACTCGATCTGTCGGGAGATTGAGCGGTCTTCAGGTTTCCGTCTTACTCGCTCCTCTTTGAAATACCTGGGAGTGTGGCTTACACCTGATGTGAATGGATTGCACTCCCTAAACTATGAGGCAATGTTTAAACTTCTGGTGAGGACCTGGAGAGGTGGGGGAGAGAGGGGGTCTCCTGGATTGGCAGGATCAATTGTATAAAGATGAACCTGCTTCCGAGATTACTATATCTATTTCAAGCCCTGCCGGTCTGGGTGTGCCCCCGATCTCTTCGACAGCTGCAGTCCCAAATTGAAGGTTTTGTGTGGGCGGGGGGCAGGAAAGGGTTTCTAAATATGTCCTATACCGTCCTAAAGAACGAGGGGGTCTGGGCCTTCCACACTTGTATAAATATTTCCAAGCGGCTCAGGTTGCTCAGTTTGTGATGTTTCATCTGCCCCAACACTCCCAACGTTGGGCCGATTTGGAATCTGACCTATTTGCACCAGACCTCCCGCAATTTTATTTTTGGCTACCCAAGGAGTTCCGCCCGTTATTGCGGTCCACCTGTACAGCGACTCTGACCTCACTGAGGGTATGGGACTCCGTCCGGGACAAATTCCACCTCTGCTCTTGTTACTCGCCTCTAATGCCATATTTACGCAACAGAGCTTTTGTTCCGGGATTGTCCCCCTCCGCTTTTGCAGCTTTTGAAAATATCGACCTGCAGAGGGTTAAGCATTTCAGATCTTCAGGAGATGACTGGTTCTCTTTCTCGGACCTACAATCGAAGGGTGACCTTCGGACCTTTGACCATTTCAGATTCTTACAGATACGGGACTTTTTATCTCAACATAACATTTCACAAGCAGCGAGTCAGAAATTAACGTTTTTTGAATCCATGTGTGATTCCGGAAGGGCTCCGAAAGCTCTAATTTCCACCTTATATAATCATTTTTCATGCGAGGATGTCTCATGGCTGACCCCTGGATTCATTGCCCGCTGGGAGGCGGATATCGGGGAGGAGTTGGAGGGGGAGGAGTGGCAAGATATGTGGGAAAATGTTGCAAAAGTGTCTATATGTGTTACGCTGAAAGAACAGGCATATAAAACGATGTACCGATGGTATACCACCCCGGTCTTGCTCTCGCATCTGCAGCCGGGTACCCCTGATGTTTGTTGGAGGGGCTGTGGGGCTCGGGGTACCTTGTTTCACATGTGGTGGCTGTGCCCGAAGGTGCGTTCTTTCTGGGACCGATTGGTGACTTATTAGAGGAGGTGTTTCAACAACCTTTCCCACTTGATCCTTGGGCCTTCCTGCTCCATAGGTCTCCGGCATCCCTTCAGGGGCCGGATTGCAAACTCTTTCACAGGATAGTGTTGGGTGCTAGGAGAGCTCTCGCTAAGCACTGGCGAGATGGGGATGTGCCTTCCGTTGAGGTGGTCCGGGCTTATATAGCCGAGGCGCATCACATGGATAAACTGTCAGCGGTGATCCACAACTCGCTTCCCTCGTTTTACAAAACCTGGAGTCGTTGGGAAGAAACTAATTAAAACCCGATTAATACCTGAGGGGGGTTAGATGCGTGAGGTTTCCCCTTTCTATTTTTCTCTGTCCTTTTCTTTCCTTTTCTTTTCTCTCTTTTGTCTTACGTGGTTTAATGTTTGTCCTGTCTTTGTCGGCTGCGTGGCATGCCAAGCGCTGGGCATAAGGGCTTATCTGCTACATGTCATCCGAACTCGACTATTATGCTTAATTGTTTCTACCTTGATTCTGTAAGTTGAGCTAAGTCATGTTTTATTCGGCTTGCCCTCTCTGCCCTGCCAGGCGATGTCACAGGTGGCTGTTTACCTGTTTTCTGTGTTTAAATCTTTTTCAAAATAAAGAATTATAAAAAAAAAATATATATTTTTGCAAGAATCCAATTGAAAACAGTAACTTGATTACAACTACGTATATACATACGGATTTGAAAACCAGATCAACTTTTTTTCCTCAGTATTGTAAATCCAGTTCCATAGATTGTTTGAGAAATTAGTCATTAAAGATTTAGATTTAATTTTTTTCCTTGGACTGTTTGACAAAAGAGAAAGAGAGCTTTGGAATGCACTTTAAGGAAGATAAGAAAATATAAAACCGGCCGATAAAGGGGGAGGGATTGTTTTGATGACAAAAACAAATTATATAAAAGAGTGTGAAAGACAGCTGAGTGACAATAATACGTATAACAAAATGACAAACGATCCTACCAGCGATATGAAGATAACCCTAATGGCATTGTTGAATGAAGGACGGATAAACAATATTTTAAATAAAAAAGAATATGAATATCTATCTATAAACCATCCAAAGATACCCACCTTTTATATTCTGCTGAAACTTCACAAGAATAAAGAGAACCCTCCTGGTCGGCCCATAATATCGGGCATTGGCTCTATCTCCTCGAGATTGTCAGAATATATAGACACATTCCTGCAGCCCATAGTGAAGAATACCAGGACATATCTGAAGGACACTAAGGACATTTTGAATACCCTTATGCAACATCAATGGCAGGAAGATTTCTGGCTAGTCACGGGGGATGTCACTTCTTTATATACTATTATTCAGCACTCTAAGGGTCTGCAGGCCACATCTAAATTTTTGGAGATGGATGGGAAAATTCCATCGGAACAGAGAGATTTTTTAGTGGCTAGTATCAAATGGACTTTGCATAATAACTATTTTTGGTTTAATCAGGATTTTTATATTCAGGTGGTGGGAATGGCGATGGGAACGACATTCGCACCCAGCTATGCCAATTTATTTATGGCATTTTGGGAGGAGACCTTTATAGATAAATTTTTGGGTGCGGGCCTCGTTACCTATCGCCGTTACATTGACGACGTCATTTTTATTTGGAAAGGAGATGAGGTTTCCTTACAGGATTTTTTAGCTGTATTGAATGATAATGATGCTAACATCCATTTGGATTTTAGTTATAGTAAGCAGGAGGTGTTTTTTTTAGATTTACACATCTATATAGAGAATGCTATTATTAAAACACGCACCTTTTTTAAGCCTGTAGATATTAATAGTTATATCCATTTTTCTAGTGGACATTTTTCCCCTTGGCTTAATAATATTCCTAAGGGACAATTGATGCGTCTTAAGAGAAATTGCACTGACAATGAGCATTTTTTGAAAGAATCGGTGAAACTTCTAACCAATTTTAAAGAAAAAGAATATCCGAATACAATTCTAGAGGAAGCCCTTCAGGACGTGGAGAAGATTGATAGATCTACCCTTTTAACAAAAACAAACTCTAAAAAAAGGGAGAACCCTGTAACAAGGATGATTTTTGATTTTGATAGCTCGCATATGGATATTAAGAAGACCATCAATAAATTTTGGTACCTTTTGAGGGAAGATGACGATTTGAGGGGTGTTTTGAGTGAAAGACCCACTATTACCTTTAGAGGTGCCCCCAGTTTAAAACAAACCTTGGTACAAAGCTATATAAAAGATAATAAGAAAACAGGATGGTTACAACAAGTTTCTTTTATTGTAAAAACTGTCAATCTTGCAAGAATTCCAACATCCCAACAAATAGAAATTGCATTAAGAACTATAAATCTAATATAACTAATGTCGAATATATCATCAATAGTCTAATAACATGCAAAACCAATAATATTATTTATTTGTTGGAATGTCCGTGCGGATTACAGTATGTAGGACGCACGGCAAGACCTTTACATAAACATATAGACGAACACATTCGTAATATTAGAAATGGGTATATGCAACATTTTGTTTCTGCACATTTTTTTAAGTTCCATAATTCGGACCCAAGGGGGTTAAAGTTTTTGGGCATTAAAAGAGTAGGCAAATATTGGAGAGGAGGTAATAACATCCAAAAAATGGGACAGGAGGAGATGAGGACAGCATATGATCTGAGAACTTTTACTCCTTTGGGTCTTAATGTGGATTTTGATCTGTTTAATTTTTTAACTTAAATTTTAATATAGGTTCCTATGGTTCTGTTTTTAGACCATTCTCTTAATAGGCAATTGTGATTTTAATATTTTTTTATGTGTTACAAGCTTTTATAATGTTAATTGTTATTGTAATAGCAGCATTATGTTGTAATGTTTATTGAGATACATCCCTGTGGTTGAGGTGGTATTGTGTGCTTTTTTATAATCATGTTGAAGTAATTTAAGACCTTCCATATGGAGCGGATTAAGGAGATCTTAACAAAATGTAAAGAGGTGTGCCAAATTGGGACACTATAAAGATAGGACGATGATACAGTAATGTAAGCTCTGATGAAGTCCCGAGGGCGGGACGAAACGCGTCAGCACTACGTCACTTTACTACCGTGGATCCACCCCTTTTGAGTGACCATCTTGGTAGCAGCCCGGGAGCTCCGGATGGTTGTCTAAGGCTATATGGGACGCGGTTTTTTATCTGGCAGTGGATATATACTCTTGGAGACGAATTGCTAAAGAAGTGGCCTTCGTCTAAAAAGGATTGGAGAAATACGAAAAAAAAAATTCTTTTTCCTCAGCAAGGATTGGAAGCTAATTGAACGAGCTCCTTTTTAACAAAGACAATAGAGGAATATATGTTTTTTTCCTTCCTCCTTGTTGTGTACAAAGATTGTTGTAATACAGACATTTTATAAGACATTTATATGTTTTTTAGCGCAACACCACCATTTTTGTTTTTTATGCCATACCTTTTCTGAATTAAGTGGATATCAGGGTGGTGTTTGCTGCTCTTTGGTTTTGGGTGTTTCCCCAGTATTAACCCTATTTACTATAAATTCAGGCCCGATCATGGCCAGCGGACTGGGCGCGGGAACGTTCGCGGGATCGCCATGTGGCGCACTTGGCTGAATCAGTTGAACTTCTACATCGTCGGTCAGCTTTACACTCGCACCCTGAAAACACACTGGAACACCCTTTCTCCAGTCAAATAGAACATATGTGTGAGAAGTATCTGGGTTCGCTTTAATGTCCAGAATTAACCCCTGATGATCTGGTGTCAGCGCGGCCACGGCCCGGCGAATCTGATCTTTGGCCCAAGTGTCTGCAGGAATGTCCATGACTATGCTTAACCCTATCTGGCTATTGTGCTCCTCACACCATTTGGCAGCAGTGTCTGGATCCATAATTAACCCTTTAATTGCGGTATCTACAGAGACTGGAATCCCGGAACGAGCCCCCACGTGTAGCGCTCACTCCCGGAGGAGCCGCTGAATAAACCTCGGGTTAGTCTCACCGCACTAGTAAATAACTATACACCAGCACTGTTGTGGATTTTTATGTATTATATTCTTTACTGATCCCAATAAAGCAGCATATATTACGTATATACGGTATTTAAATGACAAGAATTCATAAAGCGGGAAAAACACGCGGCGGCAAAAGGAACGGTTAACCCCCTCAGTTCTGGAGTGTAAGTCCCGTGAATAATAGCTCAAAAAATGTGTATGTGTATTGTCTCGGGTACTCGGGTACTGCATTCAACTGGCCAGTGAATGAAACAAACAATCTTCGACTAGTCACCGTTGGGGCCCTGTGGATTTAAACAATACTGCAGCGTGCGTTTCTTATTTGGTAACTGCGGCCTGGGAGGCCTCTCACCCATCCGATAGACGAAACTGTCCAACACCCGATCAAAGATCTTCTCCGCTGTGTACTGGGACTCTGTGCTACTGGATCCGCTCCCTGCTTGCCGAATCTCCACAACTGGAACAACAATCCACCGCCTGCACTCCCAATCGATCAGCACGGTCTCCTAACTCGGGGACCAGCCGGAACCAGCTTGTCATCCAGACCTCTCAGCGCTGCGTAGGTAGGTTTCAGCACAGTCACTGTCCCGATCTCCAGCACCTGTGAGACAGCGTCTGTACTCCGGCCTGGTCGCGATCCTTGACAGCTCTCACGTGCGTCCTCCTCCTTTCACTGCTCCGTTCACTCTGACCTTTCCTTCCACAAGGCCGCTGATCTCCTTCCTCCTCCTATCCCACCCCTTCCTGTCCTCCTGCAAAGGACGATGGTAGGTGTAGTTCAGTTTTTGTCCAGCATAGTCCACTATGTCTCTGTCTCCCTCTGGTGGCCATAATAATTAAATGCAGCAGAACACAGTCTTTAAAGCAGCACTACACTAGAAAAACAGTAAACAATGTATGCAATTAATAATAAACGTAAGTGATAAACGTAAGTAACAGTGAATACGGGGTCACAGCCAATGGGCCGGCTCCGTTCAAAAGTGGTAGCCCAATGGTGTTGGGATTCGCCAACGTTAGAGTCCACAGTCTAGTGGCGGGTGCAAATAGTCAGACCATGGGACCGCCCGACCATACTCCGATATCAGAGTTCAGAACAGGTATCAGTGGGCGGAGTACCCCAAATAAAAAATGCAAAGGATACTCATCTGGGTGACATGGTTTGGTGAAGTGTGGGCAGCGCAGGGCTGCCGGAGCTGTCAAGACGGGGAACCTGGCCGAAGTGGAGCAGCGTGAGGAGGGTCTGGTCTGCCTTGTCAGAGTCACAGGTCGCCATGATGGCAGGCGGTTTCGGAGGTACGCGAGGGCTGACCCAGGTAGAGCTGAAATCTCAGCGGCTGGTTTAGGTCTCTCGTGGCCGATGTGAGGCCTGTTGTGGCGGCTGAGACATGGAGTGTCGGCGGCGACGCGGTCTTTGTGGTCGTGCGGGCTCTCCGGGTGGTGTAGAGTACATCTCCGTGAGGTAAGGCCAGGACAGGAGGATGTCCGGCGGGAGGGAAAGAGCCTCCAGGAAGGCAGGGAGGTCCGAGCCAGTGCGGAGCGTTAAGGGTCCATTTTGGGTGCGGACCTGGAGCCCAAATGGGAACAGCCACTTATACGAAAAGTTTTGCGTCTGAAGTGCTGACGTTAGTGGTCTCAGGAGGCATCGCGTCTGTAGTGTTGCGGGGGATAAGTCTTGGAACAGTGAAATACTGGCATCTTCGAAGACAATGGAACGCGTGTTGCGGGCAGCCGCCATGATGTCCTCTTTAACCATATGACGAAGTAGGCAGCATATCGCATCCCTGGGTGGCGCATCGGATAGGCCTCGAGGGTGCAGCGCCCTATGGCATCGTTCAAACTCTATGTTCTGAGTGGGGTCCTGTCCCAGCAGTTCGTTAAATAGTCGAGTAAGTGTGCAGCGCAGTGCAGAAGGCGAACTTTCGTTTTCAGGGAGACCCCGCACCCTGATGTTGTTTCGGCGGCCTCTGTTCTCGAGGTCTTCTACATGTCGGGCCAGGGCTTGAAGGGCTTCATGCTGTGCAACCAACGCCGTATCGTGGGTCGTGGTGATTTTTTGCTGGCAGGCTTGGAGTACTTCTACCTGGGAGATCCTTTCCTGAAAGCCGCCGAGGTCCTCACGTAGGCCCCTAATTTCGGACAGCAGTAACGTCTGCAGGCCGGACGTGGAGGTCGCCAGGTCTTCCCTGGTAGGGAGGGAACGGAGGAGCGTCCAAAGGTCCGGTGGAGGGTCCCAGAGCTCACCTGTAAGGCCCGAGTCAGACCGCGTCGGAGAGCTGGAGGTTGATGGGCCACGTGCGGCCGCCATCTTGGGTGCAGCTGCCGGGTCCGCGTGTCTTTCGTTGCGGCCAGGAACTGCCGGATCGTGCCCGGGCGGGCTTCGGCGTTGGCCTCCGATGGTCCTGGGGTGAGAGGGGGCTTGCGGGGTTTGACCATCTTGAGCAGATGGTGTGCTGTAGGGACGGAGCCTTTCCTAACGGCGGAGCTCCTCGTTTATGCGGCCATTGCGCTCGGTGATCAGGACACGCCCCCGGCCCCATCATTTCTGATGGTTGCCTTGTTGGTATCATTAGAAAGACCAGACTTTGTCATGTCCAATGACGCCTATTATGACATTGTGGGATGTAAAGAATGGAAATACAGGGGTCCGAAGGACTCCCACCCTGTCCTTGCAGCGATGAAGCGGCTTGTGGTTTAGATGGACCATTGCGTAATAATGCTTCGCTCCATCACCTCCACATTTGAACCCGGCGGGGAAAACGAGAAGGTGAGTTAGAGCTGCAGCACTCTTTGCTTTACAAGTAAAAGCACACAATGCCACCGCCTTAGAACAAAGAAAAAACTAAGTGTTTTTTTCTATTTTTACACAGTGCGTGGTCATTTTTGGTATATATAAGCCAGACTCTGCCCTTTCCAACGACAACTCAGGCGCAGGTTTTCCCCATTATCGTCCCCCATTTTAGCGTTATTCAGGGAATAGGGCCCAGAGCACCTGCTTCAAGGTACAGCCGAGTTCAGGACCCAATGTCTGTATGGAGCTCCAAACAGTGGGGCCGCATGAACGATATCACGCATGCACGGCATAGCCATAAGGGGTCGCCAGGAGCATACCAATATGTCCTCGGCATCTGATGTCAGCGCTACGTTCATGGAGCGCCAAAGTATAAATTCTCCAGCAGTTGCTAGGTGGTGCACAATTATTATTCTCAATCAAGAAGACCCTGAGTACATTGCAGACTCATATTTTGTTTCCCACGTGTATGACCCGGATTGCCTATCGACCTTCATCAGAATATATCTTCCCCTTGACCTCGAATGGTTATCTTGTCTATGAACCTCAGTCACCTGTCCCGACTCCGGAAACGTTATTACAACCACAAACCACAGCCGCTTGCCCTGACCTTGGTTCTCTACAACCATGCAACGACTTGACTCTTCTTTTGCTACGCCTGAAGTCAAACCTCTTCTACACCAAGGTTGCACCGTATCTGCAATTGAGATTCTTCAATTGTAAGCTCATTTTGCTTATACTTCACAGATGAATTCTTTCTGGTTCTGTTCGCCACGCAAAGCGCTCATATATATATATTTTCTCTTGATTGAAGATATGCCAACTTTCCTGGAACCCAAGCAGGAGTGGGTGAGAGAAGAACGTCTTCATGGCTTCAATTTAACAGGTTTCAGTAAACAAAGCTCTCATTCCCCGAGGATTACTTCTGTAGCCGATCTGCTTATAATGAGCAATCCTCCCCTGGAGCCTTATTGAATGGAGGAGATATCTCACTTACTGTGACTGTCAAGGCCTATTTTACATTAAGCCAAGATGGACGGGCACTGGATGCTCGTGATTCTGTTTGCTAAGGAAATCATATGGTTGGGAGGAATAGCTCCTTTCTTAAACTGTGTCTATATATCTTTTGGTCTGTCTTTACATTGAGGCTTGTCCATAACGTGATTTGTGGCATCGACCCACCATTTCTTTTGTCCTACTACTCCCAAAAAAAGGATAATGTCACTGTACGTTTTAAAGGAAGTTTACTATACAATGATTGCGTGCAATTTCGGTTCTTGATTTTCGTTGTACTTTGGCGATTCCAGTTCGGTCAAAAGTACGGTAAGTTCACTATTTAGCGAAAGCTCCGAACACTAATGGGTTAAAAAAAAACTTATTTTGCAAAAATTGGAGTCATTGAGGCGGACGTCAGTAAAAAACGCCGAATTGGCATCAGTGAATTCCACCAAATTGTAAAGAAGAAAAAAAAAAAAGGAAGACTCCTAGGGCTATATTACATTCTTCACGCTAAAACGGGGACGCTAAGAAGGAACACCTGCACCTGCATGCTATTACGGTGCAGGCGTTAATCCAGCAGCCTGCACTGTAACACAGCGCTAAGCCTTGGGATGCTCGTGGCATCGCTAGGCACCGCTGCGAGCATCCCTTCAATAGAGTCTATAGGACTCCATTGAGGCTTCTACTGCCATCACATGACCTGCAGGATCTCGTCTCTCGTCTCTCGTCTCAGTAACCTCGCGCTGAAAAGCGCTTAAGGTCATAATTATTTTTTTTTTAACCCATTAGCGTTCAGATTGTAATACGGTCCGCCCGCGCTAGGGCCACTAAAGCTAACGCTCACACAGCTGAGCGCTAAGTGCTAACATTAGCGTGAAGAATGTAATATGGCCCCTATTCTCCTAATAGGTGTTTAAACCAATAAAAATTTATTAAAATGTGACTAATAAAATTGGTCCTTTATTAAATAATAAAAAAGGTCTGTTACAGAATTTTAAAAAAAGAGCTCTTTAAAAAACAGAGAAATATAAATTTCATCTTAAAAAAATTTGTTCCAAAAAATAAAGAAATAAACAGGCTTTTTGCTGAAAATGAAAAGAATTAACGGTCTTTAATTTTTTAAAAAAATATTATGTTTTTACATTTAACCCTATGGGATTTGCCTGTTTAAACCACTTGAACTGAAACACTGAAAATCAGGGCATTTCGCCGGAATTTCGGTGCAGTTTGGCTTTCTGTGAATAGAAGAGACGATAGGCTTCTATGGGGCAATATCGGTGCCGCTGAATTGTGGCAAATTGTACTGTAGTTTGCTGTTAATTCGCCAATTCGGTGGCAAGTTTGGAGGTTAGTGAATAACCCCTTAAATTAAAAAAATATTCTATGTAAATTCTGTTCTGATACCGGGTTTGTTTCTCTACCCCGGCGGATGGCAGTTGGAAGAAGAAACAGTAGCAAGTGAGCATATCATGAACTATGGGTGTATTTTTAAATCTGTCCTGTTTTAAGGGATTTGGCACATGCTCAGTCTGCTCCATTTTGAGATTTCTGAAGTCATCCATACCCTCTTGTTATGGGCGATTAAGCAAAGACCTCCTTGAAAATTAAGCAAAGGGGTCTCAGCCTCTTAATGGCTCAAAGGGTCCAAATAAGGATGTCATGCCTGATATAGTTGAGGAGCAAGGTAACCTGACTATGTCACTTAAATTCAGTAATGGATCTAACCTCAACATCCAGTACAAGGACCAAATATCCATAAGTGGATAGATGGAGGTAGATGGTTCATTTGGTGGGCATAGTTAAATCTAAGAAGCAGGTACTGGTACCCCACTATGTTCAAACAACACCATCTGCCACTGGTCCAAATGATATCATTATCGTAACCAGTAGGATCACTTGGACCCACATCATTGTGGATCAGTCTCTACATTTCGAAGTGTTCATGGTTTTATATCTAAGAATATAGGCCAGTGATGACTAACCTTGTCACTCCAGATGTTTGCGATGTACATGCGCCATGATGCTCAGCCAGCCTTGTGTGACTAGGCATCATGGGACATGTAGTTTCAAAACATCTGAGGTGCCAGGTTTTGCCATCACTGATATAGGCCTTCAGTGTGTCATTTCAAAGCTCAGCTTGCGGCAAGAATATGTAGAATCGTGTTGTTTACTGGTATAGACCAGCATCATCAGGAGCAGAGATATAGCCTAATCTTGCACGTAGAGCCTATGGAAGATTAGGCTATAGCTCTGCTCCTGATGACGTTGGTCTGCACTAGCGAAACGCGTTGAGCCACAAGAGGTGTTTATTTGATTTATTGATCATTTAATTAAGATCCTTAGTAACCTCTGTTTAGAAACTTGTTTGGCCTGAAAAAATTTAAAAATTTCTTTAGTCTACTGGGAGCGCTCCCAGATTAGGCAACTAGCCTAGTCCCATCCTGCCGTGGTTGGGACCTGTCTTATGCTTGCACATTCCTCTTTTGGTGCCGAATGAAGGATTTTTTTTATAGCGGTTGTGGTATTGTCATATTGACCTTTCTTCTCAAATGCCTACATTTCTTTCCTATGCCTACAGACCCTCGAAAGTCTGTTTCCAGCTACGGGAATTACCATCTGTTGCCCATAGATTTAAAGGATACCACAGTGACTACATTCCTCATATCAGTTTTTTGGGGGGTCCCGCATGATGCTAGTGTTCCCAATCTAGCACAGTTCCATGTTTTGTGTTATGGCCCTTCTCAGTGGCCTTTGTTTGTACATGTTCTTGCTTCTGTTGAGACATTTATGTTTTGTGATCATTCTTGTGAGGTATACCTACACATAGATAAGCACTTGGTTTGTGCTTTTCCTCCTATCTTTACAAGCCTTCATAGGTGCGCTACCTTTTATCAAGATTGAGTAAAAGTTAAGTTTATTATTAATTTTTTTATACTCGTCTATACGCCGACTATCTCCACCAATTTATTTCCTCTATGACACTGGGGTTACCCTCCGCAATTATCAGTGGCGATAGCCTCCGACATTCTTTGATTAGCAGGTTTGCTTTTTCCATTATAATCTACAAGGTGGAAAGTCTGCCCAGAGGGCAGTCTATTGTGGATATACTGCCCCAGCTCATGGATATACTGCCCCAGCACGTGGATATACTGCCCCAGCTCATGGATATATGCCCCAGCTCGTGGATATACTGCCCCAGCTCGTGGATATATGCCCCAGCTCGTGGATATACTGCCCCAGCACGTGGATATACTGCCCCAGCTCATGGATATATGCCCCAGCTCATGGATATACTGCCCCAGCTCATGGATATACTGTCCCAGCACATGGATATACTGCCCCAGCTCATGGATATACTGCCCCAGCTCATGGATATTGCCCCAGCTCATGGATATTGCCCCAGCTCATGGATATATTACCCCAGCTCGTGGATATTGCCCCAGCTCATGGATATATTGCCCCAGCTCGTGGATATTGCCCCAGCTCATGGATATATTGCCCCAGCTCGTGGATATTGCCCCAGCTCATGGATAAATTGCCCCAGCTCATGGATATATTGCCCCGGCTCGTGGATATTGCCCCAGCTCATGGATATATTACCCCAGCTCGTGGATATTGCCACAGCTCGTGGATATACTGCCCCAGCTCGTGGATATATGCCCCAGCTCGTGGATATACTGCCCCAGCACGTGGATATACTGCCCCAGCTCATGGATATACTGCCCCAGCTCATGGATATATGCCCCAGCTCATGGATATACTGCCCCAGCACGTGGATATACTGCCCCAGCTCATGGATATACTGCCCCAGCTCATGGATATTGCCCCAGCTCATGGATATATTGCCCCAGCTCATGGATATATTGCCCCAGCTCGTGGATATTGCCCCAGCTCATGGATATATTGCCCCAGCTCGTGGATATTGCCCCAGCTCATGGATATATTGCCCCAGCTCATGGATATATCGCCCCAGCTCATGGATATATTGCCCCAGCTCGTGGATATTGCCCCAGCTCATGGATATATTGCCCCAGCTCATGGATATATTGCCCCAGCTCATGGATATATTGCCCCAGCTCGTGGATATTGCCCCAGCTTGTGGATATTGCCCCAGCTCGTGGATATACTGCCCCCCAAGCTCTCATGGATATGGCCCAGCTCAGACCCCAGACCAGACATGGGGCAGCTGTTCGAATGCTCTATCGGCATTCGGACAGCCGCCCCTGGAGCTCCGTCTCTGCATACTTACCTGCTGAGCGGCGAAGGGAAAGTTTCCTCACTTCCGCTCTTTGAAGGACCCAAGCCGCGGTCACGTGGGACTCCCACGTGACCGCGGCTTGGGTCCTTCAAAGAGCGGAAGCAAGGGAACTTTCCCTTCGCCGCTCAGGGGTTGGATGCGCGCGGCAGCCAGGTAGAGGCTGCGAGCGCATCCGGCTCTACAGGATGCGCGCGCAGCCTCTACCCGGCTGCTGCGTGTGCATCTTGTAACCGCCGCGGCGAGCGCACAGCCGGCTCGTGCCGCGGTGGTTGCATGCGCGCGCAGCCAACCGCCACTGGTTGCGCGCACATGCGCAGAGTAGGCTTGGCGATGGACACGCCAAGCCTTACTCTTTTATAGTATAGGATTACCATCCTTTATATACCCTTTGAGTGTGGTTTTTCTTCCCTGTTTGATCCTCTTTAATAGTGTTTCCAAAAACTGGCCAAAGGACCCACTAACACACCACATTAGCCAGATATGTGAAGCACAACACAGGTGATATGATTTTCTTCTCAGTGATTGCAGGATTCAGTCTGCATTTCCCCAAGGTGATCTGAAAAATCTGGCCTGGTTGAGGGTCCCGAGGACAGGTTTGGGAAACACTGCTCTATACCCTAGATAGATTTATACCAGGTACAACCAAAGAGCTCCAACAGTCAGTACTTACGTGCATAGGTCGATGTAGTAGGCCGCAATAGAGCACTCAAGCCCCAAATGAGAATGTGTTTAGCAGTCCAGAAACTCCAGAAAATCATGAAATACCAGTAAAGCAACAGACATGGGAAGCTAATTTCTTTTTTATCTGACCAAGAGCTGTCCATATGTTGAGTTTGAAGAAACCCCTTGTAAATAAATAATCAATATTCTGGTCAGGAGTTCACCAAGATGTGCAAAAAGATGCCGTGTGGTGATCTTCTAATGTTCTCTACTGTTCGTTTATATTTTTAATCACATATTCTTTAAAAATGATTTCGATAAAACATTACAATCGGATCGTGGCCAATAAAATAAATAGTGTATATAAAGTCTATGCCACATTCTAACTAGGCTGTGCCGAGGTGACTTATTTATTTGCTTTACTAGCCATTTTTGATGTATCAGGCTGCCTCACAGCTCTTGTCCTTTAGTCGCGTCATGTTACCTTTGCAAACGAAATATATTAAAAATGTATAAATAAAAAAAACAAATAAAAAATAAGACTCAAAACCATCAGGTTCAAACATCTCACGAGGCAATTTTCAATTCCAAAAATTTGTAAAAGAAATACCTTGGCAGTGGTGGGATTCAAACCCACGCCTCCAGAGAGACTGGAGCCTAAATCCAGCGCCTTAGACCGCTCGGCCACACTACCTGTATGGTGTGTTTGGTTTGATGACTGGTGATCTCTGCTCATACTGGGTGGTGTCTCCAGACACTTTGATCTAATTAAAGGTTCATTCCGGTGGACTGTAATGCTATTTATTAATGATATATTTGCCCTGTGATACTATATCAAGAAATGTATATATATAAATATATATATATATATATATATATATATATACAGTTGTGTTCAAAATTATTCAACCCCCACTGAAATTGAGTGTTTTGGCCAGTTTGACATTGATTTTGATCATTCGGTCATCTTGCTTACAATTAAATCAAAGAGGCATGTGTAGGTCAGACAAATATAACATAACATTTATAATGACATAACCACAAATGTCTTTTCTGTGCTCACATCATTATCAGTTTTATTCAACCCCCAAGTGACATTCAATCTTAGTACTTAGTACAACATCCTTTTACAGTTATAACAGCTTTTAAACGTGAAGCATAGCTTGACACAAGTGTCTTGCAGTGATCTACGGGTATCTTCGCCCATTCGTCATGGGCAAAAGCCTCCAGTTCAGTCACACTCTTAGGCTTGCGCACTGCAACTGCTTTCTTTAAGTCCCACCAGAGGTTCTCAATCGGATTTAAGTCTGGTGACTGCGATGGCCACTCCAAAATGTTCCAGCCTTTAATCTGGAACCATGCTCTAGTGGACTTGGAGGTATGCTTGGCATCATTGTCCTGTTGAAAGGTCCAACGTCTCCCAAGCCTCAGGTTTGTGACGGACTGCATCACATTGTCATCCAATATCTCCTGGTACTGAAGAGAATTCATGGTACCTTGCACACGCTGAAGCTTCCCTGTACCTGCAGAAGCAAAACAGCCCCAAAGCATGATTGACCCCCCGCCATGCTTCACAGTAGGCACAGGGCCGGATTAAGATCTCTATGGGCCAGGAGCTGAATATTTTGGTGGGCTTTTTTTGGAATTTAGTGAAATGAAAACCTATTTTAGGATATTTAATAGTGTAGATACCGGTATTTCTAACCAAGCAGATACTGTGGGAGTAAATTTCCAATCAGATTTCAATCATCACAGCGTGTAAAATTATTTTTTCATATTTTACCATCCAAACCTCTGTGGTTATATATTCTATAGGTAATTCTCTAAATGTGCTTTGGATAATGGTGTTTTATGAAAAATATGACTATGTATAAAACACTGACCTTGCTCCCAGCGTGGGAAATGAGAAGGTGAGTAATGGCAGTGGTATTGCTCATTTTATACGTGACAAATGGACAATACCATCACCTTGGAACACTGACCTTGCTCCCAGCGTGGGAAATGAGAAGGTGAGTAATGGCAGTGGTATTGCTCATTTTATAAGTGACAAATGGACAATGCCATCGCTTTGGAACAAAAAATAAGTAAATAAAAAAAAGGTTTTTTTGTTTTCTTTTCTGTTAAATTTTACATGGTCATGTTTGGTATTAAAGCAAAGGCCAGATTCAGTCATGCCCAATGACACCTCAGTTGACCTTGCGAGGCGTAAAGATTAGTGGAGCAGGGTTCCAAAGCCCCCCCCCCCCCGTGCACTTCGCTGCAGTGTGGCGGTTTAGGTTCTTGATGTAACAATTCGTAATAATGGATTGTACCATCATTTCCACGCTTGTTAGTGACATGAAAAATGAGATGGTGAGTTACTGTAGCATTATTGTTCCCTTTATAACTGAAAAGTGAAAAATATTTCTGTTAGAAAGAATAAAAAATAAAGAAATATTTCTTATTTTACTTTTATTCTTACAGAAAACCTAGTCATATTTGGAATCATTGGAAAGGTCATGCTCTGGCCTTTCCAGTGATACCTGACATGACCCTGTAGCTGCTATGGAGCTGGAGATATAGTGGTCCAAATGCCCATCAATGCAGACAAATTTATCCTTTCTCTGGGCCTATTCTGGGGCATGGGCCTGGAGCTGCTGCTCCATCTGCCCCTATGTTAATCCGGCCCTGAGTAGGCAAGGTGTTCTTTTCTTCATAGGCCTTGTTCTTCCTCCTCCAAACATAGCGTTGATCCATGGGCCCAAACAGTTCTAATTTTGTTTCATCAGTCCACAGAACACTTTCCCAAAACTTCTGTGGTTTGTCCACATGACTTTTGGCATACTGCAGTCGACTCTTCTTATTCTTTGGAGACAGCAAGGGGGTGCGCCTGGGAGTTCTGGCATGGAGGCCTTCATTACGCAGTGTGCACCGTATTGTCTGAGCTGAAACTTCAGTACCCACATCTGACAAATCTTTTCTCAGTTCCTCAGCAGTCACACGGGGACTTTTCTCCACGCCACGCTTCAGGTAGCGCACAGCAGTCGAAGTCAGCATCTTCTTTCTGCCACAACCAGGTAGCGTTTCAACAGTGCCCTTTGCCTTGAATTTGCGAATGATGCTTCTCTTGGTATGTTTAACATCTTCGCAATCTTCTTATAGCCATTGCCCTTCCTGTGAAGAGTAATCACCTCTTCTCTTGTCTTCCTGGACCATTCTCTTGACTTCACCATGTTTGTAACCACACCAGTAAATGTCTAGAAGGAGCTGAGTATCACAGTCATTTTAAAGCTGCCTAATTGGTGCTTATTATGCTTTATTGCTGCTCCGTGACATCCACAGGTGTTTTCAATACCTGATTGAAAACACTTGAATGAACCTCTGTTCTTCAGAGTGGTAGTCTTTAAGGGGTTGAATAATTGTGTCAATGAAGAATTCACAAAAGAAACATTTACTACTGTATTACAAAACCAATTGATGTCATTTTAGTTGCATATGGTTCTTTAAAAAGTCCTTGTAGGATTTCATTCTGAATACAATTACAAATGTACACTAAATTCCCTAAAACCCTTTACAGCATTGGGGGTTGAATAATTTTGAACACAACTGTATATATATATATATATATATATATATATATAAATATATATCTTGTATATTGAGAGGGTGAATGAAGGTTGTGACAATGGAGCCAATAAGAATTTTACCCTTATTTCTCTTTCACAATTTCCTTTCTCTTAAGTTATCTTACTTCCCTCCCAAAACCAACCACCCACCCCCACCCCCATAAATAAAACACACGACAAAGTATTGGCGGTTTGAAAAGGTCACGTCTTTTATTAATTAAGGCCAGAATCATTGCCTTTATGGCAGAATTATAAGCGATCCTCGCTTTCTCAAAATAGGTAACACCAGATAACACTGGTACCAGAAATCCAGCCAGATAACACTGGCAACCGCAATGCATCACAAGCAGTGGCGTCACTGGGGTTGGTGTCACCCGGTGCGGTAACTCATGGTGTCACCCCCCCCCCGAGTTTTACGGGGTTTTTCTTTTTCTTTTTTACTACTCTTACTCATAAATCAGTACTCCCATATAACACTGAATGCTCATAATACACGGCGCACATTACTGTGAGGTTTATTGCTGTGGAGCTCTCTCATATACTCACACACAAATTTTGGTGAACTGCCAGCAAGTACAGTGCCTGTTCGACGGCAGTGAAAGTCCCCATAGAGAAGTAATGGTAAATCTGTTCAGGGACATCGAACAGCAGAGAAATGCCCTGATGTTCAGTGGTTTCATTAGACAGGTTTATTCAGGCGAACACCATCAGGGCTATTCAGAGAGAGGTGAAAAGCTTGAGAATTGCCAGGAGAATAAACAATCTAGACCAAATAGCCAATTTGGAAAGTGAGATAAATGGGAGAATTTTTCTGGTTTGACTATTTTGCCCTAGAATTTTCAATTCTCCAGTCATTCGCAAGGTTTTCACCTCTCTCTGAATAACCCTGCATAGGTTTCAATGTTAAAAATATTCCCGTTTTTACCCAATATCTAATATATATTTATTCCATTAATCTGTAGTAAAAAGTCTCTTTATTTCTTGATTTATTTTTCTTGGTATCTAATAGGCATTTTTTTAAAAAAAATATGTTTTTTTCTTTCTAATAGTGTTTTTTTCCTATAACAGCCCTTTTTATTATCATTCAGAGGATCTTATATGTTAATTCCAGACATTTTCGTTCAGTAGTTTTTTGGAAAAACAGCTAGTGACGGGTTTGCGGTGGCATTCGGTGGTTGATTCCCTGCACTTCAGGGACCCTGTGGTGAATTCACCAGGGAAATTTGATTCCCCAAAGTGCCTGTGTCATTTCGGTGCTCTGTGAATATCCCCTTTAGTGGTGATTTTTTTGGTGCCCCCTGGAAAGTGCCAGCCTATGCCTTGCCTACCCAGGACATACTTGAAAATGAGAGAATTCTCAATGTATCCTTCCAGGTAAAATAGTTTTGTGTAAAAAAAATCCTTTTTTTTGGGTGTCACCCTAGGGGTTGGTGCCCCCCCTAGCGACGCTAGTGACCACAAGCATTGCCCAGAAATAGCGGCCGGCCCCACGTGGCTAAGCTAACGTGACCACACGCTGCTTTCTTTATGGCAAATAGCAGGCCGAGAGGATCTGCAAATTAGGAGGCACCTGTGTTGGCCGCACAAACCACCACCCAGACCCCCTAACCTACAGACCCTCCCCCTCTATCGCCTCTCCACGTGCCAGGGCCACATATTTCACCGCAGATCAATCTAACCATGTTCGTAATAAAAACAATCCCCCGGTTCTGGCCGCAAAACCACTAACCGGCGTCATGTAACATGGCAAACTATACTATTGGCCATATTGCACTTAAACCATGTCAATCGTTTACACCATACCCCGGCTCTGGCCGCAAAACCACCAGCCGGCGTCACGGTAAATCAATCCCCCAGCTTTGGCCGTAAGTTAAAAAACCACCAGCTGGCTTCATGTAACATGGTAACATTATATCTTGCCAATAACTCAACTAACCATTTCTTTAATCAAAAAACAATCCCCCAGCTCTGGCCGCAAAACCACCAGCCGGCGTCACGGTAAATCAATCCCCAGCTTTGGCCGTAAGTTAAAAAACCACCAGCTGGCTTCATGTAACATGGTAACATTATATCTTGCCAATAACTCAACTAACCATTTCTTTAATCAAAAAACAATCCCCCCAGCTCTGGCCGCAAAACCACCAGCCGACGTAAATGTCAATTCAATCCCCCAGATTTGGCCGCAAAATCAACAGCTGACTTCATGTAACATGGTGAAATTATCTGACTGTACCTCAACTAACCATGCCCATATCTAAAGCAATCCACCGGCCTTGGCCGCAAAACCACCAACCGGCTTCCTGCAACATGGTATGACTCCATATGGGAACCCACGGGCGGTCTTGAAATGACTGGCAGAATCACCACTTCATTTGCCCCTATCCGTGGTCAAGCTGCTCTCTGACGACGTGACCTTTTTCGACTCAGTAAACAGGCAGTAACCTAAAAAACAGGGTAGGTAGGGTGGGAAAAGAAAAATGGTTAGAACTGATTTTCAGCCTCATGCACTCCCTTTTTACTACCACTACCCCTCCCCTTTTCTGTTATCTGTCCAATCCCAGCAACAAACTGGGATCAAAGGGAAACTCCTCCCAACTTTCTGCTTCTTGCTCAAACATATCTGCCCTGAGACCCAATCCCAGCAACAAACTGGGAACAAAGGGAACTCCTCCCACCTTTCTACTTTTTGCTCAAACAGGGAAAATCCTTAAACTTTGTCGCTCCAATTCCGTCTTTCCTCAGTACGAACTCATGTTATTTTAGATTAAAATGGACACTGTCACTTACATAAACTGTAACTAGATTACTCGTGCATTCCAATCAAAACCACTTTATAAATCACATACTGCTGTTTTTTTGTTTGAAGTAATTGCATGGAAAAAGGAAAAATATATATATTTCTTATCTTACTATTTGGTCAATTTTCCCATGAGGCAACAATTAGTCCAAAGGTTTTTCTTTACTTCTGTGGTTTATCTAATCGAAATAAAATGGATAAGTGAGCGAACCAGCACTTCTTTCTGAAAATTCCTTTGTCGGATTAAGAGGTCATCTGTTTAATCCTCCGCATAGGTGTACATCCTGAACGGTTCTTATTGCCTCAAAGATAAAAAGCATGGACAAGGCATAGAACAGTACAGTTTAAACAGGAGTGTCAGTATGAAGGGGAAAAAATTGCACTCACATAAGGTGGTGTCTCAAAATCAGACACTAGACGGGATTGCAGCTGGCAACTTGAATAGGGAATGCCAGATTTCCCTTAATTGCATAGAAGAGTGGTCAGCCTCGAGGTTTCCAGTATCCTTCCCATGGAGTAGGTATCTGGTTTTCCAGGGTTTAAAAGGCACCTGATAGTAGAGTGCAGACTCCGCAGTCTTAATGTAGAGGACAAAACGCCCACAATTGTGGTTAAAACATTTTTATTCCTTTAAAATCAATATATAATAACCAAATAAATGAATAATACAATAGCAAGTACACTAAAACGCGTTTCGCGGATAAAAAACGCTTCCTCAGTTAGCGTCAGGGAAATCTGGCATTCCCTATTCAAGTTGCCAGCTGCAATCCCGTCTAGTGTCTGATTTTGAGACACCACCTCATGTGAGTGCATTTTTTAGGGGTGTGTGTCATGTACACAGACAGGGTTTGTCGTGTGTTCCCTGCAGATGATTTGGGGCAAAACCAGTCAGGATCCAGAGAGGAACTCTGCCTAGAAAGGGACTGATATTTCTTTCCTTTGCAACGGTGAGGGCTTTGCTTGTGATGCTAGGTGAAATCACTGAAGTATACGATCGTTGTGGACCGTTTGCTGTGGAAACCTGCATGCACAAAATAAAGAGAGATTGTGAACCATAACTTGCTTCTTAATCTTAACCCCTGCACACCGCCGAACGTGCTATGACGTCCTAAAAGGTGGGCGGGCCTAAACGCCGCAAGGTGGCATAGCATGCACCATTGCTGTCTCGCAACTCCTGCGGCACAGAGACCTTAGACAGAAAAAAGGATGATAATGCTGGCAAAACTAGAAGAAAGACAAAGGGGCAACATGAGAAGAGGGCTGACTAGGATAAGTCAGGTAAGGATAGTGGGTGACGTTGTCTTAGGGAAACAAATCAACAGAACCAGAGAAAACAGAGAGAGACTACAAGGATCACTGAACAATGAATAAAGACAAAAGGGGGCAAAGCAGGAGTAGAAGAGGGCCTGAGGGGCAAGGATCGTGACAGGGAGCTGGTATACAGTGATCAGAGTCCATGGCAGAGGCGTCTCGGCAGGCAGCTGGCAAACAGAATAATCAAGTCCATAGCAAGGGGGACTGGTACACGGGCAATCCAACAGTAAAGGTACCGGTGGTTCAGGTAGGGATTCACAGTGGGTTGCAAGGCAATGTTCACGGTGGGTTCTCGGTGGGTTGCAAAGCAATGTTCACGGTGGGTTGCAGGGTACACGGTGGGTTTCCAGATGAGGTACAAGGCAGGGTACTTGATGGGAAGAAAGGCAGGATCTTGAAGGGCGATGGAACAGGAACCTCAGCAGACAGTTGGATACACTCTAACATCAATGATGACATGTGGATGGGAGTCACTCCCTTTTAACTCCTTAAGGACGTGCAGGTGGCGCCCTTAAGGGGTGGCGCCTCGGCCCCTCACTGCAGCCTGCGCGTGTTGACTCACGGCGCGCATCATTGGCTGCACAGGGACAGCCTGAAATCAAGCCGTCCCCTGCGGGGAGGGGCAGAATTAGTGCCGCATGACGGCACCTGTCGGCGAGGCGTACCTGTACGCCTCGCCGACAGGTGCCGTCATGCGGCACTAATTCTGCCCCTCCCCGCAGGGGACGGCTTGATTTCAGGCTGTCCCTGTGCAGCCAATGATGCGCGCCGTGAGTCAACACGCGCAGGCTGCAGTGAGGGGCCGAGGCGGCCCCATTGAAGACAGCGGGGCGTACACGTACTCCCTGTGTCTTCAAAGTCCACCCGCTGCCAGGACATCATGGAACATCCTGCAGCATTAACAGTTAAGGAGGTCTCATCAGGTGGGATGGGGTGTACCCGAAGCTCCTTGGAGTAGTCATAACACCCAGGTAGGATTTTCAGGAGCCTGGAAGTAACATAAGGCTTGGGGCAAAACCTGGCCTGGAGTCGTGCATGAGCATGGAAGGAAGGGGCTTCCGGACCTGTCAGCAAAAAAGATCACCGGATTTGGCCTTCCTGCTGCGCCGAGGTGACAGATACTCGCAGTAGTGCTTCCGCTCCGCCGCAAGTATCACCTCCTGGAGTCCATAGGATTGTGATTGGGTTGTGATTCAGGGACGCAGAGTGATTGCAGTGTGAGACTGAGAACTATTTGTTCCCAGTCTCACTCTGCTCCCGGGGACAAGAAGCGGTGGATCCAGCCACCCTTCTTGTCACAGGATAAGAGGTGAGTATGGGATTTATTGGGAGGGGGCGTTTAGGGGGTGCTAAATGTTTTTGCATTTGCAGAGTCATATGGCACCAGCTTTTAACCCCTTAAGGACCCCTGACGTACCCTGTACGTCCTGTCCTCGGGTCTCCCTTAGACCCGCGGACGTACAGGGTACGTCAGCGGCGCCTAATACCCCTCCCGCCCGATACTCACCTCCCTCGCCGGATCCCACGGCGATCTGGCAGGGAGGAAGCCTGCCCATGTGATTTACATGGGCAGGCGAGGCTGATGACGTCGCCACGCTGCGTGGTGACGTCATCAGCAGGCGTCCCCATGCATTTCAATGGCGGGGAGGGGGGGCTCCTTCGGAGCCCTCTATCTCCCCAACCATTGACGCTAGGGAGATGCCGTTTGCACCGCTGGAGAGGGGAGAGCATCCCCTTTTCAGCTGTGTATGGCATTAACCGTTTCGCCGCCGGATCACGTTGCGATTCAAACCTGGAGGGGGGCTGACATCTTGGATGTCAGCCAAGCCTCCAGGTCCCCCTCATCCACTGACAACCTCACTATATGTGTGAGGATGTCAGTGGGCCAGTTAACCCTCTAGCTGCCATGTAGAGATAAGGGGATCCTAAGGATCCCTTTATCTCCCGATTCATGGCAGCTAGATGGTCATATTTGCCATCATTTGAAAGGCCTGATTATGGCCTTTCAAATGATACCAAACATGACCAGGTTTGGTTTTTAAAAAAAAAAAAAAAATTAAATAAAAAAAAAAAAAAAATTAAATAAAATAAAAAAATGTTTTTTTTTTAAAAGGTTTTTTGTCTGGGGGGGTTTAATTAAATAGTACCTAGGCTGTCATCTAAAAATAATTAGCACAAAATGGTCAGAATGAGCGCAGCGCACACAGGTGAACTGTCTCAGCAGTGAAGGGGTTAAAAAGCAAACGCATGTAAATATTGGGTATTTCTAGTCTCGGGACAAAATTTTGAACCTATTTAGCCGGGGTCGTTTTGGGTGGTTGTAGATTTTGGGGATTAAATTACAAAAAAGTGTGTTTTTACCATTTTTTTCCTCATATTTCATATTTTTTTTATAGTAAATTATTCGATATGCTGGAAATAATGGTATTTCTAGAAAGTCCATTTAATGGCGGGAAAAAGGGTGTATAATATGTGTGGGTTGAATAAACGAGTAAGAGGAAAATTTGACCTAAACACTAACAGCGCAGAAACGTAAAAACAGCAGCGGTCACTAAAAGACGGATTTGTGTAAAACCGCCCGGTCACTAAGGGGTTAAAAGATGCAAAAATTTTGGCTTGCGCGTCCCGACGGTAATTTGCGCCTGCACTTTGTAACACCTCACTTATCAAAACGCTAATTACTGATTGCACTCCCCATGTTAAGTATAGGATGTGCAAAGTACAGTAAGCGCACGCAAGCTAGCGCAATCACCAATGGATTACTAATCGGTTTAGCATCAGGAATGTAATATGGGGAGCATGCGTTAAAGTCACTTATCCTGGCGATATCACATTCACATCCAGACGATAACGTTAGCATTCACTAGAGAATAGTGTCCAAGAAAATTCCACGCTTTGAACAGGGAAGTGGGAAAGCTGGACTAATATTTAAAAGGAGGGTTTCAGGGTGATTTTCTCTGTTTCCTGTCCAAAAAGTCCTTTATCAACCCCTTTCAGCGCTTGATATATTTTTGAAAATCAGCATACCGATAAAAACGGAATCGCTAAAGCGGATTTAGGTGCACGTGACAATAATTGAGCAGAAATTTTAATGGGAGCTGAAATCCCAGTACAAACGTACTTACATTTTACACTAAAAATACTGTGAAAAGCGCTTAACAGTTAACACTGCCTTTATGCAGCTTGCAAAAAAGCCACTAGGTGTTCCCCTACAGCCACCTTCAAACACACAGGGCTCTGTTCCAACAAGCTGTAACTAGATTACTTGTGCATTACAAATAAACCACCTTATAATACACATTATAAAACACACGCTGCTGGTTGTTTTTCTTTGTCTTAACTGTAATTGCATGTGAAAAGAAAAAATAAAATTAGGTATTTTATCTCCGGATTCCTGTTTCTGGATTTTTCCCATGGTGCAACATTTACCAAAAGCTTTGCTTTGTTGCTCTTGTTTATTTAATCCACCAGTTTTTGAGATGGAGGAGAAATCGTTTAGATAAGGCAGCAGGCAGTGTATTGTGATCCAGGCTACCTGAGATAAAAACTGACAGCTGAATGAGATAAAACGGGGATCTTAAAAAGAATTCTAATCTACTGTCCTTTCAATACATCCCACACGATATAATAATTGATCCATAGACTCCATTCTATGGCCAAAGCCAAACAGTGAGGAGCAAGTGATGGAAAGATGCTGGGGAATCGCAATTGTCAGCAGTGTCTGCAACATCTTTGTCTCCAATTTCTTCTTCTTTGATTTAGGGTTTTTGTCACTCTTTTCGCCATTAACCTTTGTTTCGAAAGAAGGTATTTCTTGATCTTCCATAGATGCAGTTTTACTCTCTTTATGATTTTTCTTCTTTACTTTTTTTGGTGTCGAGCTTTGGGGTCGTCCATTACATTATTCATTGGTTTCAGGACTCTCTTCTGCAAGTTTCTTCTTTTTTTTTTTTCTGTTTCTGTGGCTGATTATTGTTACTTTCTCTGTTTTCCAGCAAGTTTATTCGTAGGGCTTTCACAATTTCTGGTCTACGTGCCTTGTCAATACATACTTCGCCTACTATCACCTATCCTAGATTGAGCCTTTGGGCACATAGGGCATTATAATTCCCATAACGTTGTTCGCTGACTTTATGGTTTCTCATGATGTTTCTGTTGAGTAGCAGCAAGATCTGGGCGCTTTCGTCCAGTAGTGGAATGCAATCAGCTATCGCCTTGAGATGAGGGTGGTAGCGTGCCACGTCTGGCATCGGGATATTGCTTCAGATTAGGGCTGTGGAAATTAATGATTAATTACCCGATTAATCGTTAAAATTTGATCGATTTAAAATTCTTTTGATCGGCCGCACCCTTACTTTCGATCAGCTCCGGTATCGGACTCTAGGAGTCCGAATCCGGAGCTGTACTGGTTTCCTGGGGCCATGGGTGGCCCTAGAGCAGCGTGCGAAGCGCGCTGCTTTGGCACTGCCCTCCAGTCACGTGTGTGACGCGCGCGTCACACACAGCGACTGGTGCAGGAAGAAGACGGCAGACGAGAAGGCAGCGGAGGAGCGGTGAGTATGGTGCTGCCTGTCTCACTCCAGCCTCAGACCCAGCCAAACCCCAGCAGGGCCCAGACCCCAGTCACATACCAGGCTCCAGACAAGACCCAGGGCCAAGACCACAAGTCCCATACCCAAGGGCCATTGCCCAGACCTAGGGCCCAGACTCAGGACTCCAGACCCAGGGGCCAGACCCCAAGACCCAGACCCCAGATTCCAAGGGCCAGGGCCCAGACCCCGACCCCAAGGGCCAGGGCCTAGACCCAGACTAATGCTGACCACAGTCACTTCTCTCAAATATCTAGGTATGTGGTTAGACCCAAATCTATCCTTTGGCCCCCACATCGATAAACTCTCATCTAAACTTTACCCCAAACTAGGTGCCCTGTACAGAAACAAATCCTGCCTGAGCCCCACAGCAAGAAACCAGATTGTACAACAAATGCTTATGCCGGCTATTGAATACGGAGATGTAGTGTATGCAGCAGCCCCGCAAACACACCTTCATAAACTTACTACATTGTATAATTCATTCTGCTGCTTTGTGCTACAATGTAACTACATGACCCACCATTGTGACCTGTTAAAAGAGCTAAACTGGCCGTAGCTGGAATCTAGACGCACCCTTCACCTTTCCAACCTGGTGTTTAAGACCTTTTCTGGGAAGCTGCCACCCTACCTGAATAGACTGCTTCCCCCAGCAGTTACCTCATCCTATAACCTCCGATACAGGACCTGCACCTTACTTGCAATACCACAATACAAAACGAAAGTGGCTCGATCCTCATTTTCCTACAGAGCACCTCAATTATGGAATAACTTCCCAGACGCCATCAATCTTCCCCCAGTCTAAAGTCACTCAAGAGCTCCTTACTAACATACCTCAATACAGAATGCACCTGTAAACATGTAACATAGTGACTATATACAGAATGCACCTGTAAACATGTAACATAGTGACTATATTACTTACATATTTATTTTCTGTGTTAATCTGTATATTTGTGTTTTGTTTTTAATATCTTGCATTTATTACTTAGTATTTCTGTAACAATTCAATGCTCTTGAACCCAGGACATACTTGAAAACAAGAGAAATCTCAGTGTATCCTTCCTGGTAAAATACTTTATAAATAAATAATAATGCAGAGTTGCAATGCAAGCAGATCAGCTAAAAGTAGTTGGATCTGTATGTGCGTTATAATTAATCGAAATTAATCAATTAAAAAAAATTTGATTAATCGAACACGAAAATTTTAATCAGTACCAGCCCCACTTCTGTCTTCCACCATGTGATTACGCTCAATGAGTGTGGGGAGTGGCATCTCTATCTTACCGTCCACAGAACATACAATATAGCTGATTACTCTCCTCCCTATTGTCTCTATTTGCCCTGCGCACGTTCGGAGCGTGTAGGTGGTGGTGTTATCTTGTATGTTGAACAGGTTAAAGAGTTCTGAGCTGACCAACAATCGGTTGCTCTGGGCGTTGATGATAGCATATATTCTTATAGCGCAGTGGCGTCGTAACGAGGGGGTGGGCGGTGCGGCCCGCACCAGGTGACACCCGCCCTTAGGGTGACACCGTCACCCTAAGGGCAGGTGTCTCACCCTCCGCCGCGTATTCGCTCCCTGCGAGCGTCCGAAGCATGCAGCTTCGGCGCTCGCCTGGAGGAAACACGTCACCAGCCAATCGCGGCTGGTCACATGGCTCCCCCAGGCGAGCGCCCAAGCTGCACGCCGCCGGATGCTCAGAGGGAGCGAACACGCGGCGGAGGTGAGCGGGAGCATATCCATGTGCTGGGCCATTATCCATGAGGTGGGGCATATCCATGAGCTGGGGCAAATCTATGAGCTGGGGCATTATCCATGAGCTGGGGGATATATCCATGAGCTGGGTCAAATCCATGAGCTGGGGCAGTATCTATGAGCTGGGGCAAATCCATGTTTGAGCTGGAGCAAATCCATGAGCTGGGGCAATATCCATGAGCGGGGGGATATATCCATGAGCTGGGTCAAATCCATGAGCTGGGGCAGTATCCATGAGCTGGGGCAAATCCATGTTTGAGCTGGGGCATATCCATGAGCTGGGGCAAATCCATGAGCTGGGGCATTACCCATGAGCTGGGGCATTATCCATGAGCTGGGGCAAATCCATGTTTGAACTGGGGCATATCCATGAGCTGGGGCAAATCCATGAGCTGGGGCAGTATCCATGAGCTGGGGCATATCCATGAGCTGGGGCATATCCATGAGCTGGGTCATATCCATGAGCTGGGGCATTATCCATGAGCTGGGGCAAATCCATGTTTGAGCTGGGGCATATCCATGAGCTGGGGCATATCCATGAGCTGGGGCAAATCCATGAGCTGGGGCATATCCATGAGCTGGGGCAGTATCCATGAGCTGGGGCATATCCATGAGCTGGGGCAATCCATGAGCTGGGGCATTATCCATGAGCTGGGGTATATCCATGAGCTGGGGCATATCCATGAGCTGGGTCAAATCCATGAGCTGGGGCATATCCATGAGTTGGGGCAGTATCCATGAGCTGGGTCATATCCATGAGCTGGGGCAAATCCATGAGCTGGGGCAAATCCATATTTGAGCTGGGGCATATCCATGAGCTGGGGCAAATCCATGAGCTGGGGCATATCCATGAGCTGGGGCAAATCCATGAGCTGGGGCAGTATATCCATGAGCTGGGGCATATCCATGAGCTGGGGCAGTATCCATGAGCTGGGGCAAATCCATGAGCTGGGGCATATCCATGAGCTGGGGCAATCCATGAGCTGGGGCATTATCCATGAGCTGGGGTATATCCATGAGCTGGGGCATATCCATGAGCTGGGTCAAATCCATGAGCTGGGGCATATCCATGAGTTGGGGCAGTATCCATGAGCTGGGTCATATCCATGAGCTGGGGCAAATCCATGAGCTGGGGCAAATCCATGTTTGAGCTGGGGCATATCCATGAGCTGGGGCATATCCATGAGCTGGGGCAAATCCATGAGCTGGGGCATATCCATGAGCTGGGGCAGTATCCATGAGCTGGGGCAATCCATGAGCTGGGGCATTATCCATGAGCTGGGGCATTATCCATGAGCTGGGGCATATCCATGAGCTGGGTCAAATCCATGAGCTGGGTCATATCCATGAGCTGGGGCATTATCCATGAGCTGGGGCATTATCCATGAGCTGGGGCATATCCATGAGCTGGGTGAAATCCATGAGCTGGGTCATATCCATGAGCTGGGGCAAATCCATGAGCTGGGGCAAATCCATGTTTGAGCTGGGGCATATCCATGAGCTGGGGCAAATCCATGAGCTGGGGCATATCCATGAGCTGGGGCAAATCCATGAGCTGGGGCAGTATATCCATGAGCTGGGGCATATCCATGAGCTGGGGCAGTATCCATGAGCTGGGGCAAATCCATGAGCTGGGGGGCAAATCCATGAGCTGGGGCATATCCATGAGCTGCTGGGGCATATCCATGAGCTGCTGGGGCATATCCATGAGCTGGGGCAGTATCCATGAGCTGGGGCATTATCCATGTGCTGGGGCATTATCCATGAGCTGGGGCATTATCCATGAGCTGGCGCAATATCAATGAGAGGAGCTGGGGGCATAGCCATGAGAGGAGCTGGGGCAAAATCCATGAGAGGAGCTGGTGCATTATCCATGAGAGGAGCTGGGGAAGTATATCCATGAGAGGAGCTGGGGCAGTATAACCATGAGAGGAGCTGGGGCAGTATATCCATGAGAGCAGCTGGGGCAGTATATCCATGGGAGGAGCTGGGGCAATATCCATGAGAGGAGCTGGGGCAGTATATCCATGAGAGGAGCTGGAGCAGTATATCCATGAGAGCTGCTGGGGCATATCCATGTGAGCTGGGGCATTATCCATGTGTGCTGGGGGCAGTATCCATGTGTGCTTGGGGCAGTATCCATGTGTGTTGGGGGCATATCCATGAGAGCTGGGGCAATATCCATGTGTGAGCTGGTCTGGGGCAATATATCCATGTGTGAGCTGAGGCGCAATATATCCATATGTGAGCTGAGGCGCAATATATCCATGTGTGAGCTGGGGTAATATATATCCATTGGTGAGCTGCTGGGGGAAATATATAATTGTGAACTGGGGCAATATATCCATATGTGAGCTGGGGGCAATATATATCCATGGATGAGCTGCTGAGGGCAATATATCCAGAGCTGCTGGGGGCAATATATATCCATGTGTGCTTTCACTGCCTTCGAACAGGCATCGTACTTGCTGGCAGTTGGCAAAAAGTTGTACGAGCATATGAGAGAGCTGCCCAGCAATAAACCTCACAGTAATGTGTGCTGTGTGTATGAGCATTCAGTGTTATTTGGGAGTATTGATTTAGGAGTAAGAGTAGTTAAAAAAAATCCGTAAAACTCGGGGGGGGGTGACACCATGAGTTACCGCACCTGGTGACACCAACCCTAGTGACGCCACTGTTATAGCGCCTTTTGCTTGTCCCTCTGGGTGCACTGCTACAAGGCACATCTTTGAACAAGAGCCTGTATCACCTCCTTCTTCACAAATCTCAGTGCATTTAGATGTTCCCGAGAGGCGAGGTGTACTAGCCTCTTCTTCCTCCCGTCCTGCCTTGTCACAAGGTTATAGGTCTCTGCCATTTAAGGCTAAAGTCAGACAAACGCAGTCTGAGCGCACTCTGCGTGCGTGCATAACGGACGGACGGACTGACGGAAGATACTGTAGACACCACACGGTCCGTTTTATTTGACGGACGTAGAAAAAAAAAGGAAATATGGGAAACAAAATGAATAAAGATTGAAAGAGAGGTACAGTCAGCCAGACCAAAAAAACGTCTGAGCGTCAACGTGATGGGCGTCGCAAATGCGCTGCGTCTGACGTCCCATCATCAAGCACACGCGGTGCACTCTGTGCGTCCATCCTAGCGCTTTTACGTCGAGGCCTATATTGCGTACAATGCCACCTGCGTTGTGCATGCGCACTTTGGTGCGCACGTACTTTGTGTGTTGGTCTCTTGATCACAAAACAATGCTACGACAGACGTGAAACAGTGCGGCAACACAGACGTGATTACTGCGTTCATTTAAAGCAAACTCCTAACTCCCGGAGTACGTTTTTGCGCTCCTCTATGGACTTCATCCTGAAACCTATGCATTGTCTGAGTGGGTGTGGGTTTTTTATGTATGGGACACTGTTGAAATCCCTTGATTTCTTGTCTCCAGCGGCCGACTGGTCAGGGCTTGTGAAGGTTGTGGGGAACACCTCTGTCCGGTGACCAGAGATGGATGTTCTAGCATTGGCATGTCTCGCCGTTGGTGTCTCATGCCTCAGGCTGATTGCGCTGGATGCGGTTTGTGTACCCACAATGACGCTGGGATTGTTCTGTGTACAGGTCACTTCGTGAATGAAGTTCAAGAAAGAGAAGGAGGGGTTGGCAACCGACTTCTCCGTTTTGTATTTGGAGCCTTGTTAAGTCCATTTTTCTTGGAGGTTTTAGGGTAGCTTCTCCAAGATCGGTCTTACTCTGTGAACAGGGTCCAGGACCTTGAGACCTGTTAGGGATTGGTCTGTTCTTGCTGATTCCAGTTCCTGCAGCAGATCCTCGAGTTCCCGTAACTTCGAGTAGTCTTTCGCTGGAATTCTGGGAAAGTTGTCGATTCTCTTAAAGCGTTCGTCTTTGACAGCTTTGGGGATACCATAGCAGTCCTCTAACCTTTCCTGGACCCCGGAGAGAGCGGTGAATTTAGGGAGGGAGAGCCGGTCCGGTCATGTCGGAATATATCTGACATCGGACCGCAACCGGCAAAAGGTCGTGTCGGATATATTCCGACATTGTACCGGAAAGGGTTAAAGGACTTTTTAAATTATCTAGAAACATTTTTTATTGCTTTAAACTAGGGATGCACCGAAACGAAAATTTCTGGCCGATACCAAAACTGAAAATTCGGGATTGTTTCGGCAGAAAACCGATACCGAAAATCAGACATGAGAACCTGGGCCTGGAGGCTCGCCTGAGCCTGGAGGCCGGCCGACGAGCTTGCTCGGCCGGGCCTCCAGGCCCAGGTTCGCATGGCTGATTGGTTGCACCATACTCACCTACATCTTCCTACTTCGGTCCTGAGCTCCAGCGGTGACAGTCTTGTCAAATAGAAATTTTCGGCCGTTTTTTTGGCTGAATTTCCATTTTGGTCGAAACCGAAAATACAATTTTCGGCCGATAATTTTCAGTGGCCGAAATTTCGGTGCATCCCTGCTTTAAACACCTATTAGGATAATAAGAGACTTCCTTCTTCATTTTTTTTCCAGAGCCCCGTTCAATACCTCAGCAGCTGCTGAATTGCTGCAGCGCAGCAATTCAGTTTGCTGCAGCAGTCTCATTGAACCCTTTGGAATGCGAATTTCGAATCCAAAATGGCCGACGATTTTTTAATGAAAGATTCAGATTGTTTTTCGTATCACTCGGACAAAATATGATAAAGAAAAGCAGTCAGCACAATTCCGTTTTGTATGCACACACCACAAATGATAGTTTTTTATTGAATAAACGTTATGTTTACTTCTGAAGCAAAATATAAATTGAGCTGTAATATATGTCTATGTGCAGGGGGAAATAATAAATATTTTGTGCTTTGGTGAACAAAAACCTCAAAATTAACATTGCCGTACAGAATTGTTACTTGCTTCATGGCGGCGGCCATCTTTACTACGTCACACTCAGCTACTCGCAGCATCTCCTCGGGTCGCTGCAAGTGCTAAGTTAGCAGTGCTGAGCGCTGAGCGGCAGAACGCCGTTCAATGGCAAGTTGCTAACTTGCAGCGGCTGAGGTATTGAACGCGGCTCTGTTCTGTGGAATTCGCCGAGGACTATTCCAGTCTGATATCTGGTAACTGCTTTGGCGACTCCAATTTTGGCAAGATATGGTGAACATTCACTAAATAGCGAATTCGCTGTATTTTTTGCCAAAATGGCATTGTTTGTGAACGGATCTTTATGACTAAAACTGAATTAAAATTTGCTGTCAAAATTAACATTAGTGCGACGGCGGCACAGCTAAATGGCTGAAACTAGCTATTAACCACGCACAGGGCCTATGGCTGAAAAATGACTCAGCATTGAAGGGGTTAAACTGTATATTTTTGTTTCCTCAGAAACATCCATTTAGGGGGTTGTTGTTTCTTTTTCCCATTAAAATGTGTGTGAAAACCCAGGCCCTGCTGCCTCAGCACACTCTGTCTCCTCTGCTCTTGCTGCTTTTCGCCGCCAAGTGGCAGGAGACCACGGCTGTGACTGGAAATGGCCTCAATGCGACGTCAGGGCCAATGTTTTTGGTTTTTTTTTTTCCTAAATTTTCCCTGAACCAAAATGGCGGCCGCCGCAGCTGAGGCGTGGCCAGGGAGGAGGTGCGTTTAACTCTACTCGAGGCAATTTTTTTTTTTCTTCCTCTTCTAAGATGGCCGCGCGTGACTTGAAAGAAAAAAAAAACCCGCACTGAGACCCCGGACACATGGGAGGAGAGGAGAGGGGGAGGGAGGGAGAGAAGCGCCGCGCCCTAAAGTAAAATGGACGCCGGGCGGACCAGGCCACGCCCCGCGTTGACGTCACCGCTACATAAAGTCTCGGGCGCGGAGCAAGGCTGACGCAGAAGCTTCGGGACTTTCCGCGTGTCTACCAGTGTCTAGCTAGGCCGCTCAGCAACCGGAAACATGAGGGAGATCGTGCACCTGCAGGCGGGGCAATGCGGCAACCAGATCGGGGCCAAGGTGAGAGCAGCCCTGAGTGTGCCCTGGTGAGGGAGGGGCCCCGCTGACCCCCGTAAGAGCATACGGTCTGACAGATGACGTCAGTCACGGAGGGCCCTGTCGTGTCGCCCCTAGCTTTGGTTTCTCTGTGGTGTCCTCTGGCCTTGGATAAGTGGTTAGGCCGTTGAGCTTGCACTCTAAATCCTGGGGAGGGTGGGGCATTCCTTAACTCTTCTGAGGGGCGCGGCCTACCGAGGGAGGACCTGGCTGGACCGCGAAGCTTGCAATTGTCTGCAGAGGGGACCCCATAAGCCCATTGGGTGATGGGTGTGGCCTACAGGGGTGCTTGCTGACTGGGCTGCAGAGCTTGCACTCATTTTTGAGACAGGGTGGTGATGGTGTGTGTACCCCCCCCCCCCCCAGAGGGTTATTCACTAACCCCTGAATTGGCCCCAAATTACACAGGATGGAGAAATTCCCAAAGCTGTCACCTTACCAAATGCAGGTGAATGAAGCTGCTGCAATACAGTGCAGTTTGCACCAAAATTGTCCCATAGTGACCCGCTCATTGCTGTATTAACAAAGTGGAATTGCACCAAATTTCTGCAAAATGGCTATTTTTGTTTTGGTGTTTCAATTTAACAGGTAGATGGGTGAATCTGAGGTTTCCACGGAATAAAAAAAGTATAAAGCCCATTTCTATTTTACAAAACTTGACACTTTCTTTGTTTTGTAATTGACCTTTTATATATATTTTTTTTTTTTTTTTTTTTATGCAAGTTTGGAAATTGCAAAGGTGACTTTTTACTGATGTCCTGATAAGTTTTGGCAACTGGTGACAGTTAAGAGTTTCTATAAAACAGAAGGCAGAATAACATACATATAGGTTAAATACACAGAACAGGAGGACCCTGCTCAAACTTAAAATCTAAGAGGGGTTACACACCAGGGGAGGGTTTGCTAAATGGTGAATTCACTATTGGTTAAATGGAGTTGCTGAAGTGGTGACATTCACCATGAAAAGCATTGAAATTGTGAATAGACCCCTCAGTGTCTAATGGCTCATAAAACACGGCCCCCCTTCTCCCGTGGGTATATGGCTCATAAAACATGGCCCCCCCCTCCTCCCATGGGTATATGGCTCATAAAACACGGCCCCTTCTCCTGTGGGTAAATGGCTCATAACACACGGCCCCCCCTTCTCCTGTGGGTATATGGCTCATAAAACACTGCCCCTCCTCCTCCCATGGGTATATGGCTCATAACACACAGCCCCTCCTCCCGTCGGTATATGGCTCATAAAACACGGCCCCCCCCTTCTCCCGTGGGTATATGGCTCATAAAACATGGCCCCCCCATCTCCTGTGGGTATATGGCTCATAAAACACGGCCCCCCTTCTCCTGTGGGTATATGGCTCATAAAACACGGCCCCCCTTCTCCCGTGGGTATATGGCTCATAAAACACGGCCCCCCTTCTCCCGTGGGTATATGGCTCATAAAACACGGCCCCCCTTCTCCCGTGGGTATATGGCTCATAAAACACGGCCCCCTTCTCCCGTGGGTATATGGCTCATAAAACACGGCCCCCCTTCTCCCGTGGGTATATGGCTCATAAAACACGGCCCCCCTTCTCCTGTGGGTATATGGCTCATAAAACACGGCCCCCCCATCTCCTGTGGGTATATGGCTCATAAAACACTGCCCCCCCTTCTCCTGTGGGTATATGGCTCATAAAACACGGCCCCCTTCTCCTGTGGGTATATGGCTCATAAAACATGGCCCCCCTTCTCCCGTGGGTATATGGCTCATAACACACGGCCCCCCTTCTCCTGTGGGTATATGGCTCATAAAACACTGCCCCTCCTCCTCCCATGGGTATATGGCTCATAACACACAGCCCCTCCTCCCGTCGGTATATGGCTCATAAAACACGGCCCCCCTTCTCCCGTGGGTATATGGCTCATAAAACATGGCCCCCCCATCTCCTGTGGGTATATGGCTCATAAAACACGGCCCCCCTTCTCCTGTGGGTATATGGCTCATAAAACACGGCCCCCCTTCTCCCGTGGGTATATGGCTCATAAAACACGGCCCCCCTTCTCCCGTGGGTATATGGCTCATAAAACACGGCCCCCCTTCTCCCGTGGGTATATGGCTCATAAAACACGGCCCCCCTTCTCCGTGGGTATATGGCTCATAAAACACGGCCCCCCTTCTCCCGTGGGTATATGGCTCATAAAACACGGCCCCCCTTCTCCTGTGGGTATATGGCTCATAAAACACGGCCCCCCCATCTCCTGTGGGTATATGGCTCATAAAACACTGCCCCCCCTTCTCCTGTGGGTATATGGCTCATAAAACACGGCCCCCTTCTCCTGTGGGTATATGGCTCATAAAACATGGCCCCCCTTCTCCCGTGGGTATATGGCTCATAACACACGGCCCCCCTTCTCCCGTGGGTATATGGCTCATAAAACATGGCCCCCCCATCTCCTGTGGGTATATGGCTCATAAAACACGGCCCCCCTTCTCCTGTGGGTATATGGCTCATAAAACACGGCCCCCCTTCTCCCGTGGGTATATGGCTCATAAAACACGGCCCCCCTTCTCCCGTGGGTATATGGCTCATAAAACACGGCCCCCTTCTCCCGTGGGTATATGGCTCATAAAACACGGCCCCCCTTCTCCTGTGGGTATATGGCTCATAAAACACGGCCCCTTCTCCTGTGGGTATATGGCTCATAAAACACGGCCCCCCTTCTCCTGTGGGTATATGGCTCATAAAACACGGCCCCCCTCTCCTGTGGGTATATGGCTCATAAAACACTGCCCCCCCTTCTCCTGTGGGTATATGGCTCATAAAACACGGCCCCCTTCTCCTGTGGGTATATGGCTCATAAAACATGGCCCCCCTTCTCCCGTGGGTATATGGCTCATAACACACGGCCCCCCCCTTCTCCCGTGGGTATATGGCTCATAACACACCAGTGTGCATGTGTCTTCCTCTGATCTATTTATGAACACACCTTTTCTCTTGTGTTTGTCGCTCATAAATGTCTGCGTATGTGGGAATGCGGTGCTCGGCGGATTAGGAGTGTCCTCGGTCACACCCCTCGGTGTAGCTGAATCTGCCTGCAGTAATGACGCAGACGTGAGCTGGCCCTGTCTGGAATGACACACGACTCAGTGTTTTATTGCCAGGATCCTGTAACGCACGGCCGCCCCTCTCCGCGCACACGTGTACATGGAGGCTGAACGTCCTTGCTTCCTAGATCTGTCATGGTGTTCCGGTCGGGGGGTGTCCACTGCATTTTGAGGCGAGGTCAGGCTTTATTCTTGGTCCACTGAATTTTTATAATCTTTTGCTTGGCTGCAGTGACATGTGTCGGGATAAAACGTGACAGACGCCATCTTTTGTACAACCGATGCCAGGCTGTCGCACTGTGCCTGCCCCCAGATGTCAATGGCCTACCAATTTTCTGAACTACAATTCCCATGGTTCTCTGGCCATCTATTGCATTTAAACACTTGGGGGTCAGAGTTTGAGATCTGTTTGTACAGGGATTCCCCCCCCACCCCGTGTGACAGGGGCAAAATCATGAAATCCTGTAGATGGTGGGTGTGAAACGATGGCTCCCATCCCCCAAGATATAAATATTTGCATATAAAAGATAACACTTCTGGCGCTGGGATTTTCAAATGCGGGGTGCGTTGCGCTGGATCCTCCTAGCTGGCGTCTTGCTCTGTTGCCATCGTGTTTTTTTGTCTCCCGGCTCGCATTACATTTGCATTAGTTTTTATTACATTTATCTTTTATGATTTTCGTGGCTACAATAAAGCCGACTTGGTGACAATCCCTTTTTTTCAAATAGATTGGGGGGCGGTAAATATTCCTGGAAACGGCCATTAAAACGTTAGGATGGGGTTAAATACCCCTTCCCTGCCAGTGCATCGCATGACATGTAGGTGATGGCCTCTGCATTCCCTGTCACCATGAGGCCCTTTTGTCAGGCAGATGTAGCAGGCATTCATCTGCGTTGGTCGGCTCCTTCCAGATTTTTCCACAATGTGTGGATCGCGTGCGTCTCTGCGTGGGGGGAAGGGAATCCATTGAATGCAGGGTGGGGGTGCAGTCTGGATTTGCTGCAGCAGACATCTTTATCTCCTCACTGGCAGATTAAAGTTCAGATGCGGGTTTTACTGCATTTTCCTGTATCATGAGATGCAGGCTCGTGGTGATGGCGTAGGTGGGAGTAATGGTGGGGCTGCACAGGCTGCCCTCTCCATACTGTCCTAACAAGGCATTTAATCCATGAGGGTCTTGGCTGAGATGACATTCCCTGACTGCTATGATACTACAACTCTCAAAGGCTAAGCCATCCCTGAGCTTTGTGGGAATTGTAGTACTTAAAGATCTGAGGGTTCATCAGCTGTCCCATCTAATCACATGCGTGTGTCCATAGGTATAGATATAGATGTATGGAGGATCTGGCAGCTGTAACTGATTCATGCTGAGGGGCAGTGTGTAATATACAACCCTGTACTATGTAGAATTAATACGCTGCAGTTAGATTAGTGGTGCCCCGGCTCGCTTGGTTTCCTTGTTGATGCATATGAATTATACATGTTGCAGGGCCTCTCCATCCCTTTGCTCCCCTCTACATGAAATCCTAACACATGGCTGACCAGGCAAGCCTAGGTTTTTAGAGGCAGTTTAGGGGAGGGTTATCCCAGGACTGGGACTCGCTCTGTAATGTAGTGTCCAAACCCCAGCGTCAATCCACAGGCCTAATTCTCCAGTGCTGCAGGTGAAGGTAGCACTTTACAAGCCATCTTCATCTCAGCAGGGCAGGCATCGGAGTGATGGGAGTTCTAGTTTAATAGGCATGGCATATATCTGTGACCATGACCCTTCGTGTATTGCAGAGATCAGTAAACTGGTTTGTTACACTGGAAACATTGCTTTTAGCTGCTGTGATGCTTCAGGGATCTGACTCCAGATCATGCTGAACTACAACTACCATGGTTCTCTGGGTGATTGCAGGCCATCCAAAACCAGGGGGCTACAGTCTGGCAGCATCACTTTAGTGCCTAATCCCTGGCCTGAGTAAGTCTGAGATGGGAATAGCGGTTAAAGTAGATCCAGTCACAAGCAGTAACAGGTTTGCTGATGTCGGTTGTCTCAAGCACTGTGTAAATCAGGGCTAATTTACTAAAACCTAACATACCCAGACCTGGCTCTGAGTCTGATACAAGGTGGCCTCTTCATCTCAGAATCACAAGTCCCAATAGCCAGCGGCCTCCACGTGGCATAACGTGTCCTGGCCGTACAACCTGCAACAGGAAATACTGTTACCGATGTGCAGCCTGGAGGTCATTGCATTCTGCTGGAAAACACCATTATCCTGAGTGTAGCATCAAAAATGTGCAGCAAGGATCTCAAACTCTGCCCCAAGATGTTTATTGCTTACAATCCAACATATGGCTAGAGAATCATAGGAGTTGTAGTTCAGAAATACTTCATCCCCCTGCCTTACAGACTCTGTATGTTGTGCTCAAGATAAGTTTTTAATGTCTGCATGTTCAATGTTAATATATAATAAATATATAATATATATGAACGTAACATGAGGTTTTTGTATCTCCAGTTTTGGGAAGTGATCAGTGATGAACATGGCATTGATCCTACAGGAACATACCACGGAGACAGTCCTCTGCAGCTGGAGAGGATCAATGTTTACTACAATGAGGCATCAGGTACGGCTGTCACGGGGCAGTGCACCTTTTTATAAAGCTACAGAAATATCTTTACTAAAATAACAGCGATGGCTGCCATTAAAGACAGGGGTATGTTTGACTGACCCAGGTGGTCAGTGGCCCTAAAATATAGGTTATTCTGCAAGGGTCTCATTAGTTGACTTCGAATGTGTTCAATCCAGTGCCAAAGTTTACTATTGCCCTTTTATAATTGAGTGGGTAGCCCTGGGCCTGTACAGTATTGTATAAGCTAATTGTGGCTTGTCTGTATTCCCATAGGTGGAAAGTATGTCCCCAGAGCTATCCTGGTCGATCTGGAACCTGGCACGATGGATTCTGTGCGCTCTGGGCCATTCGGACAGATCTTCAGACCAGACAACTTTGTCTTTGGTAAGTAGTTTCAGCATCAAAAGGGGAAACCTGCATAAGACACTGGTTTCTCTAGAGACCATAGCAATCGATGGGCACCATCCCAGTGTTTCCTCAGCTGTCTATAGGCTGACCTGATCCCTCGACTTCAGAGAGTACGGTGTCTTGGGTTTGGCAGTGACATTTCAAAATCTTAATGGCTTTATGGGTGTGTAATAGCTGCCGGAAACCTGCAAGGCGGCAATACTCGCAAAACCAGACACAGGAGAAAATCCTAACAGGTGGGTGGGGGATTAACTCAGAATATGTAACCCTTAAATCCACGGCTGACATTTTTAAGTGGGGGATGTAGGAATGGTCAGGGCTCAGCTTTAATCATTCCAGTGAATTTCCAAAGAAACATGCACGTGTGCACTAGCATCAATTCATCAAGCAATACTGGCCTGCAGTCATACTGACCATATGACTAGGCCATCAATGTACTGTTATGACGATGTGGCAGTTCCCACAGCAACGTGTTCCCATATTGGTGCATGGCTGTATCGTGCAAGCACCTCTATTATATAGAATAGCTGGGAGCGCAGAATGAGCCCAAACCTATAGGTTTGGAGTGTATCCCCCCAACTGGTTTTAGTATGGCCCCAAAACTAATCTCTAGTGTCTGGCATCTGATACAAGGCATTTATTTGCCCCCTGTCCAATGTTTTTGCTCAGTCCTCCTGTATGCATGTATAACTCAATATTCTGCTCTTGTGTACAGGTCAGAGCGGTGCAGGAAACAACTGGGCAAAGGGCCACTACACCGAGGGGGCAGAGCTGGTGGACTCAGTGATGGACGTCGTGAGAAAAGAATCTGAAAGCTGCGACTGCCTACAGGGCTTCCAACTCACCCACTCTCTCGGTGGTGGCACTGGCTCCGGCATGGGCACCCTTCTCATCAGCAAGATCCGCGAGGAGTATCCTGACCGCATCATGAACACCTTCAGCGTAGTGCCCTCTCCCAAGGTATCTGACACAGTGGTGGAACCATACAACGCTACCCTCTCTGTGCATCAGCTAGTGGAGAACACTGATGAAACCTACTGCATAGACAATGAGGCCCTGTATGACATATGCTTCCGCACACTGAAGTTGACAACACCTACCTACGGTGACCTCAACCACTTGGTCAGTGCCACCATGAGTGGAGTCACAACCTGCCTGCGCTTCCCTGGCCAGCTCAACGCAGACCTTCGCAAGTTGGCAGTCAACATGGTCCCCTTTCCACGTCTTCACTTCTTCATGCCAGGCTTTGCCCCACTGACCAGTCGTGGAAGCCAGCAGTACCGCTCACTGACAGTGCCAGAGCTCACTCAGCAAATGTTTGACTCCAAAAACATGATGGCTGCTTGTGACCCCCGTCACGGTCGCTACTTGACAGTGGCTGCTGTGTTCCGAGGGCGCATGTCCATGAAGGAAGTGGACGAGCAGATGCTGAATGTGCAAAACAAGAACAGCAGCTACTTCGTGGAATGGATCCCAAACAACGTCAAGACTGCAGTGTGTGACATCCCACCCCGTGGCCTGAAGATGGCAGCTACCTTCATCGGCAACAGCACAGCCATCCAGGAGCTGTTCAAGCGAATTTCTGAGCAGTTCACAGCCATGTTCCGGCGTAAAGCCTTCCTTCACTGGTACACTGGAGAGGGCATGGACGAGATGGAGTTCACAGAAGCTGAGAGCAACATGAATGACCTGGTGTCTGAATACCAGCAGTACCAGGATGCCACAGCAGAAGAAGGCGAGTTTGAAGAGGATGGAGAAGAGGAAGCTGCCTAAGCCCTTCTGTGCCATCATACCTAGTCACTGGAGAGCCCCTTTCCCAACCTCCCTGTCAATTAGCCCCTCCAGTGAGGAACGGCAGAGCTTCTGAATGGGTGAAGGGGAATTGCCTGCAGTCATTTTCCAGAAACATGGGCCAAATTGTAGACTTCAAACCATTGCATTTTTCCTATTGAACAGGTTCTCAGTTTATAGCCAAGACTGTAACCAGCAGAGCCCCTCTTACAGACTTTCCCAATGCCCCACATCCCTCGCTTTGTGCCATCGAAACATGAAGTCTAGGAAACCTTATGCCAGTTTGACAACCTCTGCCATTGCACTGTTCTGGTTGATTCTCTTGCATCCATTCAGAATCTCGGCCGTCAGTTTGTCCCAGCGGTTGCCCCAATGGTCCATCAACTCAAATCTCTGTTCAGCTCCGGCAGGCTTCATGATGCTTAATCCCACCCCCCTCCATGTTGTTGTGCTAACGATTGTGTTGTGGATCACTCATGTGAATGACTTCTCCCTTTATCCCCTGTGCCCTACCCATCTGCCTGAGTCTGATACTGAAGTTCAATCTATATTTTTTTTTTTTTGTGTGGTGGGTAGCACACTGCTCATGTTACTGCCATGTGGTTTCACTCTACCCCCCCCCCCCCCCTATATTTGGACTGTCCTCTACTGGCAAACATGAGGGCTGCATCCTTCAGAGTATCTGCAAGAGGTTCCTGGTCTGGATCCAGAAGACATCCCATCTTTCCCACAACTTTCATGTCTTTTTGTTTCAATGTAACTTGTGAATCTGTGCCCGACTCATTGGACCTATCGCACAGGGTGGAAGCACTTACCCAGCAATGCTATGTCTGCGCACTACACTACTGAATAAACACCTGTGCTCAAACCAGTCCTGCTTCATGTGTTGGGTTTTTCCTCATGCTTTTTAGTAGTTGTGGATTGGGGGGAGGGGGTTGTCTGAAATTACTCTTGGCAACACTTCAGGTTTTTCCAAATGGTTATTTTCCCACTTAATGACAGTGTTTTTTTTTTTATATTGACACAAATCTGTCCTTTAGTGTCCACTGCAGTTTCTGCGCTGTTCGCGTTAAGGTCAAATTTTCCTTACTCGTTTATGCAATCCACACATTCTACCTTTTTTGCCACCATTAAATGGACACTCCAAAAATACCATTTTATTTCCATGTCCTATAATTTACTATAAAAATATGGGAAACTTTTGTAATCCTAAGACCCCAGCTAAATGGTTTCAAAATTGTCCCAAATAGAAATATCCAATTTTTACATGTTTTTGCGTTTTAACCCCTTCACTGCTGAGCCAGTTCACCTGTGTGCTGAGCTCATTCTGACAGTTTTTGCACATTATTTTTAGATGACAGCCTAGGTCCTATTTAACTAAACCCCCCCCCCCCCCACACACTTTTTTTTTTTTATACACTTAACCAAGTTTGTTATTGGAAAGGCCATGATCAGGCCTTTCCAATGATGTCCATCATGACCTGCCACAGATCGGGAGATAAGGTATCCAAAGGATCACCTAACTGGCCCACTGATCCTCACACATGGATGTCAGTGGGTGGGGGGTGACCTGGAGGCTTGGCTGACATCCAAGATGTCAGCAACCTCCCAGGTTTAACCCCTTAATGCAGCAGGACATGCCATTACATCCTGCATTAGGTGGGCTTTAATGCCGCAGGATGTAATGGTATGTCCATGGCGTTTGCATCCCCCCCCTCCAGTCACATCCAGAAGCACCCTCGCTGATCTGACTCTCATGGAGTCAGATCGGCAGGGTTTACTCCTCCCAGCACACTGTCATCACGCCAGGCACGATGGTCAGTTTCAAGCATCGTTGCTCTTCCCCTGTGGGGAGTGCCTGAAGAGGGGGATCCTTTGGCTCACTCCACCTCTGGGGACAAGGAGACTGTGGCCAGCATCATTGGAAGGGTCACAGCCTGACCTTTCCAGCGCTGTAGTGGGTTAGCCTCTTAATTGACAGGTCACTGCCCGGCACCAATCGGTGCAAGACCGTGGCCTTTTTCTGGTCGCGGCTGCCACCTCCTGGGTCCCCCTGTATCAACTAACAGGGAACCCAAGGAAATCCCATATAGGGGGTTCTTTAAACTCCTGATCGGTGGCAGCTAGGGGGTCATGTCTGATAGCTGGAAAGGCCAGAGCATAGCCTTTAACATGGTCATGTTTGATATCATTGGAGAGTTAAATTTAAAAAAATTTAATGCAGCACTGTTCACATTTCAATTATGTGATCAATGATGCTTAAATTTTTTTTTTGGTTTTAGCTAAAATCACACCTTGTCCCCAAAAAAATGGGTTTCACGTTCTAAGTTTTTTTAACAAGTCTACCCCATAGGCTCAGATAATAAAATGAAAAAAAATACACTGGATGATTTTTTTTTTTACTTTTACATTTATTTTGGCAGGGCATAACCTGATATATTCTTAGTCTGCTGGAAAGAACGATCCATATATAATTAATTTGTCTGGGTGGTATAATACGTGACTTAGGCTAAGGTCAGACGAAAGCATTTAACGTGTGTTTAACCGCACAAAATCACAGCCGCGCTAGCAGCAAATGACGTTCAATGCCTGGTAACATACGAAGAACGGCTACACGAAAGGTCGTCCGCAACACAAGTGGCAAACAAACGCATTTTTTTTTCTAGAACGTCAAACCGCTACTGACGTACAGAGTGCGCTGCGTTCGCATAGCGGTGCGTGATTAGGAGATGTCAGACGCTGCACACGTCTGGCCAACATAACGTCCAGACACAAAGGGCTTTATTGATGATCCGTACAAAATCATGGACGAAAATGCACATCGTATGACCGCTATCGTGTATTCCGTGAAAAAAATACGTACATCCGTTCGAACGCACTTTTTCACGGACAACGCGACAAATACATTAGTCTGACCCTAGCCTTAAACGGTCAAAATGAGCTCAGCAAACTTCTACTTCTGAAACAGCGCCAACGTTGTAAAATTACTCCCATCCTTAAGGGGTTAAATTGCAACACAGCAAGTTGTGATCCGGCAGCAAAACTTGACTTATACACCGCAGAAAAGGAAACTCCTTTTCAGTGGTGTGAAACAAGTTTCTAGGTGCCACGGTTAGAGGCTCCAAAGGAGCCCCCCCCCTCCACTTCATGATTTTCAATGCAGGCACTGGGGAGTGCCTGCCATTGACATCACCACACACCATGGTGACAGCCTCACCAGCCCCTCTAAAGCAGAGGGGCAGGCTCCCCCCCCCCCCTTCCAAAACTCCATTGGAGCGAGGGGAGGTTAGGAGCTGCTGATTTACTATGTACATCCTGCAGGTCTAAGGGAGACATGTGGGCTGGACGTACATGGCACGTCAGCAGTCATGAAGGGGTTAAAGGCTAGTTTATGTGCCATTTATAGACTTGGCACCTGCAGTTTAACAGTGAGAAAAAGGTGTGTGTGTGAGGATCCTGAGGACAAGCAACAGCACTAGTGGCTTGCTCTGTGGGGCCCGCTCAGGTCTCAAGGTTTTAGCTTGTAGTGCCATTACAGGGATGAATGCTCCATATGCAAATCAGTCTGCTCTCACCCAAAACCTTGACCTGAGCAGGCCCCCACCGTAGAGCAAGCCACTAGTGCTGTTGCTCGTTCTCAGGACCCTCACTCCCCCTTCTCACGATTAGTCTACAGGGTCATCCAGACGTGGACCCCCTTGCTTGGTGTACGTAGAGGGGTGTCAGCTATACCCTCCTGACAAGGCCAAAACGATCGTAGGGGGTTGCTGCACCTCTCGTGCAGGGATGACGTCCTTGACAGTCAGTACTGGCCACCCGCATTGGGTGAGAGCAGGCTGATTTGCATATGGAGCATTCATCCCTGTAATGGCACATACAAGCTAAAACCTTGACCTGAGCGGGCCGCAGAGCAAGCCACTAGTGCTGTTGCTCGTTCTCAGGGCCCTCACAAACCTTCCCCCCCCCCCTTCTCCGCACTGTAGTGTAACAGACATGTATACGGGGTTATTCACTAACCTGATTCACACCAGACAGTGAACATCATTTGGGGTCCATGCACTAAACACTGGCAAAACATAGTGCAGTGGCACAAAGTGTCCCGTAGACTCGTCTGCTGAGTTTCAGTGGTTTCCTGAGTGTGGCTAGGGGTTAAACTTTCTATGCTGAAAGTGGTAACCCCAAGTCACACTATATCGCTGCAATCACATTCTCCATCTGATCATGGCATTGGGAGTGATTGCAGGGACAGGTACCTTATATATCCAGCCCGATTCTTTCAGCAGTGAAATTTAACCCTATGGATTACCGCAAGGGCGCTGGATCATTGCCTCGATTTTTCTATCGGACCGCCAGGGAGGTTAAAATAAAATTTTTTTTAGACTATTTGGACATTTTTATTGCTTCCTACTCAATTAGAATTAGACTGTTAGTGGTAATTTGTTAAATGGTGACTTTGCCGTAATGGGTTTCAACAGTGTTGCCATTGCACGCAATGTCAGTGCTTTGAATACATGCTGCCATCACGCTAGCACTGTTGCCCAGTACCAATGGATGTCAGGTCAGCTGGCCAGTCAAGATTGACATCAGAGCAGGACTACGATCCTTTTTGCTCAAAGCAATTTTTCAAGCTGTTGTGGATTTTAGACCTTTCACTGCTGAGAATGTCCTTATTGACTCCTAAGGAAAGATGTGGGGGTTCCTTTTAAACCCCGATATATCTTCCGACTGTTGGCAGCTAGCAGGGTATGACCTTGAGCATGGCCTTTCCAATGATATCAAACGTGACCATGTTTAAAGACATGAAATGGCTCAGCAGTGAAGGGGTTAAAGTCCAGAAGGGTTAAAATACCATTATTTGACATATCTTGTCAGCACTTAATATGGAAATGTGGCGCAAACGTGTTCACACGGGCACACTTGTGATTTTCCAGTTGTATTAACCTGTTCCTGCCTCTGGTTAAGTTTTGAGCTTCCACAGAAATTCAAGCAGTTGCACCTCTGCTGATCTGATATATATATCATATATCATATCATAGAAAAATGTCGGCAGATAAGAACCTTTCGGCCCATCTAGTCTGCCCAATTACATGGATACTTTACCTGGATTTATCTTTTGTTTAGAATAGCCTTATGCCTATCCCATGCTTGCTTAAATTCAATTACTGTTTTGGCCTCTACCACTTCAACTGGAAGACTGTTCCATGTATCCACCACCCGCTCAGTAAAATAATGCTTCCTGATGTTACTTTTAAACCTTTGCCCCTCTAATCTAAGACTATGTCCTCTTGTTTTGCTACTTTGTTTCCTTTTAAATATACTCCCTTCCTCTACCTTGTGGATTCCCTTTACGTATTTAAATGTTTCTATCATATCTCCTCTGTCTCGTCTTTTTTCCAAGCTGTACATGTTAAGATCATTATCGCCAGATGTTCTTCATCATCCGAGTCTGTGGTCCCGTCTTGCCCAGCTGTTACAGGGCTTTAGGTGGCCCTGCCTCCTGGGTGTCACCATTGCTTGCTTCCTATAGGCAGACGGCCTGCCTATGGCAAACATTGGCGTCTCGGATTGCTGTGCTGATGCTGTTACAAAGATGGCGGCACATTTAAAGGATGGTATGTGAAACTAGAGTGGTGTATTGGAAAGCCATGTCCCTCCTGTAGCGCTGAGGTAAGCAAGTGTGCAGTCGCCTATGGAAAATTAGGCCATGACATGTAATGCAGTTTTACAGGCCTGTTACTGCTGCGTTTTCTTCACCTTCTGTCCTTGCAGTAACCTGCAGTCTGCTTGTTGCAGGTGTATGTGCTGCATATTTTGCTGGATTTCTTAGCTGAGCCGTTTGCTTTTGCCCCATTGCTGCTGCGACAGGACATTCCTTGCGTGGTCTGCTGGCAGGGGACATTCCCACACCGCCATCGACAGCTGCAAGACCTTTTCAGAAGCATTTGACATCGGAGCCAAAAGCCTACCCTCCTGGCCAGCGCTAGACTCGGAGCAAGGCCTGGCCTGTAAAGCACACCTGACGCCTCTGCGTTTATTCGTCAACTAGTCTGCCCTCTGCTCTTTATTGAACAAGCAGACGTGCAGCTTATTTATAAAGGATTTTACCAAGAAGGAGACCTTGAGATTTCTCTAGTTTTAAAGTATGTCCTGAGTTTAAGAACATTGAAGTGTTACAGAAATACAAAGTAATAAAATGGAAGATATTAAAAACACAACACAAATATACAGATTAACGTAGGAAATATAGTCAGTTACATGTTTACAGGTGCATTCTGAATATAGTCACTGTTACATGTTTACAGGTGCATTCTGTATATAGTCACTGTGTTACATGTTTACAGGTGCATTCTGTATATAGTCACTGTTACATGTTTACAGGTGCATTCTGAATATAGTCACTGTGTTACATGTTTACAGGTGCATTCTGTATATAGTCACTGTTACATGTTTACAGGTGCATTCTGAATATAGTCACTGTGTTACATGTTTACAGGTGCATTCTGTATATAGTCACTATGTTACATGTTTACAGGTGCATTCTGAATATAGTCACTATGTTACATGTTTACAGGTGCATTCTGTATATAGTCACTGTTACATGTTTACAGGTGCATTCTGTATATAGTCACTATGTTACATGTTTACAGGTGCATTCTGTATATAGTTACATGTTTACAGGTGCATTCTGTATATAGTCACTGTTACATGTTTACAGGTGCATTCTGTATACCTACCCCCACCTTAACTACCGCTTGGGTATTCCTCACATGTCAGTCTCCCAGTGCCCTTGTACATAGTGTAAACGTACAGTAACCTTGAGTTTCAGCTTGGCTTGTAACAGCAAAGGGGTGACAAATGTTTACAAGTGAGGCAGTTCTCGTTAAGGTTGGCTCCAGCTTACAACCCATTAGATAAATATGGTACTTTGACCCCCAAATGATGTGGGAGGAGTAATCTGTTGGTGGGGTGCTGCCCCATAGCCAGCATAAACTGCCTAATTTTTATGAAATGCAGTTGTAGGGATTAATGTGATTGTTGTCCTAATGTTTGGCTGTAGTTTGTAACGGGGAGAGTGTTGTCAATTTCAGGATTTCATTAAAGGCACAGAGGTGAGTATTATGCCGGCTGATCATACTATGGCCTCTCTTGAGTCCTCTCAGGCCCCTGTCAGACATTCTGGTGTGAGCAGGTCCGTTTCTTCCTAGAACATCTGCAGGCCAGACGTGGATGCGGAGCCATCTCTTATTAACCCTCTGGTTAGTCCTCTATCCCTACATTCTATACCTTCATGAACTGTGGGTGGTAGAATTGCCTTTTTTTTTTTCCTATGCATGTAATGTCAAGACATATGGTGTTGCGCACTGTATGCCTTATAGATACAGTCCCTCTCCCGGCTTGGTCATCCATTGATTGTATCCTAGAAAGGGAGTGCCCTGATAGTCAGAAGTGCAAGACATGCTGAGCAGCCTCCTCCGGTCTCTCAAGGGTTCATCGGCAATCTCTTCCTAGTGGAGGAAAAAAGGTGGGACAGTTTCGTCATGGACCATGACTTCAAAATGGAAGGAATTCGGGGGGCGGAGTCGGCCGGCCATGAGAGCAGTCGCATAGTGCCTGAGCTCCGGTGAATCCCGCCACCGCACCCGATTGTAGCCACTTCCACACAGCTCAACAGACACCATCACACACCCGGTGGACTCGGGGAGCACCATGAAGTCCTCAAAGAAAAACCCCGCGAAGAAACGCAAGTAGCGCCGATTTTTGGGACCAGACACAAGGCCGCAGGCGACATCCAAGATGGCGGCGGCCGCGCTGTATCTCCTTCTCCATCAGCCGAGGGCACTCCGGAGGCAACTGACCCAGCTACCAGGCAAGATATACAGCACTTGAAAGATTTTATTGCACTGGAACTGGGGAAAACAACGAAAGCCCTCACAGCGGAGGTACATGCAATAGGCTCGCGTACAGCGCATCTGGAGGAGAACGCGGATCATATGGCGGCTTGTTATAATATGGCAGCACAGAAAATGGACGATATGTCTGACCGAGTAGCGCGCATGGAAACAGCTATAGAAGACCTCTCTAATCGCTCCCGCAGGAATAATGTTCGGCTACGAGGCTTATCGGAGGATATTACATCTGAACACCTTGATGCCACGCTGCGCGGCATAACACAGCGGTTGTTGCCACATCTATCCGCCTCCAAACTAATGCTGGACAGAGTTCACAGAGCGTTGGGCCCAAAGCGTGCTAATAATGCAGCGCCACGTGATGTGGTGGCGAGATTTCACTACTTTGCTACGAAAAACGCCCTTATGACAGCAGTGCGGGAACAAAATGTGGAATTTGAGGGTAACTCTATCACCTTTTATCAGGACCTGGATCCAGCAACCCTGGCCAAGCGCAGGGAGTGGAGAGTCGTGACAGACCTACTACGCCATCATCGGATCAAATATTCATGGGGGTTCCCGTTTCGTATTGTGGTACATAAGGAGGGCACCTCCCACATCTGCTCGCAGTTGTACGGGGCATCTGACTTTCTGCTTAAACTGGGAATCCCGGCACCGGAGGCCTTATTGGCGCTTGCGCCACCAGCACCCCTTCCTCAGATACGACAGGAGTGGTCTCAACCAGCTGACTGATTAAGGGTGCTTTGCCCTGAAGGGCCTGCGTTCATTTACCCTCTCTTGCAGAGAGACAGGCTCCCGACTGCATGGGAGTGCCTCCCGTGGTTTATGGGAGCAATTCACAGAAGTAGCGTTTTGTTGAGCTGAGTGGTTTATCAGATATAATTTTATTTTTTCCTTTCCTTTTATTATGCATTTTATACAATGTGTGGTTACATATATTATGTTATGTTATCTTATATTTCGGTGGCGGGTGCCACGGTGGGCGCCTGTTGTACTGTCCTCGGATCTGGCTTCCCCTGAATACTCTCCCCCTAGGTTCCGATCTCTTGGTTTCCCCATTCGTTCGGAGCTCCTGTTATCCCCCCTTTTATTTTCCCTTTCTGTTTATTATGTCTCTCACTATACCTCTCTCTCTCTCTCTCTTTTCCTCTCCTCTCTCATTTTCTATCGCCTCTGGACTGGGGGCCTCCTTCAAATTCTTTTTTGAATGCAAAATTCTTGATAAGTAATGGTTCCTGAGTTATTGGTATTGTCATTGAACGTGAAAGGCCTGAATTCATCCCGTAAACGCAGGTTGCTCTTTAGAGATCTGAAGCGGAAGTCTGCTGGTATAGCCTTTCTGCAGGAGACGCGGATGCCTCGAACGGCGGCTTATCGGCTGGGCGCTCGCCCATACGGTAGAGTTTACACTTCCTGTGCTTTACCAAAGCGAAACGGCGTTGCCATAGCCTTACATGACTCTTGCCCACTGATGGTGGAAGAGATTCACACAGATACAATGGGCAGATATCTCCTGGTGAAGGGAAGGGTGGCCACAAGATGGTATTCGCTTTTATCAGTATATGCACCTAATGGCTCAGATGCATCGTTTTGGAGGGAACTGTCCTCTTTTGTGGCGGGCCATGCGAGGGGCACGCTGATTGTCGGTGGAGATTTTAATGCCACCCTCTGTCCCCCTCTGGATAGATCCACCTCGCCTCGGCTGGCCTCGCCGCATGCCTTGTCATCTCAGGATCGTCAATTTTATAGCTTTGTTACTGATCACCAGTTATGCGACGTATGGCGCCTGCATCATCCGTCGGTTAAAGATTATACCTTTTATTCCGCGCCGCACTCGTCGTATTCGCGAATTGACTATATATTGGTTTCGTCTGATTGCATGCCACTGATAATTACCTCGCGAATTGGCTCCATTACATGGTCAGACCACGCTGACGTGTCCATTGCGTTACAACCTTTATATAAGGGCGGGGAGGGCAGACGATGGAGACTGGATCCAATTCTGTTGCAACAGCCGGGAATCCGAACGAGAGTTAAAGATTCTCTGACGGAATATTTCGCACTTAATGAAACCCCGGATGTCTCTACCGCGGTTTTGTGGGAGGCACACAAAGCGGTTACGAGAGGAGTGCTCATCAGTCAGGCCGCCTACCGTAAGAAAGAAAAACTAAAAGACATCCTCACCCTTCAAACTAAGTTAAGAACGCAAGAATTGATACACAAAGCAGCACCAGAGGAAGCCTCTTATCTCCTTTTGTCACAAACCAGAACGGATCTTAATAGACTTTTTATAGAGGACGCGGGGCGAGCGCTCCTGTGGTCTAAACAGAGGTACTTTGAACGATCCAATAAAATAGATACCCCTCTCGCTCGAAAAATTAAGCCAAAATACAAATCTAATCAAATTGCTAAAATAGTTGATAAGCAGGGAGTGTCGCATGGCACACCCAAAGAAATTCGGGACGCTTTTACGGCTTACTTCGCTAAATTATACCACCATACCCCCTCCCACAACGATAGCAATCGGACACTCCAAGCGGATATTGAAGGATATCTTACAAAAAGCAGCATACCCCATCTAAACGAGCAACAGATAGCGGCCCTGGATTCCCCCTTTACCGAGGAGGAAATACGCGAGGTGGTGAAGGAATTAAAACCGAACAAAGCCCCAGGCCCTGATGGCCTCACAGGCCAATATTATAAATGCTTCGCCAACTCTTTGGTACCCAGACTGTGTACTATGTTCAACTCACTTAGGGGTGGCGGCGGACTGATGCCGGAGGCTCTTTTTGCCTCCGTGGTACTCATCCCCAAACCTGGCAAAGATGTTCAAGGCATAGATAACTATAGGCCAATCTCACTCCTTAATACGGATCTTAAAATACTCGCTAAGTTGATGGCGCTCAGATTAGGACCTATGCTCTCGACCCTGATCCACCCAGACCAGGTAGGATTTATGCCTGGGAGGCAAGCCTTTGAGAACACACGGAGAGCTGCAGACCTGATATGGTGGGCGCGCTCGCGAAAGGTGCCTTCTTTATTTCTCTCCTTAGATGCGGAAAAAGCATTTGATAGAGCTGAATGGCCCTTTCTTTTCCGTTTGTTGGAGAGGGCGGGCCTCCCGGAAAGTTTCTTGGCCCTTACCAGAGCCTTATATGCGAAGCCTATGGCACAAATTTTGATTCCAGGTACAGATCCGACCCCCTTCCCGATACGTAATGGTACAAGGCAGGGCTGCCCACTATCGCCAACCTTGTTTGCCATATTTTTAGAACCGCTAATGAGAATGATCCGAGCTGATGGAGACATCCGGGGTTTCCTGGTGGGGGGACAGCAGTTTAAGGTCTCAGCATACGCAGATGATGTTCTACTCTCGTTGACTGACCCCGAGATCTCATTACCAGCCCTTATGAGCCAATTAACGAAATATTCACAGATCTCTGGTTATAAAATTAATATTAATAAGTCTATGATTCTCCCGATCTTGGTGCCCGCTAGGATGCTGCAGGCTCTGACAAGGGAGATGCCTTTGCAGATTTCCGCTTCAGAGCTCCCCTATCTGGGGATTAAATTGACTGGTCTCCCTGAACGCTTGTATGAAGTAAATTATGCCGCGATGTATGCCACGCTCAAACAGGACCTTGAATGTTGGGATAAATATGCTATTTCATGGGTGGGACGAGTGAACTGCATTAAGATGAATGTACTTCCACGCCTTTTATACTATTTCCAAACGATACCGGTGGCACTTGATCCCTCAGATGTACGCTCGATGCAAGGAGCAATCGATAATTTTGTGTGGGCAGGAAGGAGGCACAGGGTGGCTAGGGCCACTCTTTACCGGCCTAAACAGCTGGGTGGTCTTGGTCTCCCAAGCCTCTTTTCATACTATTATGCTGCTCAGCTTGCCCAGCTGGTGGCATGGCACGGGGGGGTTCATGCTGGCCGGTGGGTTGAGTTGGAGAGAGCGATTATGGCCCCTAATTTACCGCACCACTGGATCTGGTTGGCTAGAGAACACAGACCACTCCTATCCACGAACTGTCCTGCTATAATGAATACCATCCGCATATGGGACAAACTAGCGGCGAGGTGTGACCTTGCCACCTTGCCCTCACCACTGACACCAATATTTCGCAACCGGGAATTCCCTGCGGGTCTGAGACCTTTACCCTTTCAACAGCTGTGGGACGTTGGCCTCCACCGTTTATGCCATCTTTATCAAAAGGATCAATTTGTTCCCTCCATTATCATTGACCAACAGGAGTCCGGGACGGGGGGCCTGTTTCTGCCGGAACGACAGCTGCGAGCCTTTGCCTCCCGGAGACATATTAAAGCTGCCTCTCAGACACCTCTCTCATTTTTCGAATCCATTTGCTTAAAGGGTACCTATCCTAAGGGCCTGATCTCTACCTTATATTATAAGCTAACGTCATTGATTGACTGGAAAGAACTCCATTATATACAAGCCTGGGAACGCGACCTGGCAGAAGTACTGGACTCAGAAGACTGGCTCGACATTTGGGAAGCCTCCAAAGGGGTTTCACTATGCACTTCCATGCAGGAACAACCGCTGAAAATGCTCATGCGCTGGTACACCACCCCTACGCAACTTGCGCACATGTCCCCGAATCACCCGGATCTATGCTGGCGATCCTGCGGCTCCAAAGGCACTTTTATACATATGTGGTGGGAATGCCCACAAATTCAAAAGTTCTGGACTAATATCCTAACAATGCTCTCTGACGCACTGGGGAAGGACGTCCCCAGAGACCCCTGGAATTTGTTGCTTTCTCGACCCTTGGAGGGCTTCACAAGACATGAAAACAAATTAATCTCCAAAATCTCGATGGCGGCTAGACGGGCAGTGGCAGAGACCTGGCGCCACCAGGCTCTCCCCGTTATGGCCAAAGTTTCGGCTAAAATACAAGACACTAGAATCATGGACGAACTCACAGCCGTTGTGAGACACACCCTACCACAATTTCACAAAGTCTGGGACCCCTGGACTGATGCTGGTTTATAGGCTAGCCGATGCACCCCGGCAGACGTTCTTCACCTGTGATGCCTCAGATCATTTAAATGGTTAATGATATAGCTACGGTGACCCCCCAGTCCATCTTCTTCTTCTTCTCTCTTTTCTTCTTTCCCTCTTTCTTTTCCTCTCTTTTTATCCTTTTTCTCCCCGGTTTTATCCCATCCCTTACCTTACCTTCACAACCTTTAATCTTAAACAAATGGCTTATAATCTGCTGACAGGAAACGTTTAATGTATCAGTGTTTACTTCTAACCCTGTCTATGTTACTATTTGTGAATGCCTAATAAAATTCATTTAAAAAAAAAAAAAAAAATGGAAGGAATTCATTGCCTTTTGGGATCTTCGATAGAGGACTTACCTGGTGGACAAGAACAGGCGTCTCTGTGTCCAGCCGTGACTGGCCTGCATGTGTTGCGGGAAGAAATAGAACTGCTGGATCGACTGATGTTGTTTAGAGTGATAGGGCTCGAGAGGAGCCAAGGAGATGATCAGCCGGGCAGCGGACCCCCAGCACCTGGTGCCATAATAATTTTAGTTTTTTTTAGAAAGGATTTTACCAGGAATGATACATTGAGATTTCTCTTGTTTTCATGTATGTCCTGGGTGGCGAGTATGTACCATTAGGTGTCTTGCCCAAGGACACTTACTGGAGAGGTTGCTCGCTGGGATCGAGCCCATGACTTCACAGGCTCTCTCCATGCAGAGCAGTGATGTTACCTCTACTCCACCCAGCCGGTTTCTGTGTCTTGTAATAAAATGTAGGTCATTTCAGCAGTGCCAGTGTCCCCTACCGGTCCTTTTACGTCCCCTGGAGAAGCCTTTACGCAATTCCTGAGAGGTCAAGTCATCAAGAAACGTCTTCACCCCCCCCCCTCGTATATTCATGTATTGTAAGTGAATACAAGAAGGCACCAACTGGAAGGCAGTATTTAAAATGGTATCTTCCAAGGCTATGGTCGTTGAGAGATTTCTGGTTTATTTATTTTTTTATGATGTATAAAAGGGATATGGAGACAGCTGCAATCAAAACAGGTGTCCTGAGCCGACCCGTGACAGATCCTGCAGCTGAGTCATATCGCTTTGAAATAGCTCCCTCTAGCCCTGCACGTGATCTGTTTCATTAGGTGGAGGTCCCCAGCGTTTACAGGACACTGGGTACAATTGCCTCCTGGACTGAGAATTACAGAACAGCAGGAAAGGGTTAAACGGTTGGGTTTAGTCTTCTAAAGAGCTTTCAATCTCTACCCGTTTGCCCCATGGACGGCTCTTTCCATGAAAGTGGTTGCAGGGGTCTCTTGCCCCACCAAGAATTGACTTAGGAAATCTTGAACATAGAAGGTCTGTAAGAACCTCGCTTGTTTAACTTCGTACATTGCCATTAAAACTCCTCGCAGACCACCGAGTACAGCTGCGAGCGTCCTTCCTCCCCTCGCTCGCGCCTCCTGACCTAGAAAGCTGGTGAGAAGAAAGCAGCCTAACTCCCTGGGATGAGTGACACCACTTCAAGGCAATAATGAGGCATTGAAAGGCAAATACTAACTCCTTTATCCAGTTCTGTGTCCGCTGTTTGTGTTTTAGGTATGAAATGTTTCTCTAGAACACACCCTCCTCCTACATGTGAGAGCAGGTCAATCTTTAATGACGGTTGTGCCAGATCGAAATCCGAGAGCAGGTGAATCATTATTGAGGGTTGTGCCAAATCGAATTCCAACCCATGTTTTGTTTTACTTATGCGGTAAGGGGTAGTCTTCGACAAACATCTACTGTACGTCTACAAGGATCGAAGGCTCTCCATTGGAGGAGTTGCCTGAAACCTTTTGATTCGGTTACAAAAATGCACGGCCATAACTTTAGAAAGTCACATTCCTGTAACGTCTGGGACAAAATATATATAAATGGGATTAAATCTCTTCTCTGTTCCTATGCTCTCAGGGTCATCCATTCATGGAGACGATAAGGGCCCCAGCTCTCTGAAAAATCAATCCCCATTTGAGGCTCTCCTGAGGATTGCTTTCACTTCTTGGTGGTCGAATGGGTTGGTGCTATGAGACATGGGGACAGATTCAACTTTGCAGCTGGAAATGGACCACCCATCACTTACAGCTGCTGGCTCGTTTTGGAGTATACTTTGTGATGCCCACACCTCCCCTCTCTTGCAAGTACTGTGTACACCAAAAACAAATACCTGCTGGGGAGAAGAGCAAGTAATTGGCCACTTGGATCAGAATAAGAAAAATGTGTCTGGGCTCCCATACCTACGCTTGCCCCGGGTTACACTATTTTCTCTCTAAAGTGGGGTACAAGGGGTCCACCTTGCCTGAGCCAAACAGTAACCAATATCACTCTATGGCAGGGCTCAAAATATCAAGACGTGAAATTAGCAAATGAGGGCTGTAAATTTGCCGTGTACCAATAATAAAGTAGTGCCAGAATCCATGTATCTGATAATAACACACGCTGGTGAGAATAAAACTATGGTCGTCCTAGAGGCAATTTAAGAACATCAAACACATAAAAAGTGTCAGTGTCAAACAATGGCTATAAGATAGTCTGTGCCAGAGATAGTCAATAAGGTGACCATGATGGTATCAATGGCGTGGGGGAAAAAAACTGTTTATTGAAAGTGTATAATGCAAATGGGGGAAAAAATGGTAGCAGAGTAGTCTAGGAATACTCATAAGTTGGGGGATCCTCCTGAGGACAGAAAGTGATGCGGTCACGTCCCTCGACGTGTCTCAAAGAGAACAGAAACTAAAAATAGACCCAATAGCGCAGAATAGTAAACAATTCAGTTTCCCTCCTCCTGAGTAAAGGCAGGAACTCACATTTAATAGAGCCACACTTGGTCCTGGCTCTAGGATTATGGGCCTCTGGCCAAATAGAGGGTGGCGCTGCCCTTCTTTTTCAGTGTAGGTCACTTAGGAGAGATAAAAGGAACACAGAGAAGGCGCTCCCATAGTATAACACCGTATATCACAGGGTGGAGACAGTAGGAGCAACACTCACCAATTATAGGAGCTCTGTATGTTTTAAGGGCATCAGGTTCTTCTGTAGTGAATATTCTGACCCCTTGGATCGCCAATCCTCGGTTCTTGGGTAGCTGCAATGTGCAGGAAGTGGAAGCACAGCCGGCCAGTAAAGGGTTAAAATGTGAATATATTAATAAAGAATAAAAGGTTGGACATATATATTGCTGTGACGCATTTCGGCCACCAAGGCCTTCATCAGTCAGTCTTAAATGTCCATAAAATAGTGCAATACTGTTGGATGCGCTTTATGGATTCTTCTTCTGCATAATCCCTGTATAGCACATATTTTGGTTGTTTTATTTGTGCTTTTACCTTTGTTGTTATATCCATATTAGGCAGCATCATATCTACTCATTTATTTATTTTCTGCATGTTTGCATTACTGTTTGATTATACCACTTAATGTAATAGCAATTTACCATATTGCGCAGGCACTATTGCACCCCCTTTTTATAGATTCTCACAATTTAAAGTCCTGAGCTACTAGCCAGGCCTTAAGAGTTACTCTACACCAGTTACTCGACCTAACCCCTACCCTGCCCTTAACTCTGCCCCTAAACACACCCCCTTAAATTATCTTAGCAAATGACACTGTTAAATGTTTTATTCAGAATAAAGTTACAAAATAAATAACTACATTAACCAAATGAACATAAAGCAATATAAACATAAAGGAAATTAGTGATTTACATCAATGGGAATGCAAATAGAATATTAAGTGTTAATACTCAAGTTTTAATAAACTTAGTGTATTCTTTTTCATCTCTACAATCACTCCAGACACATGTATACCCAGACACATCAGATCACAGAGACATGCACATCCAGACCCCAGATACACGTATACCCAGACATCAGACCCCAGATACACGTATACCCAGACACCAGATACATGTATACCCAGACATCAGACACCAGATACATGTATACCCAGACATCAGACACCAGATACATGTATACCCAGACATCCGACTCCAGATACATGTATACCCAGACATCATACCCCTGAAACACATATACACAGACATCAGACCCCAGATACACGTTTACCCAGACATCAGTCACCAGATACACGTATACCAAGACATCAGATGCCAGATACATGTATATACCCAGACATCAGAGCCCAGATACATGTATACCCAGACATCAGACCCCAGATACACGTATACCCAGACATAAGATGCCAGATACATGTATACCCAGACAACAGACCCCAGATACATGTATACCCAGACATCAGACCCCAGATACATGTATACCCAGACATCAGACCCCAGTGTGAGCAGAGCGAAGTGGTGGTGCTGCGTGAGAGGCAGGCAGGGTGCAGTCGAATGAGAATGCCACTGGCTGGCCACCATTTTGGATTCTCAGGCCAGCGGTCGTGCCTAAAACAAAAAACACAGCCGCTGCCGGAATACGTAGCGCAGGCAGCACAAAATAATTTATCGTGCTGCCTGCGTGTGCATTTCCACTCACCATCACTTAATTTCCACTTGCCAAATGCGAGCAGGCAAGTGAAAATTTTGAGCCCTGCTCTATGGTATCCCTTGTCAATCTCCAATCGCTTGTAGCCAAGCACTACCCTCGATAGTGGTTACTATTCCATGTTCCCTTTGTAATGGAGTAGGAGTCAACATAAGGTTTCCGTGTAAGTAGAGTCAGTCCTATAATTAGCCTGCCGACTAAGGCTTCATTTAGACAGGGCCACAGGTCACATATGACACTCATTTGCATACTGATAGTCCACACATAAACCTCTACATTCACATACCCCTGTCTACACAGAGAGCCTGGGAAGCCTCCATAGATTACAATTTATTGAGATAGCATCTTCTTTTTTGCTGGTAACTGGATAAACAATAGGGGTGTCACATTCAGTCCATCTCTAAGGCCACTAGGCTCTCTAGGTCCTAGGGTTTGTAGAGGCCTTAAACATGGACCTACCGGTATATATTTGTATGATGTAATCCCTTTAAGCCACCATTTTCACGACGTCCATGCAGAAATGTCACAAAACGATTCCATTTGTGCCTGTCTGTTTCCACCTGTAGAGCCAAACCCACCACCTTCAAGACTTGTCAAAGGCAGCTCCGGTCCTGCGGAATGACCTACCTTGCCCTGTCAGACTCTCCCTTAATCTTGGGGCCTTCAAGAAATCCCTTAAAACCCAGGTTAGCGTACCACATTACTGATGCCAACCTATCCCTCTCCACAAATATCCCCCACGTCACGATAGATGTCACTGCCATGTCCTCGTCGTTTCTGAAACATGAGTGGCAGTGATCCTGACGACCAACAATGCTCCCCTTGTCTTCCTGCACTCCTAATTCCTCTAGATTGTAAACTCCTCGGGGCAGGGCCCTCTACACTTCATGTTTCTGGTTCCTATGATTGTAGTTCTGTTCTTGTTCCCATTGGTTATTGTAAAGCTCTGGGGAAACTGAGGTCCCTATGTAAATGACGACAATAATAATATGCGTGTGTAATCCACCAGTATGATCTGTAGCAATGTTCTGCCACGTTGTTATGGGTCTGCATGAATAAAACCTCCTCGCATCATCCTCCACGTCCAGTTGCGGAGATGACCCTAGAGTCCAATGATTGGAAAGAGGATTTCACTGACAGCAGACAAAGAATTCGACACAATAATATACACAAAACACGAGGAGGAATTCAGGACATAATTGTGTTGCAAGGTTCAGCCACACGTTTTGTGACATTTCCGTTTTCCCCTTCTTCTTTGAGCTTGATTGGTGATGTCTTCATTCAGCCAGTACTTGTGGTTGTCATGTCGCATGTTGCAGTTTAGTCCTGCCATCTGGTGGTGCTACGAGTAGAGCCGAAACCACATACAATACAAGCCGTATCCACACAAGCCGGGTGCTCGGCTGGAACGATATTATCAGCAGACCCAGAAACGGGCACCTGGAGAGAAATCTGGACCGTTGGGCAAAACTAGGTCGTCGGTGCCGTGCTGGTCAACGTACACAACCCGAGGGGACACCCACAGCAAAAGAGGATTACTCACACATATACACGCACCTATTTTTGATTAACTATTCAGATTATGCATCAACACACGCAAGAAAATCAAAACCAAAAAAAAAAAAAACTCGTCTAGAAAGTTTCTAGTTTCTTGACGTGCTTCCTTGTTTCTGCTCGCTCAGCCGCAACAAGGAAGTAACCAAACGCTCATTACCTGCAAGATTAATTAATTTATTACGACGACTGGAAAAGGCCTTCAGAGCGAGCCGTGTCGTTAATTCGCTTGTCTTCCCTTAACCCTTTCGCTGCTAAATGATTTTTGGTGAACATAAACTCACCGGCCACTTTATTAGGTACACCTGTTCAATTGCTTGCTAACACAAATTGAAACCAATCACATGGCGGCAACTCAATGCATTTAGGCATCTAGACGCGGTGAAGACGACTTGCTGAAGTTCAAACTGAGCATCAGAATGGGGGAGAATGTAGGAATGCACCGAAATTTCGGCCACCGATATTACTGAAAATTGTGCTTTCGGCTTTCTGCTAAAAGGAAAAAACAGCCAAAAAAAAAGCTGATAGTCATCCGAAACTGGGCTTGGAGGCCCAGGCGAGCCAGGGCTCAGCTAGTCACCAGGCCTAGGTGAGCCCCAGGCTCGGCCAGAGCCCAGGTCTGGATGACTGATTTTTTTTTTTTATAATTTTTTTACCTAAGCTGCGACTTCTCCTTACACATGGCGGTGTGTCTGGGCGGCACACAGCAGGCGGAACAAAAGCAGCTTCCATGCTCCAGTGGGGCTCTTGGGTTGCAGGGCCCATGCCTGGGGGGGCTGCACTGTCGTCCCAGGCCTATGGTGCGCACATACTCCGGTGACTGAGAGGAGAGAAGCCGCTCGGGGCCTGCTGATCCCCGGTCTTTCCTGCTGTTTCCTTTTTGGGGCTACTCGGCCACAAGCTCGCCCACTGGATCGTTGCGTCACTGGGAGCTCAGCTCCTCTTGGCTACAATTTAGCCAATAGGAGCCGAGCTCCCAAGTGACGCATCGATCCAACGGGCGACTCGAGCTTGTGGCCAAGTGTGAGGGCGAGGAGCCCCGAACAGGATCAGCAGGCCCGGAGTGGCTTCTCATTGTCACTGGAGGGATGTGAGCGCCATAGGACCGGAGGACAGTGCAGCTCCCCGTACATGGGCCCTGTAACCCGGGAGCCCCGCTGGAGCATGGAAGCTGCTAGTGTCCTGCTGCTTTGTGCCGCCCGGACACGCTGCCATGGGTAAGGAGAAGACACAGCTCAGGTAAAAAAACCAAAAAACAGTAATCCGAATCTGGACCCTGGAGGCCCGGTCGAGCCAGGGGCTCGCCTAGGCCTGGAGGCCGGCCGAGCCCCAGGATTGGCCAGGCCTCTAGGCCGAGGTTCAGATGACTGATTTTCGGCCGAGCTCGGCCTACACTTTCAGTCTCTGTAGCGGCCCGAAATTTCCATTCTTGTGCATCAAAGGGGATTTTAGTGGCTTTGAACGTGGCATGGTTGCTGTTGCCAGACGGACTGGTCTGAGCATTTCAAAAACTGCTGGGATTTCACGCTCAACCATCTCTAGGGTTTACAGAGAATGGTCTGAAAAAGAGAAAATATTCAGTGAGCGGCAGTTGTGTGGACGAAAAAGCCTTGTTGATGTCGGAGAATGGGCAGACTGGTTCAAGATGATAGAAAGGTAACAGTAACTCACACAACCACTCGTTACAACCAAGGTATGCAGAATACCATCTCTGAACGCACAACACGTCCAACCTTGAAGCAAATGGGCTACAGCAGCAGCAGACCACACTGGGTGCCACTCCTGTCAGCTAAGAACAGGATACTGAGGCTACAATTCGCACAGGCTCACCAAAATTGGACAAAAGAAGACTGGAAAACGTTGCCGGGTCTGATGAGTCTCAATTTCAGCTGTGACATTCAGATGGTAGGGTCAGCATTTTGTGTAAACAACAAGAAAGCATGGATCATCCTGCCTTGTATCAACAGTTCGTGGTGGTGTAATGGTGTGGAGAAAATTTGGGCCCCTTAGTAGTAGGGATTTTCTCTCATTATAACCTCCTGAATCTTATCCCTGTACAGCAGTGAGTGACCCCAGAGCTCTCCCTGTATTCTGCTCTCTCCCTGGTTGCTGTAATACAGTATAATCCAGTCACCACGACCATTTAAATTAGTCCTTGGTACCTAGACTGTCCCTTTAAATCATAATCGTAAATTGTGCTCACCTGGTAACGCTGAGTTCCAGTTCCAGTTTATAAAACAACATTTCCTCATATAACCCGCACGATGGTGATTTCATTTAGTTGTAAGATTTGCAGAGGCCTGCAGCGTTTCTAAAATAACTTTGTTCCTTCCGAATGACAATAAGGGTTATAATTCACATCTCATTGAATGGCAGTCACACGGGAGCCCTACCACCAGGAAGCACCAAAATCCATCCCATCATGAGCAGGATGGCATCGAAAGTATAACGTGGATGATGATGATAAATCTCAATGAACATGAGCTAGAGGCAAAGCTGATGTAAAATATCATACGTATGGAGAGTGATTTACAGGTAATCAGGGGTCAAGTACCAAAAAAGTAAGTGTGGGAACTCAGCAAGATTTCTGCCCTCAGTTAACCATTGTCATATCACTCTTAATCAACCACCTAATACTCAAATTTGATAGTTTTGGTGGGGGGATAACTATAATAGCCATAAAAAAAGAATATATTTTGTATTTGTCAATTGGTTATGAAGAAGAATGTGATGGATCACCTAAATAAAAACTTTACAATGTATCGGTGAAAGAGAACTCCGTCCCTCACGCAAAAATAGTGGAGGACCTATTCCCATTCAACCTGGTCTTGCAAGTTGCCAAGCAATCGCTTTCAACTTGGCCCCTGCAATGTTTACCAATGGTTACTATGGGAAAAGCCTGGCATTGAATGAATCTAGGATAAACTTGATGGGTCCATGGATATCAATAGGATGCATGAAAAGAAATCAGTGATAGACTGGCAGCCTACAACATGCAACTTGCCTTTACGCATGGCATGTATGACATTGTGTGCATGCATGTTACCCATGTGCATTGCATCCAAAATGTCAGCCGTGTTTACACCTGTTGAAGAGACACTGGGCATTTTACGGCTTGCTCAATGGGCACGCCAAACCTAGGTATACTACTCATATCCCCCTTTCTAGGGCTAGTTGGTTATTGTGTCACATGGGCCTAGAGATGTATTTGGAAGGTGCAGGCCTGACGTTCTACATTATTTCCCTGCCTTCTCTTATGATGAAATCACGCTGTGCCTATAGGGTGCAGGGTGTTTGTGTAATCTGTGTTGTATATGAATGCTGATATTGCCTATGTGTATCTGTTACTATCTGCTGATGGGTTTACTGGGTGGGTTATTTTAGCCTTTCCAGCATCCCCTCTCAGCTATGTGTTTATTGTCTATCTGTCTATTGTTATGGTCTATGTGTATCTGTTGCTATCTGCTGATGGGCTTACAGGGTGGGTTATTTTAGCCTTTTCATGCATCTCCTCTCAGGAATTAGTTTACTCCTTGACAGATTTTGTTATCTGTCTGTGATTACATGGCACCTTATTTTTTCATGTCTGGACCAGGGGCGGCCTGACAACTAATGGGGCCCCCGGGCAATAGGAGATCAAGGGGCCCCTTGTGCCATGCCCACATTAGGCCACACCCATGCAACGCACAACCCACACGCACTTTGTTATGTTAAAGAATTTATTTCTTCACACAATTTTCAAAATAATAATTTTAGTAGGAAAAGAAAATTCACTCGGGCCCATCAACGAATTGGGGAATCCATAGTGCCCCCTCCAGACTTACAGACTGCCGCTGCTCTGCTACTAAAACTCATACAGGGTTATTCAGAGAAAGGTGAAACTCTGGAGAACTTTTGGAGAAGTGAAAATTCTAGGTCAAAATAACTGATTTGGAAAGTGAGATAAATGGGCGAATTTTTCTGGTTTGGCTATTTTGACCTAGAATTTTCACTTCTCCAAAAGCTCTCCAGAGGTTCACCTTTCTCTGAATAACCCTGATAGTAATGTCCGGTGTGTATTGGTGTATCACAGAATCCACAGCAATATAACTCACAGTAATGGCAGCCTTGGCAGGTGTATATGAGCAGGCACAGAATCCAGAGCACTATAACTCCCAGTAATGGCAGATGTATATGAGCAGGCACAGAATCCACAGCACTATAACTCACAGTAATGGCAGGTGTATATTAGCAGTCACAGATTCCACAGCACTATAACTCACAGTAATGGCAGCCTTGGCAGGTGTATGAGCAGGCACAGAATCCACAACATTTTTCATTTATAGTAATATTCACCACCATCCTCATATGAGGAAGTTTGGGTCCCCTCCTGGGTGGTCTATGTCATGTGTCAGTCTCAGGCTCCAGTCTTCGGCTTCTCGAGATATGCTTTATACTGCCCTGGTGGTGCGCTGCAGGGGCAGGCTCTGGCTCGGCCACATGCACACAGGAGGCGTAGTCTAGATAGAGAGCTGCCCGGGCGCGTCATTATGACGCATCCGGGAGCCGCGTGAAGCTGTGAAGAGTCGGCAGCGGATCAGGAAGATCCACATCCATGACAAGGGGTTGCATTTTGCGATCATCCGCTGGACCGCCTGCAATCCGATTGGATCGGATTGCAGCGTGAGACCACAGCATTTTCACCAGAATCCGGACCCCCCCACTACCCACGGGCCCTCAGGCGGTGCCTGAGTGCCGATGGGTTAGTTCCCCCCTGGTCTGGACTAGGGATGAGCTGTTCGGTTCGGACGGTTCGGGGGTTCGCATCAAACATAGCCTGTTCGTTTGTTCGCAAACTCCGAACATTTCCGGGTGTTCGCCACCTGTTCGCCTACAATGCACCACAATGGACTACAATGCACTTTCCCACTGGCCTGAAGCTCGTAATTGACTACAGCCTTGCACCTGACCACAGGTCTGGTGCAAGTCAGGTTCAACACTATGCCAATCACGGCTCAGAGTCCTGATTGGGCAAATTTTACCCAATCATGGGCTCACAGAGCTAAGTCCCGCAGCACACTATATAAGGCTTCCACGCAGTGCTTCTGCACGCATTTGAGAGGAGATTCCAGAGGAGATAGTTGTTGTGTGTTCTTACTGCCGGTCTGCCACGCTACTGGGGGGGGGGGGGGGGTCTCATTCCTACCTAATATCTGGGAATTGAGGTGATCTGTGTCTTGTCACTGCCAGCAAGTATTTTGGGGGTCACAAATTTCTACAAAACATTTGGGAATTGAGGTGATCTGTGTCTTGTCACACAGCCAGTACCACACAGTATTTTGGGGGTCACAAATTTCTACAAAATATTTGTGAATTGTTATTATCCCTGTGTTCTCACTGGCTGCCACCCATCAGGGGGTCTCACTGATTTATAGGAGGTTTCTGAGACTTGCAATCTGTGGCTTCTCACTGCCATCCATCAAGGGGTCTCACTGATTTATAGGAGGTTTCTGAGACTTGTAATCTGTGGCTTCTCACTGCCACCCATCAAGAGGTCTCACTGATTTATAGGTTTCTGAGACTTGTAATCTGTGGCTTCTCACTGCCACCCATCAAGGGGTCTCTCTGATTTATAGGAGGTTTCTGAGACTTGTAATCTGTGGCTTCTCACTGCCACCCATCAAGGGGTCTCACTGATTTATAGGAGGTTTCTGAGACTTCTAATCTGTGGCTTCTCACTGCCATCCATCAAGGGGTCTCACTGATTTATAGGAGGTTTCTGAGACTTGTAATCTGTGGCTTCTCACTGCCACCCATCAAGAGGTCTCACTGATTTATAGGTTTCTGAGACTTGTAATCTGTGGCTTCTCACTGCCACCCATCAAGGGGTCTCTCTGATTTATAGGAGGTTTCTGAGACTTGTAATCTGTGGCTTCTCACTGCCACCCATCAAGGGGTCTCACTGATTTATAGGAGGTTTCTGAGACTTCTAATCTGTGGCTTCTCACTGCCATCCATCAAGGGGTCTCACTGATTTAGGCTAGGGTCAGACTGGGGCAGTGCGAACGCGCGTGCAGGCGCACTAAATCACGGCCGTAGTAGCAGCACATGACGGGCAATGACGGCCAATATACGCAGTACGGGCGTACAAAAGTGCGTCCACGCCACGCAACCGGCAAATGAACGCATTTTTCGTACAACGTGATACCGCTAGTACAGACGTACAGAGTGCGCTGCGGCCGCATAGCAGCGTGTGTGCGTGATTAGGAGACGTCAGACGCTGCTATTGTGCGGCCTACAAAACGTCCAAACAGCCAAAGTTTCCAGGTTTTGTTGGAGCGTACCTGCGACTGTCGAAAATGTCTGCTGGACCAGAGATCGACGTGGAGAGGCTGATCAGCGCTGTGGGGGAGCATCCTGCGATATGGGACACGGCCTGCGACAGGTATAAAGACAAGGGGAAGAAGGCCAGCGCATGGGTTGTGGTGTCCCGTGTCGTGTACCCTGATTATGATACGTGGTCCGAGAAAGAGCAGCATATACAGAGTGAGTATTTGATTATTTTATTCATAATCCCATACATGTAAATCACAATAATAATAACAAAAACAAATATGTAATCATTGAGGTGAAATCTCAAATGCTCCCCAGCTGCCAGGGCACCTGACCTGCATCACTCGTAAAATAATTAGACAGAGCATCGCGAAACCTGTTGCTGTATCTATTCACATCTATGATGTCATCGTTCACATCATCTTCAAGACCGACAACTGTGAGGGTATCATCAAAATTAAAACCATCCCTGGCACGCACATAATTATGTAGGATGCAACAGCATTTGACTATATCCACACAGAAATCAACCTGTACATCCAGCGGTCTATGTAAAATCCTCCACTTGTTGGTCAGTATGCCAAAGCTACACTCCACATACCGTCTCGCCGCGACAGCCTATAATTAAAAACCCGCTTCTTCACATTCAGGTGTGTCCCTGAGTAGGGCCTTAGGAGGTGTGTGGATAGTCCGAATGCTTCATCACCCACGAAGGCATAGGGGACGGCCACGTCACTGCCAGGCAATGGTGCGGGTCTGGGGATGTTCAGGGTCCCACTCTCAATTTCATTCCACAGTGTGGAGTTCCTGAACAGTGTGGAGTCAGAGTCCTTGCCGTATGAACCGACATCCACATACACAAAACTATAGTTGGCATCTGACACCGCCAGTAGGCCAATGGAAAAGTAATGTTTATAATTCTGATACAGTGAGCCACTGTGCGGTGGCTTCACTATGCGGACATGTTTGCCATCCACGGCTCCCAGGCAGTTTGGAAAGTTGGCTCTCTCCCAGAATCCTGCTGCAATTTCTAGACATGCCTTGTGTGTCGGTTTTGGCAAACATTGGTCCTTCATGGTTTCCCATATGGTTTGGCACACCTTGTGGACGATCTCACCAGCTGTTGATCTGCCAACGCGGAAGTTATAATGCAGATCCTTCAAACTGCATCCACTAGTGAGATACCTAGAAGACAAAACAAAACTGTTTGAATATGATCACATACCATGAACACAAGCTAATGTCACACTCATCATGTTTTGCAGCACAAGAGGCGATGAACAAATGGCGCACAGTACGCGACAATTATACGCGGGTGCAGAAGAAGCAAGCCATGGCTGCGCGCTCTGGAGCTGGTTCCAAAAAGGTCCGTGGATATATCTACACGGAGCAACTGTCATTCCTCCGAAGGACCCAGGAGCCGCGCAGTAGCGTCAGCAGCATCGACCAGCCATCGACCTCCGGCTCACAGGTCCAACACATGGTGCCAGGAGGTTCTGCCAGCTGCCAGGAGGAGGTGAACCGGGGTGGTGCAGAGTCGCACCTGGAGGAGGATGTGGAGACAGGACAGGTGGCAGGTACCGCAACAACGGTCAGCACCAGACCTGCACAGAGGAGAAGGGCACCAGCTACAGACCTGGAGCAGGCCATGGTTACCTTCATGGAGGCTCAAACCAACCATCCACACCAACGCTGCATGCTTGCGGACTCCATGGACATGTCATTCTTCAATTCCTGTATGATCCTCCTCAACAAGATGAGCGAGGCTGAGAAGGTGGAGTACCGGCGCAGATCTCTGGCTATATTGGACGACATCCTTTCCCGTCCCCATCACGCAGCCGGTTACAATGCTGTGCCACAATCCACCAATGCCAGTGGATCTTCCCTCCCCAGTGAGGTGCTGTCCACCCACCCAGCCATGCCCCCTGGAGCCAGGCCACACACAGAGTCGGAGTACTGCTCTAGCCACACCACCGGCCCTCATGACCCAGATGCTCGGCGGTATCATGATCTGTGATACATGTCATGAATATGTGTTAGTTTTGTTTGCCATGTGTTATTTGGTTTCATGTTTAATATATCATGACCTACAGTTAACAAGGTATAATATATGTCGAGAATATATTACTGTTATTTTATTTAATGTTTCATATTATATTATTATTTTGGTCTACATTGTTTTCGGAGTCATTTATGATTATGTAAACAAGAAAACAACACAGCGCTTCAAAAGACCAAAGTCCAAAATGAAGAAAGTGAAATAAACACTCAATATGTCCATAGACCAAAGACGTTGTCTTTTGAGGGTGGATCTTCTCAGAGTAATGTCGATGGAGTATGTACTGTAGGGAGAAAGCACAAACACAGAGGACCAAAATTGCGCAGTAGGACAGTACCCAAAGTGAGAGTATTATATATCAATAATCAACTCACATTTTGTGGAGCCTACAACCGGCTCCCAGGAATAAGGCGAGCAGGGACTTTATGTTAGGTGCCCATAAAACCTTCACACGGCTTCTTTCAGGATTCACCAATGTGAGGGTACTGTAAGGAAATTGACAGAGACCAAAGAGGCACCTCCTAGTGCAATAAATCACACGTAACTTAATAATTTAAAGGCAGGTAGCCAAATTCAAACTCACACGTTGTTGAGCCTCTATTGGCTCCGTCACAATACGCTTAGGGAATCATAAGGTATTCCCCAGACCTTCTTTGCAGGAGTTAAAAAGGCAGACAGCAAAAAAATTTTTTTTTTTTTTTTAAAAAATTAAAAACATTTATTCATTTTAAAATAGATAGATCATATCTACCAAACCAAAGACCAGGACGCGTTTCGCCTACAAAGGCTTCCTCAGCTGGTTATCATATGTCTAGTCTTGCTGCTGCCTTTATATACAATGAACATTCTCTTAACAATTTAACAATCACTTTTAAAATTAACATGCTTGAATTCAGGTGTGCTTAAATGGCACCAGCCTTTTGAACATTCTCTTAACAATTTAACAATCACTTTTAAAATTAACATGCTTGAATTCAGGTGTGCTTAAATGGCACCAGCCTTTTGCACATAATTAATGGCCCTGCGTGTCACCCTGGAACGCGAAAATAGTAAATTAATAGGGTAAAAGGAAAAAATGTATTCCACTTATTAAAAACATTGCGCCCGCCATTTTGCGCATGCGCACTCATCCCGCGTCTCAGGCTGGAACGCAGGAACTCAAGGAACCACACGGCTCCCCATATGGCCTCAAAAACATCCTCAATAGAATTTGAGGCACAAATACAACAGCCCCTGCGGCGCTATGCTAGTAAATGGGATATGAATACCTTTTAACATCACTACCAGAATGGTAATTAGCACCTTTATCCCCCCTTTCTTTTTTTTTTTTTTTTTATTCTGATATTATTATTCCAATTGTATAAACATATTTATTATTATATTAATATTAGCCAATTGCACATATTTCTAAGGCACTTTAGGATTAATTGTTTTACGCAATGAACTTATTGTGAAATAAGTTAGCCCAGCTGTTTACATTTATCATTAAGCTCATTTAAGATATACTATCTATTTTTATATTTTTCACATTAATATTTCACATCTATGGACACCAGGGGATGCTTAATTAATACCACCAGTACATGAATATAATATATTTTTTATATATATTATATATTTCTAATGAACCAATTTAATTATCTTGGTTTTTGTCCACATTATTATTAGGTTTAGAGAATTTAAAAAATGATTATTAGCACACTTTATTATCACAATTATTATAGCTATTTGCACATATAATGATACAGAGTCTAATCTCTTTTAGACACCTTAGGATTAATATCCTAATGCCATGCACTTTTTTTGGTGCACTTCAGAAAGAAGTTAGCACATTAGATTCTACTCATCATTGCACTTTAGTACTTTACACAGATCAATTTTATATTTCACATGGACTATATTTTATTAGTCACAATCATATAAGTTATTGTCCATCATTAGATTCCATTTTGGAATTCACCTATTATAACATAAATATCGCTATTATACTCACTCTCCCCTGTTTATAACACACTATAGACCCAATTCTGGGCTTATCCCTATTTATGCACATCGGATCCATGCCCTTATCCCCAATGCCAATATTCCACTATTTATATGTTCTTATCATCGGTTGCATTTAAATTACACCTTCACCTAGGTTTAAGACATTTTGTCTTTTATATATGTCTTAGTGTACTGTGGTATCGCTTATTAGTGATCCCCTTTTATGCAGCGTTATATCCCCTTTGTAAATATTATTTTAAATAAAAAATCCCATTTACTAGCATAGCGCCGCAGGGGCTGTTGTATTTGTGCCTCAAATTCTATTGAGGATGTTTTTGAGGCCATATGGGGAGCCGTGTGGTTCCTTGAGTTCCTGCGTTCCAGCCTGAGACGCGGGATGAGTGCGCATGCGCAAAATGGCGGGCGCAATGTTTTTAATAAGTGGAATACATTTTTTCCTTTTACCCTATTAATTTACTATTTTCGCGTTCCAGGGTGACACGCAGGGCCATTAATTATGTGCAAAAGGCTGGTGCCATTTAAGCACACCTGAATTCAAGCATGTTAATTTTAAAAGTGATTGTTAAATTGTTAAGAGAATGTTCAAAAGGCTGGTGCCATTTAAGCACACCTGAATTCAAGCATGTTAATTTTAAAAGTGATTGTTAAATTGTTAAGAGAATGTTCATTGTATATAAAGGCAGCAGCAAGACTAGACATATGATAACCAGCTGAGGAAGCCTTTGTAGGCGAAACGCGTCCTGGTCTTTGGTTTGGTAGATATGATCTATCTATTTTAAAATGAATAAATGTTTTTAATTTTTTTTAAAAAAAAAAAAAAAATTTTTTTGCTGTCTGCCTTTTTAACTCCTGCAAAGAAGGTCTGGGGAATACCTTATGATTCCCTAAGCGTATTGTGACGGAGCCAATAGAGGCTCAACAACGTGTGAGTTTGAATTTGGCTACCTGCCTTTAAATTATTAAGTTATGTGTGATTTATTGCACTAGGAGGTGCCTCTTTGGTCTCTGTCAATTTCCTTACAGTACCCTCACATTGGTGAATCCTGAAAGAAGCCGTGTGAAGGTTTTATGGGCACCTAACATAAAGTCCCTGCTCGCCTTATTCCTGGGAGCCGGTTGTAGGCTCCACAAAATGTGAGTTGATTATTGATATATAATACTCTCACTTTGGGTACTGTCCTACTGCGCAATTTTGGTCCTCTGTGTTTGTGCTTTCTCCCTACAGTACATACTCCATCGACATTACTCTGAGAAGATCCACCCTCAAAAGACAACGTCTTTGGTCTATGGACATATTGAGTGTTTATTTCACTTTCTTCATTTTGGACTTTGGTCTTTTGAAGCGCTGTGTTGTTTTCTTGTTTACATAACTGCCATTTGGGTATTTAGAGAAACCCCCCATACAACATTCAGCGAGTGGGATAGACACCATTCCGGTGGGCGCTGCACCCCTCTTTTTCCTTCATTTATGATTATGTACGTGTGATGTGATGCCTGTGTGTGTGTGTATGCATGTGACAGTGGGCATGTGACTACAGACATGATGCACTCATGTCAGGTGACTGGCAGCGATGTCATGTATGCAGGTGTTTGACAGTACGTACCGCAAAGTGATGACCAGCATCTCCTCCGGTGGTATGGCGGCCCTCATGTTGGTGTCCCTCTTGGTCAGCGGCTCGTGTACCTGCGACAACAGTTCATCAAAGGAGGGGATGGACATCCGCATGTAGTTGAAAAACTTCACGGGGTCCCTCTCTAGCAGTGGCCTGTACAGCGTCACAAAGTGTCCATGCGTGGGTCTGGCAGCGTTAATTTGATGAACCCAGGTTCGCCGCTTTCTCTTCCTCTTAAGGTACAGGTACCCCATTGCAGCAAACACAAAGACTTGTACTGGATCCATCTTTGAAAAACGCCACCATACCCAAAATGGATTTTTATAACCCTACCCCTTATTTTTTCATTCATCAATTAATTGGATTCATCGGTTTTTTCTCTTTTTTTACAGCTCCGTCATGAAATACGTCCAGAATTGCGCATCGTCTGACCGCTTTCGCGTATTCCGTGAAAAAATGCGTTCGCACGCACCAACGTACGTTTTGACGCTGGACGTCAGAAATGCGTTCGTCTGACCCTAGCCTTATAGGAGGTTTCTGAGACTTGCAATCTGTGGCTTCTCACTGCCACCCATCAAGGGGTCTCACTGATTTATAGGAGGTTTCTGAGACTTGTAATCTGTGGCTTCTCACTGCCACCCATCAAGAGGTCTCACTGATTTATAGGTTTCTGAGATTTGTAATCTGTGGCTTCTCACTGCCACCCATCAAGGGGTCTCACAGATTTATAGGAGGTTTCTGAGACTTGTAATCTGTGGCTTCTCACTGCCACCCATCAAGGGGTCTCACTGATTTATAGGAGGTTTCTGAGACTTGTAATCTGTGGCTTCTCACTGCCACCCATTAAGGGGTCTCACTGATTTATAGGAGGTTTCTGAGACTTGTAATCTGTGGCTTCTCACTGCCACCCATCAAGGGGTCTCACTGATTTATAGGAGGTTTCTGAGACTTCTAATCTGTGGCTTCTCACTGCCATCCATCAAGGGGTCTCACTGATTTATAGGAGGTTTCTGAGACTTTTAATCTGTGGCTTCTCACTGCCACCCATCAAGGGGTCTCTGATTTATAGGAGGTTTCTGAGATTTGTAATCTGTGGCTTCTCACTGCCACCCATCAGGGGGTCCCACATACTTCTAGCATATTTATGCAAATTGTAATTTGTGTCTTCTCACTGCCACCCATCAAGGGGTCTCACTGATTTATAGGAGGTTTCTGAGACTTGTAATCTGTGGCTTCAAACTGCCACCCATCAGGGGGTCACACTGATTTATAGGAGTGAATTGTAATCTGTGTCTTTTCACTGGCTGCCAGCTATCAGGGTGTCTCACTGAGTTATACCAGAATTCTTTAAATCTTTAATCTTTATACCAGAGTTGAATCAGAGTTCTGTATATATTTAATCTATATATCACTCACCATGTCTGAAAGAACAAAACGGACAGGCAGACGCTCCCAGACACAGATAAGAGGGCAAGCAGCCCCTGTGTCGGGAGACTGTGCCTCTGGTCGTGGTGGACGTGGTGCATCCTCTGCAGGGGCACGCTTGTCCTTTCTAACTGGTGCTGGCCGTCTTCTTAAGCAGCAGCAACATACATTGGTGGATTGGCTAACCAGGCCATCCTCATCCTCCGAGTCCTCTGCCAGCCAGGCTTGTAGTGCTTTACAGTCCACCTCAGCTGCCAAAGCATCTAATGCAGCCTCCATGTCCACAGCTACTCCTGCCGTAGCCTCGCTATCACACACGGAGGAGTCAGCTGAATTGTTTGACTACAATGACAGTGACATGCTGCTTGAGGATGCGCAGCAAGTACAGTGCTCTGATTCAATCTCTGAGGTTGAGGAAGGGAGTATAATCAACCTAGAGGAAGGGGGTGCCAGTGATGACACACAAATAACTGGCACTCATGTTGCCCCAACAGCTGCAGCATACTGCCAAGTTGGCTCCAGTGACGAGGAGATAGGGGGTGAAGATGACATTGATGATGAGGTCACTGACTCCACCTGGGTGCCAGATCGAACAGAGGAATCACCTGAGGAGGAGGGGGAGGAGGAGGAGGCACAGCAAACACGAGGCACAACATCCTCTATGACCAACCGTAGCACTAGCCAGTCCAAGGCATCAGATGTCAGAGCTGCTCCAGTGCAGAGCGCTGTTGTCTCAGAGCACACACGCAGGAACTCTGCTGTCTGCTGGGAGTTCTTTAAGAAATGTGCAGCAGACCCCACCGTTGCTATTTGTAAACTATGTCAGATGAGGCTTAAGCGTGGGAAAGACACCGGACACTTGGGTACCACGTGCTTGAGGCGACATATGACCTCCTGCCACACATCCCGTTGGCGCAAAACTTTGCGTAGGTCCTCCTCCTCATCTGTCTCTACCCCCACTGTATGTCCTGCCATGTCATTGCCTACAACCTCCACTGACAGGGATGATGCTACAGTAATGGATGTACCAGGTCCTTCCTCACAATGTGACAGCATCCCATCAGCTGAAGATTTACGCAGTCAGTTACGTTGCCGCAGCTGCTGCAGCGTAAGAAAAAATATAGTCCCAACAATCCCCAAGCACATCGTCTAAATGCCAGCTTAGCAAAATTACTCGCATTGCAGCTGCTGCCTTTCCAGCTGGTGGACTCTGCTCCCTTCCGTGAATTTGCTGAATGTGCTGTACCACAGTGGCAGGTTCCAAAACGCCATTACTTTTCACGCAAGGCCATTCCAGCACTATACCAGCACGTGGAAGACAATGTTATCGAGTCATTGGGAAAGGCAGTCAGCAGCAAGGTGCATGTGACTTTAGACACGTGATCCAGCAAGCATGGACAGGGTCGTTACATTTCCTTCACGGCACACTGGGTAACTCTGATTGCAGCTGGGAGGGATCCAAGACAGGGCTCTGTGCTGGAGTTTGTTCATCCACCATGCCTCCAGAAAGCTGCTTGTATGAGGTCTATCTGCTCCACCACCACCACCTCTCCCTCTTCCTTCTCCTCCTCCTCCTTCTCTGTCTCTGGTAAAGTGGCAGTTAAACCGACGCCTGACAGGATCTACACAATGGCTCGAGCAAAAAGAAGCCATACTGTGCTTGAGCTGGTTTGTTTAGGGGACAGGAGCCACACCAGGCCAGAAATTCTGTCAGCTCTGCAGGGCCAGGTGCAGAGATGGTTAACACCACGCCAGCTTCAGCTGGGAATGATCGTCTGTGATAATGGCAGCAACCTTCTCTCCGCCCTACGTAAGGGTAAATTGACACATGTACCATGCCTAGCACACGTCCTAAATCTAGTGATACAGCGTTTCCTAACCAAGCACCCAGGGCTGGCAGAGCTTCTCAGCCAGGCCAGAAAAGTCTGCAGCCACTTCAGGCGGTCATTCCCAGCAAGCGTTCGCCTGGCAGAAATTCAAAGAGAATTCCACCTTCCCACAAACCGTCTGATCTGTGACATGCCCACCAGGTGGAACTCGACATTAGCAATGCTGCAGCGTCTGCACAAGCAGCAGAGGGCCATCAACGCGTACCTGTGTGAGTATGGCACAAGGACAGGTTCAGGTCAACTTGTTTTTTTTCCTCCCCCGCAGTGGCTGATGATCAAGCATGCATGCACTATACTGTCACCATTTGAGGAGGCAACGAGGATGGTGAGCAGGGACAGTGCATGCATCAGTGACACAATTCCTTTAGTGTTCCTGCTGGAGCACACTCTGCGGGGAATTATAGATGTGGCTCTAGAGGCAGAGCAGCGGGAGGAAGAGGAGGCCTTCCCTAGCTCTGAAGGCCCCAGTCTTTCCGCAGACAGCATTCCAGCGGGTCCTACTCAAATCAGACAGGAGAAGATGAGGAGGAGGAATATTTAAGTAGTGGGGGCATTGAAGGTGGGGATTCCTCAAGGGAGGGTTTCGTGTGCCCAGAAACACAAGGGCTAGTGCGTGGCTGGAAGGAGGAAGTGCACGATGGGGTCATCGTCATTGACCAGGAAGACTCGGAAGCTAATGCCACCTCCAACCTACGCTGTATGGGCTCCCTAATAATGCAAAGCCAGCTAAAGGACCCCAGGATTCGTGCTATCAAGGAGAGGGATCATTACTGGTTGGCAACCCTTCTTGATCCACGATACAAGGGTAAAGTTGCTGAGCTCATCCTGCCCGCACAGAGGGAGCACAGGATGAAAAAAACTTGAGGACGCTCTAAAGCGACACTTGTGTAACACCTTTCCAGGCACTGGTAGGTTACCAAGTGATGACACACGTGCTTCTGAGACTGCGGATGATCAGAGGAATAGTGGTGAAGGCCAGGGCCGCTTTACTGATGCATTTTTAAATTTTTTTAGTCCACGACGCCCAGGGACGTCAAATGTAGGCACCCATTGCCAGCGTCTTCACCATATGGTGCAGGACTACCTAAGGGCAAGGGCAGACCTGGATACCTTTCCAGCAGATGATCCACTGGCTTACTGGGTGTTTTGATTGGATCACTGGCCAGAACTTAGCCAATATGCTATGCAGCTACTAGGTTGCCCTTCATCTAGCGTGCTTTCTGAAAGGACGTTCAGTGCCGCTGGAGGTTTTGTTACAGACAAAAGAGTGCGTCTGTCCACTGACTCTGTAGACCGGCTGACATTTATAAAAATGAATCAGTCCTGGATCAGCAGCTATCAATCCCCTGATGCTGAAGTAACGGAATAGATCGGGGATGTCTTCTGCATTCACAAAACCTCCAGCACTGAACTCTTCCACAATACCACAAAAGGGTTACGGTGTGAAGGCACTTGCTGCCATGAAAGGCACAATATTTGGCTGCACTGACGCCTGTGCCACATCTATATCATTTTAATTTTTTGAACCGCAGGGTCCAACCCTGCACTCTTCCACAATACCACAAAAGGGTTACAGTGTGAAGGCACTTGCCGGCATGAAAGGCGCAATATTTGGATGCAATGACGCCTGTGCCACATCTATATCATTTTAATTTTTTGAACCGCAGGGTCCAACCCTGCACTCTTCCACAATACTACAGAGGGGTTACTGTATGATAGTACTTGCTGGCCTGGAACCAAAAGCACAATATCTGGATGCACTGACGCCCATTACCAGATTCATATCTTTTTAATATAGGACCACATGGTCCACCCCTGCATTCTTCCAGAATACTACAGAGGGGTTACTGTATAATGATACTTGCTGACCTGGCAGTCTGGCACCAAAAGCACAATATCTGGGGGCACTGACGCCCATTACCAGATTCATATCTTTTTAATATAGGACCACATGGTCCACCCCTGCATTCTTCCACAATACTACATAGGGGTTACTGTATGATGACACTTGCTGGCCTGGCAGTCTGACACCAAAGGCACAATATCTGGGTGCACTGACTCCTTGACCAGATTCATATCTTTTTAATATAGGACCACATGGTCCACCCCTGCATTCTTCCACAATACTACAGAGGGGTTACTGTATGATAGTACTTGCAGGCCTGGCACCAAAAGCACAATATTTGGGTGCACTGCCACTGACGCCTGTAACAGATTCATATCCTCAGAGGGGTTACTGTGTGACGGCACTGTTGCCGACGTTAAAGGACCAATTTTAAAGCACCTATTGTTACTTTCATCCAAAGCCTGCATAAGTTTCACAATAATTTAGCCAAAAAAATCACTAAACTTTTTTTACGTGTCCGAAAATGTCTCCTCTTTTCATACAGACTGCCGCCCCAAGCAGTTGTTTATGGATAGATTAAAGGAAAAGCATTTACCGTCATTTGAAACGTCATTTTTTTGTTTTTAAGTGTTTCTATACATCCTAGAAATCCGCCACTTCACGGGCAGGTTATGGGGACCTCCTAGGCACGATATTTGAAGGAATTTTTCATTTTTATTTTTAACCCTTATTTCATGGAAAACTCACTGTCCCTTTAACCCTTTCGCTGCTGAGGCATTTCCCGCCTCTGTGCTGAGGTCATTTTTACCGGTTTTGCTCATCATGTTTAAACGTGTTTTGAAGGCTTATTTTAGTATATGACCCAGACATATTATATATCGTTCTTTCCGTCAGACTCGGCAGATTCATAATATGTCATTATTATATGTATACGTCATGACCTGTCTGTATATTATAACAAAAAATGTAATAAAATATGAATTTTCAATAATTTACAACGTGTAATTTGTTTTTTTTTTCACATTTTAACATGCGAGCAATTGCGGTTATATTTTGTATGGGGTGCGCTTGTTAAAAAAATTAGAGATGGGGTCCCGTTACATTTTTTTTGGGGAAAATCACACGATTTTTAACAAACACCGCATACAAAAATCGTTAGTGCAGCATCATTGTTCACATTATAATTGAAATGGGAACAACGCTACCTGCGGGTGGACGCGCTGAGCGCGTCCTCCGCAGCGAAGGGTTAAAAACTTTTTTCAAACTTTTTGTCCTTGTTTCCTGTCCCCCAGGGCACTACCCGGACCCCCATACACCTTTTATGGCAAATATCTAGCATACAGTTGTGTTCAAAATTATTCAACCCCCACTGAAATTGAGTGTTTTGGCCAGTTTGACATTGATTTTGATCATTCAGTCATCTTGCTAACAATTAGATCAAAGAGGCACGTGTAGGTCAGACAAATATAACATAACATTTATAATGAAATAACCACAAATGTCTTTTCTGTGCTCATATCATTATCAGTTTTATTCAACCCCCAAGTGACATTCAATCTTAGTACTTAGTACAACATCCTTTTACAGTTATAACAGCTTTTAAACGTGAAGCATAGCTTGACACAAGTGTCTTGCAGCAATCTACGGGTATCTTCGCCCATTCGTCATGGGCAAAAGCCTCCAGTTCAGTCACATACTTAGGCTTGCGCACTGCAACTGCTTTCTTTAAGTCCCACCAGAGGTTCTCAATCGGATTTAAGTCAGGTGACTGCAATGGCCACTCCAAAATGTTCCAGCCTTTAATCTGCAACCATGCTCTAGTGGACTTGGAGGTATGCTTGGGATCATTGTCCTGTTGAAAGATCCAACGTCTCCCAAGCCTCAGGTTTGTGACGGACTGCATCACATTGTCATCCAATATCTCCTGGTACTGAAGAGAATTCATGGTACCTTGCACACGCTGAAGCTTCCCTGTACCTGCAGAAGCAAAACAGCCCCAAAGCATGATTGACCCCCTGCCATGCTTCACAGTAGGCAAGGTGTTCTTTTCTTCATAGGCCTTGTTCTTCCTCCTCCAAACATAGCGTTGATCCATGGGCCCAAACAGTTCTAATTTTGTTTCATCAGTCCACAGAACACTATCGCAAAACTTCTGTGGTTTGTCCACATGACTTTTGGCATACTGCAGTCGACTCTTCTTATTCTTTGGAGACAGCAAGGGGGTGCGCCTGGGAGTTCTGGCATGGAGGCCTTCATTACGCAGTGTGTGCCGTATTGTCTGAGCTGAAACTTCAGTACCCACATCTGACAAATCTTTTCTCAGTTCCTCAGCAGTCACACGGGGACTTTTCTCCACTCTACGCTTCAGGTAGCGCACAGCAGTCGAAGTCAGCATCTTCTTTCTGCCACGACCAGGTAGCGTTTCAATAGTGCCCTTTGCCTTGAATTTGCGAATGATGCTTCCTATGGTCTCTCTTGGTATGTTTAACATCTTTGCAATCTTCTTATAGCCATTGCCCTTCCTGCGAAGAGTAATCACCTCTTCTCTTGTCTTCCTGGACCATTCTCTTGACTTCACCATGTTTGTAACCACACCAGTAAATGTCTAGAAGGAGCTGAGTATCACAGTCATTTTAAAGCTGCCTAATTGGTGCTTATTATGCTTTATTGCTGCTCCGTGACATCCACAGGTGTTTTCAGTACCTGATTGAAAACACTTGAATGAACCTCTGTTCTTCAGAGTGGTAGTCTTTAAGGGGTTGAATAATTGTGTCAATGAAGAATTCACAAAAGAAACATTTACTACTGTATTACAAAACCAATTGATGTCATTTTAGTTGCATATGGTTCTTTAAAAAGTCCTTGTAGGATTTCATTCTGAATACAATTACAAATGTACACTAAATTCCCTAAAACCCTTTACAGCATTGGGGGTTGAATAATTTTGAACACAACTGTATATTCCCTCGGGGGTGTTCGGCTCATCCCTAGTCTGGACATATCTGGTTCACTTGAGGATGGGGGGCGCCAGGTTGTAGTTTTCCATTGGTCTCTGGGTCCATCTGGGACTGTATATATTTGGCTCAATAAAGGTGTTCAGTTGTTGCTGTCCAAAGAAATCTCCCAGATCTACTGCGTCGTCTTATTTCTGGGGAATGTTTGCAAGGCTCTGTACCAGTCTCTAAGCTTCGTCTAAGGACTGGAGAAAGGCATGAAAGCCTGCAGGGGAGAACTCGGGGGTCTGGCAAGGAAGCGGTATTCACAGATGTGACCCAGTCAGGGTACTGAGATCTGTTACAGATATAAAACATGGCATGGAACCAATGATCCCAACACAATCCTCATGTGGTATCTCTCTTCACCCATCTGTTTCAGGTAAAGGTAGGACCTGGTGACTACATTTTATGAGGACTTATCACAGGGCTTTCAAACTCATGGACCCCAGATGTTGATGCCTACAGTTCCCAGAATTCTTTCAAAGCTATAGATGGCTAAGGAATCATGATTGTAGTTCTGAAACATCTGGGTGACAGACTTTGACAGTCCTGATATATTAGATGACGCAGCACCGTAACTAAAAATACCATGGTCAAGACAGAGGAGGGCATCTCGCACAGGATGTGGGAGGTAAGTGGTGTTAGATGGTATCTCATATAGCTAGATATCCGGTCAAAGGCCAGGCATTTGATGTTAAAACAGATGTTCGATCCAGGAGAACCATGACCAACTGCTTGGGCAGAAACCACACAAACGTGAATAATTTATTGTTATATTTTTTCATTAGAATTTCGACCAAATTTTACATATGAAACAGGCATTTCTGGATTTCCTCACTGACCCTCATGTTTTGGGGGCAAATAGAAGTGGCTGCTAATGAACACAGTTGTTCAGTTAGAGATGAAAACTTTAAGGGCCCTCAGCACTTTAAGTGGAACAAAAAAATGGCACCTAATGCCAATCATAGCAACAGTGTCTTCTCCTTCACTTCCTATGGTGTCACAGCTTCAAGGGTTGGGTATAATCTTGAAAATACAGAAATGTATGGAAATAATAATGCATTATAATAAGCTGGGTGAACAGGAATCACATGGGGAGCATCTCACACTATCTATGGAAGCAACCTAGGTACATATGGGGGTTGGAGAGCCCGATTGGTAAAGGTAAGGAGGACAGCTGTCCATTCTTGAGCCTGGAAAGGGATATGCCAGAGAGGTCCATCCCTGTCTTGGTCCTGACCCAACATATTTCTTCTCCCTCACAAAACAAGTTAAGACCTAAGTGGTAGCCTTAATATGACAAAGCTAGATAGAGAAAACAAGGTGAAGCACCCCAAGATATGTGTCCAAATTCTTACGCTCAACAATGTGTATGGGGGTTCCTCTAATAACCCAAAAAAATCACACAATACCAAAAAAACAAAGTAGCGCCAGAAACTGGTATACGAATTTAAACACAATACATGTCCAGGGGAGGAGAAAGAAAAGTGCAACAATTGAAGGACATGTATTGTGTTTAAATTCGTATACCAGTTTCTGGCGCTACTTTGTTTTTTTGGTATTGTGTTAATATGACAAAGCAGCTACAAACTCTAGAGAGAGCCAGCAACCAAGTGCCCACCACAACCATCAACCAGACACATGATGGAGTGGGAAAATAAACACTTTTATTATAGGATCAACTGCATACACAGCCAAAAATAAGTTGCACGCTGTAATATTTGGTTGTGCCACCTTTTGCTGTGACTGTGGCACGCATTCGCCATTTCGATAAGCTCATGCAATTTGTTCCCGTTCAGAGTGGCATTAATTTGTGGCCAAGATCTTGTATTTATGATGGGAGAGTCGCAACGCTGCGTAAAGTCTTCTCCAGCGCATTATCCCAAAGATTCTCAATAGGGTTATTATTATACTTTATTTATATAGCACCAGCATATTCCGCAGTGCTGAACAATGGGCACGATATAGACAGGGTTACGATACATTGAGACTGAACAACATTTGATGAACCAGTACAGGAGGAAACGAGGGCCCTATTCCCATGAGAACTCACAATCTAGAAGGGTTGATGGTGGAAACAGGAGGAGAGGACTGCAAGGTGAGAGTGATGGACTACAAATTGGGAGCGATGGATTAGTTGGGGCAGTGAGGTATATCAGTGAGTCGGGTGGTAGGCTTCCCTAAATAGGAATTTCTTAAGGGAGCGTTTGGAGGAAGGGAAACTTGGGGAAAGTTTGACCTACGAGGGAGAGGGTTCCATAGGATGGGAGCTGCACGTGAGAAATCCTGCAGTCTATCATGGGAAGAGGTGATGCGGGGAGAAGCTAGGCGCAGGTCACTGTTTGATCTTAGGGAGCGGGCTGGGGTGTATTTGGTGATTCGTGAGGACAGGTAGTGGGAGCTGAGTTAGTGTGAGCTTTGTAGGTAAGGGTAAGGATTTTGGATTTAATTCTGCAGTGGATGGGGAGCCAGTGAAGGGACTCGCAGAGGGGAGCGGCAGAGACAGAGTGACAGGTGAGGTGGATGAGCATGGCAGAGGCATTCAGAATGGATTGTAGGTAGGGCCGGCCCGTCCATGGAGCAGGGTGGAGCAAGGGCTCCAGATGGCCCTTTGTCCAGGGCGGTAAAATGCCGCCCTGTCAAAGGCACCGGCGTAGAGTGCCCGCCCTGGAAAGGCACGGCCCTTCTACTGGTCGGGAAACCAGGCTGCGCCCACCCCCTTCACTGCGGGCCGGAACCCGCCCCCTTCATTGCGGCCCACCCAGCGTGCAGGTGCCTGGGAGGGTGCTGGCGCACTTGAAAGCCTCCTGAGTCCACGTGCCTGGAGGCTTTCAAGTGCACCTGCGCCCTCCCAGAGTGCACGTGCCTGGAGGCTTTGAAGCACGCCGGCATTCTCCCAGCGTGCAGGTGCCCAGCGGCTTTCAAGCCATCCAGCGGGCCAACCAGGCCCGAAGCCAGACTCCGTCCAGCGCAGATGCCCGGACCCGGCCAGCCCACACCCGGCCAGCCCAGACGCCTGGACTTGGCCAGCCCGGACTCGCCAGCCGAGACCCGGCCAGCCCGGATCCGGCCAGCGCAGAAGGCAAGTCTGCCCCTTTAAGCATGCCTGTGCCTGGCAGCTTTCAAGCCATCCAGCGGGCCGGCAAGGCCTCGACTAGGCCTGAAGTCAGCCAGGCTTCTGGCTAGGCCCGAAGCCAGGCCTCTGGAGCCTGACCTCGACCAGGCCCGGCGGCATCCAACAAGCCCTCCAACAGGCTGGTGACCAGGGTGGGTAAGTGTATGTGTGTTTGACTTTTGTGTATTTGACTTATGTGTGTGTTTGACTTATGTGTGTGTGTGTGAGACTGTGTGTGTGTGTGACTGTGTGTGTGTGTGACTCTGTGTGAGTGTGACTGTATGCGTGTGTGTGTGTGTGTGACTGTGTGTGTGTTTGACAGTGGGTTCAGGACATGTGGCTCAACGATACGCTCATACATACTGCACATTACTGAGTTTTAATGCTGTGGAGCTCAATGATACACTCATACACACTGCACATTACTGAGTTTTAATGCTGTGGAGCTTTGTGATATGCTTTTAAATGCTGCGTGCTTTTTTTACTTTTTTTGGGGGGGGCAGCATTTCACCTGTCGCTCCAGGCAGCACAGTGGCTTGGGCCGGCCCTGATTGTAGGGGAAGAGAGGGAGGCCAGCTAGAAGATTATTACAGTAGTCAAGTCAGAAGATTTTAAGGGTGTGGATGAGTTACTTTGAGGTGTACAGTGGTAAGAAATGGCCAAATTCTGGAAATATTACGCAGTTGGTATCGGCAGGAGGAGGAAAGAGACTGGATGTGGGGGATGAAGGAAAGAGCAGAGTCAAGAGTAACTCCAAGACAGCGAACCTGGCTTGATGGAGAGATAGTGATGCCATCAATCATGATAGAGAAGTCAGGAGTAGGGATGAGCCGAACACCCCCCGAGTTCGGTTCGCATTCGGGAGATCGCCTGGAAGGGAGGGGGGGGGATCCGTTCGGATCCCTCTCCCTCCCGATCAGGAGGTCCCACAAAAAAAAGCCAGGCACCGCTTAAAAGGAGAGAGTCTCCCCTTTTAAGCGGTGCCTGGCTTTAACCCCTTAGGCACCGGGTTGCACTTTGGCGCCTTGCGGCGCCGAATTGCGGCCTATCTCCGGCTCCACCCCCGGGTCCTCCTCACTGCCTGACGTCCTCACGCATAGCGTGATGACGCCAGATAGCCGGGGAACCCCTAGCTGCCCGGAATCCCCTGGTGGAGATAGGGGGTTCATTTGAGGGTTCACAGAGATGCTTTGAGGTTGTGTATAGAGATGCTGATGGGGTTGTGTATAGAGATGCGGTGAGGTTGTGTATAGAGATGCTGTGTATAGAGATGCTGATGGGGTTGTGTATAGAGATGCTGATGGGGTGTGTATAGAGATGCTGTGAGGCTGTGTATAGAGATGCGGTGAGGTTGTGTATAGAGATGCTGTGAGGTTGTGTATAGAGATGCTGTGAGGCTGTGTTTAGAGATGCTGATGGGGTTGTGTATAGAGATGCTGTGTATAGAGATGCTGTGAGACTGTGTATAGAGATGCTGATGGGGCTGTGTATAGAGATGTTGCGAGGTTGTGTATAGAGATGCTGTGAGGTTGTGTTTAGAGATGCTGATGGGGTTGTGTATAGAGATGCTGTGAGGCTGTGTATAGAGATGCTGCTGGGGTTGTGTATAGAGATGTTGCGAGGTTGTGTATAGAGATGCTGTGAGGTTGTGTTTAGAGATGCTGATGAGGTTGTGTATAGAGATGCTGTGAGGCTGTGTATAGAGATGCTGTGAGGTTGTGTATAGAGATGCTGTTTGTATATAGAGATGCTGTGAGGCTGTGTATAGAGATGCTGTTTGTATATAGAGATGCTGATGGGGTTGTGTATAGAGATGCTGTGTATAGAGATGCTGTGAGGCTGTGTATAGAGATGCTGATGGGGCTGTGTATAGAGATGCTGTGAGGTTGTGTATAGAAATGCTGTTTGTATATAGAGATGCTGTGAGGCTGTGTATAGAGATGCTGTTTGTATATAGAGATGCTGATGGGGTTGTGTATAGAGATGCTGTGAGGCTGTGTATAGAGATGCTGTGAGGTCGTGTATAGTGATGACGTCAGATAGCCGGGGAACCCCTAGCTGCCCGGAATCCCCTGGTGGAGATAGGGGGTTCATCATTCCAAAACCGTGGCAGCTAGGGGGTCATGGAGGGTGTCAATGGAAAGGCCTGAGCATGGCCTTTCGAATGATATCCAACATCACCAGGTATAAAGTAAAAAAAAAAAAAACATGTATTTTTTTTGTGTGTTATTTTTATTAATGCAGCAATATTGTTCACATTTCAATTATAATGTGAACAATGATGCTGCACTAATGATTTTTTTCTATGGGGTGCGTTTGCTATTAATCATGTAATTCCCTCCACAAAATGTAACAAGTCCCCATTTCTAATTTTTGTACAAGCGCACCCCATAGAAAACATAACCGCAAACGCTCATGTGCTAAAATGTGAAAAAAACCACTTTACACACTGCAGATGATTAAAAATTTAATTTTTATTGCATTTTTTTGTCATAATACACAGGCAGGACATGACGTATACATAAATGATATATTTTGAATCTGCGGAGTCTGCCGGAAAGAACTATATCTAATATGTCTGGGTTATTTAATAAAATGTGACTTCAAATCGCGTTTAAACATGATGAGCAAAAGCGGTAAAAATGAGCTGAGCACACAGCAGTGAAATGCAGGGTTAAGGGGTTAAACAGCATATCAGAGGAAGATTTAGTAGAGAAATGAACACTTCTCAGACACACAGGTGTTGTTTGATACATGTTCAGGAGACACCACACCCTCAGTCTACATACAATGTATCAAATTCATTAGACTAGACTAATTAAAAGCACATGTTATATCCAAACACTAATTAACACCTGTTGTTTACGGCGTTTGAGAACACAGGTCATTTAGAGGTGAGAATCTTTGCACGTAGATATTAGTTTTTAATTCAATATCCAATAAACTGTTGCTTATAATATTCTGCAGTAAAGAGTCTTTTTATTTCTCGATTTTTTTGTTTTTTTAAGCATTTTTTATACTTTTTCAAAAAAAAAAATTTCGAACTCGAACCGAACATGCCAAAAGTTCGAAGTTCGCGAACTTGCGAACAGCCAAAGTTCGAATCGAACTCCGAACTGATCGAACCGAACATCTCATCCCTAGTCAGGAGGTGCGGAGGCATTAGAGGGAATAATTAGGAGGAGGGTTAAGGTGTGGACTGTGTGGTGGCCAATCCATGTGTGAAAATGATTATTATTATCCTTTATTTATATAGCGCCACAAATTCTGCAGCGTTCTACAAGTTCAGTTTACAAGGGGTTAATACATTAGAATACCACACACGGATGATGACGTGATTCAGGGGGAGCCTGTTCCCAGGGCTGGATTTATAATTAGGCAGAGTAGTTATGTGCCTACAGGCGCCTGCTCCTCACGCTGCGTCAACTTGGCCTCAGTGACATCGCTCTCTCCTGGTCCTCTTCCTGTCTCTCTTTTCACTCCTTCAGTGTCTCCTTCGCTGGTGTCTCTTCACCACCAGTTCCTCTTTCAGTTGGGGTACCTCAATGCTCTGTTCTGGGTCCCCTACTCTTCTCGATCTATACTGTCTCTTTGGACAACCTCATCTCTTCCTATGGATTCCAATATTACCTCTATGCTGACTACACCCAAATCTACCTTTCCTCTCTCGATCTCTCTCCTCCGGCGTTGGACTATGTTACTGCCGGCCTATCGGCTGTCTCTGACTGGATGACTTCCCATTTGTTAAACCTCAACCTCTCGAAAACTGAACTTCTCATCTTCCCTCCCTCTAAAACCTCCATCCCTGCACCCATTTCCTTTCAGGTGAATGGTGCCACCATTACTTCTACCTCTCAGGCTCATTGCCTCAGAGTCCTCTTGGACTCCAATCTATCTACTCCTCACATTCAGTCTCTAACCAAATCCTGCTACTTCCACCTAAAAAACATTGCGCGTCCGTCCCTTTCTTAATCCAGACTCTACTAAAATGCTCATCCAAGCTCTTATTATCTCCTGCCTTGACTACTGTAACCTACTTCTCTCTGGCCTTAAGAGATCCCAGATTCTGCCTCTGCAGTCTGTAATGAACGCCTGTGCCAGGCTCACACACCTCAAATCCCGCACCTCTCACACCTCACCCCTCTGTCAATCTCTACACTGGCTCCCTATTTCCTTTAGAATCCAATTCACTATACTGTTGCCCCTGTACAAACCTCTCTGTAACCGCGCCCCTGCCTACATCATCTCCCTTTATTAGCAGGTACATCCGATTCTGACCACTTTGCTCTGCCAATGATCTGATGCTATCAGTTTCTCGTACCCGCACCACCAACTTTCACCTTCAGGACTTCTCTCGAGCTGCACCCTTTCTATGGAACTCCCTCCCCTCCAAAATCAGAATCGCCCATCTCTCCAGTCCTTCAAGAAGTCTCTGAAAACATATTACTTTAGAGAAGCCTATCAGCTCACTCCATGATCCCCCACTACACATTTCTTGCTCCATCTTCCCATTCAGCCTTCCTGCAACCCACTACTTCAAATACCCTATTTGCCCTCATCTAATGTGTCATCCCTGTCCTCTTAGATTGTAAGCTCTCAAGCAGGATCCTCCTTCTGTTCCGTGTGTGTAACATATATGTATATTCTGTTTCTCCCATTGTACAGCGCTAAGGAATTTGTTGGCGCTTTATAAATACTTGTAACTGTAACTAATTCAACTAAGGCAACAGATTCTGCCTCTTCTTCTGATTTGAGCTCGGAGAAAAAACGTTTCAGTTCTTTTAAAATGTAATTTTTCCTTAGTTTTCTTAGCCTCAAAACAAAAATTTAAAAAGTAATTTTGGCACGTTTCTTTTTTTTGTTGGGGGGGGGGGTAGGGGCGCTCCACATTTCTGGGCCTACAGGCTCCTGAGGTGCAAATCCGGCCCTGCCTGTTGCCAAGGGAACTTACAATCTATGAGATGTACAAGTATTTTGTGAGGGAGGCGCATCCATATCGTTGGGTGTCTTGCCCAAGGACATTCGCTGGTGTCGTCTTCTGAGTGGGATCGAGTCATCTTTCCATGATTGTAGAGCAGCGACCTGGTGGTTCGGTTGAAGCCGCTTCCTGTAAAGTCGAGACTTGCTTCTCCACAGTTGTATTGGAGGGATGTGCTGAACGGGGTTTGACTTGCTTCCCCACGGTCAAAGAGCAGAGACGTTAGCACTGGACTCCACACCCGATATTGTGTGGTAGGCGAGTATGTACGGCATAGGTGTCTAGCCCAAAGACACTTACTGGGAGAGGTGCTCTGGCCGGGATTCCAACCTGGGTCTCCCTGCTTATAGAGCAGTGAGGTTACCTGTACCCCATCTAGCCATGCTCCCTGAACCACTCTTGCACAATCTGAGCCCGATGAATCCTGTCAGTGCCATCTTGGAATATGCCCACTGCACCATCAGGGGAATTATTTATTTTTTTATGGAAAAACCTGCTCATTCAGTATATTCGGAGAGTCACATGACCTCATTTTTTGGATACATAACATTGCTGAAACTAGATCTGACCAGACCATAACAGGTTTGTACAGCAGGTGGTGACTTTTATTGGCCGGGCATTGTGTATAAACCTCTAAGAGCTATTTGAAAGATGAGGTTAACTAACGATCTCACACATCAAGAACTAAGTAATCACTTAAAATTAGGGATGTGCGTTTCGGGTTTCGGAATTTTCACGAAATTTCCCGATTGGTGTTTTCGGATGCGGCCGATTTTCCGAAAATTTTTAGATCCGAAAATGGCAGATCCGAAAAGTTTTCCGAGCCGAAACGAAATATTTTCGGAATTTTCGAATGAACTTGAAATGTGTCAAATCGAAATTTATTGCTTTGAAACGAGGAGAAAAGACGTTCCGAAAAAACGAAAATTTCCGAAAATACGAAAAGTCGATACAAAAAACGAGCAAAGTGACACGAAAATACGAAAAATGGTCGATATTCCGAAACCATTTACAATTCCGAAAAACGAAAATTTCCGAAAATACGAAAAGTCGATACAAAAACCGAGCTAAGTGACACGAAAATATGAAAAATGGTCGAAATCCTGAAAAAAAATGTACACGAAAAACGAGTCGAGCCGAACCGAATCGAAACAGAAATCGGTCGAAACGAGCCGAATCGAAAAGTTTAAAAATCCGAAAAATCGAATCGAATCGAACCGAAAAAAAAATATCGGTGCACAAGCCTGCTTTAAAATAATCACATCAGGCGTAAAAACCTGTTCATACCAGAACGAAGAGAAAAACGCAAACAAGGACACCGAAGATCTAAACAATAATCAACTGCAGCAAAGACTGGGTTTTTTGCCTTCTTTTGGATCAACAGCAGTAGGTGTTGTGTGAAAGGCTGACCGCAGTGTACACATGTCTTTTTCAGCATTTGGAACTAGGGAACTCTGTAAAGGCTCCACTTGCAAGGGGTACATGGTCTCGGAGGTCAGAAGCTTCTACATTGCATGTGCATAACCTCTATTGCAGGTTTCCTCAACCTTGGCCCGTCAGATGTGTTTGAGCTACATCTACCATGATGTTCAGCCAACCTACTGAGTACTCTGCATCATGGGAGATGTTGTTCCAAAACCTCTGGAGAGTCAAGGTTGCTGACACCTGCTCTACTGTAACCTGCCCATAGTCCTTTGGTAAGAGGTTGGCCTGAATGCTCCTCCAAAGAAGTCCCTCCTAAGTGTGGACAGGATAGAGGAGGTTTCTGTCACTCTTTAAAACTCCTTCCCGTCATAGAAATGGGATCTTCTGCCTCGTGTCTCAAGCAATGCCTCATCTTCTCCTCACGTTATGGAGAAAGAGCATTATCTATCAATTCGATGATGACTGAAGAAGCATGTGAGGGTAGAAACACCAGCACCATATAAAGCCTATGGGCCCTATTACATTCCTCGCGCACAATTTTGCGTGTGCGCAAAGACGCGTTAACGCGAGGGGCAAAACCCTTGGCGCTGAACGTCGTATTACAACGTCCGCGCAAAAAATGCGCGTTAACGTTTAACGCGGATGGACCTGCGCGAGCATAATGAACTGTGCGCGTCCTATACTTAACATTGTGAGCGCAAATGCGTTTGTGCGCTGGTGAGCGTATGGTATTACAAGCTTAGCGCAAAATTTAACAGACAACGTTTGCGCGCATAATTTTAAACGTCTTTGGAAAGCTGGTGGTAACGGCAAATTGTGTCAACCTGACCGTACCAAACTGCGGATTCACAACGGAGAACGACGATGCGCACTTTTTTTTACTAGATCTGTCAAAAAATGACGGCCGCTACCTTGTCTTCCGTCAGAACGTACGTCTGTTGTGCGCAGTCCGCAAAAAAATGACAGACTCGCGTCAAAAAATGACGGACTTGTGTAAGACAATAACGGACTTGCGTCAAAAAATGACGGACTCGCGTCAAAAATTACATCGCGCTCACTGATTTCTGCTCGCAACGGTTCGGTTTTACGAACGTTATTTTTTGACAGATGAAAAAATGCGCGAGGATTCTAATACCACCGTTAATTTTTGCGCGTTAACGCTTATTGCTGTGCGCAGAAAATCCTGCGCTGCTCGAGCGTTTTTTTGCGTTAGTAATAGAGCCCTATGTCGCCCCAGCTAACACATATAGAAATTCGATTTTTTTTTTGTACAGGGCTGCATACTTAATTTCACAGAAGTTAACTTCCTCTACCAAACCCACACAGGAAACAAGCTCAGCCTATTTATCTCTACATCTTCTACCTCCTCAGACTACCAAACCTGGACAGGCTGCCGAGACCTCCACCATAGGGGTCGTCCGAAAGAGGAGGGCATTGACCCAGAAGGTATATAATAAGGGAAGCATCACACCAAGCACTGGGACAAGACAGACCACCAAGATGAAGATACGCATGGGACCCTGCTGTGAGACATACCAAGGCTGAGACAGCGACATACAGAACCTTGCGCTTGGACCTGGATTCTTAGGACACAGAGATTGAGACACAGAACTCTGGAGTGAGACCTGGATTGCTATAATGTTACCAAGTCCCTGGCAGGAACACTGAGTCTTTCAGAACTCTGCAGTGAGAGATACGGAACTCTGCACTGACACAGAGAGAATTGGGCAATGACAGTGAGACATTCATAATCCTGCGGCGAGACAGAGACCTGGTCAGTGAGAGAGAGACTTACAAAACCCTGCAGAGACCAGGGCACCAACAGAGCGATTTGAAGGACTTTGCGGAAACTGAGATCTGGGCAGTGATAGTGACGACATACAGAACCTTGCGGGGAGCAGAGACCTGGTCAGTGACAGAGACATTTGGAGACAAAGGCAAAGAAGGTTAGGTATACACAGGGGTCAAGCCTAAAAGACATAAGTGTGGTAACTCATCGATATCTCTGCCCCCAAATTAAGCATTTCCAAATGGGAACTCCATTCGTCCTGCAAAAATAGTGGAGGAACTGTGTTCCCAAGCATTCCTGCACAACTTGAACCCTGGGCATACAGTTCCCTGTGATGAGACAGAGACTGAAGCTTCTGTGACAAGACTTTAAGATCTACAGAGGCCGGGGCTGTCGTGATGGGACGCTGAGACATACCGAGGACACTGTGATAATCCAGAGGGATAAAGAGATCCTGTGGCCGATGTAATGTGGCTGGGAGATCTTCACAGACGGTTGTGATGAGATGTCCAGGTCGCCTACAACTGTCATCGCGTCACCATGGGATCCCGCATTAAGTAAGAACATGTCTGAGAGCCTGACCAGCCTGTTGGATTCTTCTGCTGATTTTTGTCTGCATGCTCTGTGTCTTGGCATTGCTGTGTCAAGGTCTACACACCTGCTGTGTTCACCTAATTTATGTCCTCTGTGTTTAGCTGCTGGCTCCTCTAGGCCTGCGACTGGTTCCAAACCATCAAACCTTCCTGGGCTGTATAGCAACCCGGGTGTAAACTTAACCAGAGCTGTGGTAAAATCCATAGAGCCATTAATGGGCCCCATTCCATAGCTGTGGAGAAGATAACACACATAATGTCTCCTGTAGTTACCTTATCGAGGGGAATCACTTTCCATCGTTGCCATAAACTGGGCTTGCAGTTCGATTGTAGCGTTTCTCTGCGTGAGGTTACTGTAAATGAATGTCTCCTATTTGTAATAATGTCTCCTCGAAGCTGGTGTTAAGTGATTCTGCATCTGCAAATTCCCATAACACGCTCATCTAACTCCCCATTAACCCTTTCACTGCTGAGGACATGTGGGGAACGTCCTCATTGACTCCCAAGCAAAGATAGGGGGTTCCTTTGAACCCGAGTATCTCCTGACTGTTGGCAGCTAGCAGGGTCATGTTTGGTATTGTTAGAAAGGCCAGAGCATGGCCTTTCCAATGATACCAAACATGACCATGTTTAAATAAAGAAAAAAAAATAAGTGTTTTTTTTAAGACGTGAAATGGCTCGGCAGTGAAGGGGTTAAATCCCATACTCACCTCTCATCCCGCGGTGGAGAGGGTGGCGTGATCTGCTTCTTCCTCTCGTCGTGAGCCTATAACTAGTCTCCCTCCGCGATTCTTCCGAAGCACTTGCCGATCTCTCGTGAGTGAGCTCACACGGAGCTCGCGGCCGGGACGTGCAAGGCTCCATGAAGTCCTATGAACTCCAGGAGTCTATACTTGTGGTGGTGCGCTGCAATGCTGCCGGTATCTGGAAGCCTTGCGTTTCGTTCCCCGGGTAACAAAGCACCCACCCCAGAATACATACAGTAAAATGTAGACGGTACGGGGATTCTGCAGGCGCAGAAGATAGGGCTCATAGTCTATGGCAGCGGTGCGCAACCTTGGCCCTGCAGATGTTCTGGATCTACAGCTCCCATGATGCTCTGTTGACCTAATGAGTGGCTGAGCATCATGGGAGATGTAATTCCGAAAAAGTAGCAGGAAGGCAGCGAGAGAGGGGGGGGAGATGGGGGAGAGTCAAAGAAAATCAAAGTTCTCGGCAGATATGTAAAAAAACAAAAGATATAATAATAGTAAGAAACAGAGAAAAAAAATGGACAGGACAGGCTAGGATTCGCAGCACATGGGGGGGCCCTTCGATAAGGGACACTGCTCTCAGCACCAACAACGGCCAGATCACAGACTGCCTTCCTTCACCGGCATCCCAGATAAGGCCCACCAGCAGCTCCGCATTAGAGGATGGGATGAGAGTCTCAGATCACGGTCGGTTCTTGGTTGACAAAGAGGGGCACTCCACCAAGCACCGATCGGGGGCTCCAGGCTCTAATGGCGCATCAGCCAGTGCCACAGTGTCCGGCGGTCCGCGGCCGTCAAACAGCCCGGCAGTGGAGTCCCCTTCTCCGCCGTGGGCGCCTGAGCGAGCCGGGACTCTGTGGTACCTCCCTCATTCCGCGCGGCAGTAGGGCCTTCCGAGACCGTCTCGTCGTTGCTCCCCGTAGCAGCCGGTATATAGACCGCAGCTGAGCGCCCGTCCGATGCAGCCTTGTCCTCTGTCCTCCTCCTCCCGGCATCCCTTCAAAGCAGACATCACCTGGCGCCAGACGCCTCTGGTAAGCAGGCCGTCCATGTCCTCCCAGTCCAACAGCTGCAGACAGGCCTCCAGGCCTATAAGAAAGGCATCTGTACCTCCTACGGGGGGGGGGGTCCGTCTCGTCGAGCACCCGTCGGTCAGCCCGCCTCTCCTTTCCAGCATCCATCCCAGGTAGCAGAGAGACGTGGGCCCACCTTCTCCCCAGCTCCCAGCGCAGGCCCAGATTGGGCAGAGGCGGCAGGAAACTCGGGCAGAAAGGCTGCAGGAGCCGATACGAAGGCCGCAAAATGGCCACCAGCACCTCGTGCCATCTACAGTCCAGTGGCTGTAAAGGGTGTCTCTGGTCTGGGGGACAAAGTGGCCTTCGGACAACTCGGTTCCGATGACCAGCTATCCTGAGTCCCCAGATCAAAATTGCACAGCGGATGGAGCGTTAAATGGACCCCAAAAGCAGCAGACGTGCTTAGACAGCCGGCCACGCAGATAAGCACATTCTTGAGACAGAGTAAACTGGGACGCTAATCCTTTCAACAGATAACAGATGTGCAAGGACCAAACAATAGAAATATAGACAATAGCATTCTTGCATAATCACAGATTATACCAACATTCTGCACACAAGAGGGCAATGGGCTAATACTGATTATGAGTCCTGCACTCTACAAATATGCCTCCATGCCCATGCACCCCAAGACCAAACTGACTTACATCACACTCCCATACATTTTGGAGCTCGAGAATATTCCCACGTATTTATATGACGTCTCACGTTTAGTCACGTTAGACACTCGTTGCTGGTTTTATTGCTTTGCTCAACCTGGGTACCTCAAATATACAGGGGAGCCCCTAAAAAGAAGGACATCAGGAGAGAAAAGAGGAGCTGAAGGAACCGGATCCAGAATTTGTGCTGGAGAATACTTCATAAGCCGGCTAAGATGCATACCTACTGTAGTAATTAGGAGGTCCAGGCTTGGCCTCATATTTTGCCATTTGTATATTGGAAGCCAAATGGATTACTAAAGCCTCGGTTTTGGTGCAAATTCGGACAAAATACCAATAATAATAGTGTTATCTAATTGATTCATCGTGTCATTTATGTTCCATGTGGGATTCTTGGTGCCCCAGAGGTCTCATGAGGCTGTAAAATGAGCAGAGCATCATGGGACATGTATTTCTAAAAGATCTAGCAACAATATAAACTGCCCCGCTGACCCATAGAGACGTTTAACTACTGAAGCTGGATTTTAAGATTGTATATAGTATTATTTCTAGATTTTACAAATAATTCACAATCTATTTAAATGCTGAATTTAAAATAACGAGCATCATTAAAGTGCACCTGTCAGGTTTCCACCCATTTGACAGTGCATGCCTGCCTTTATATAGCTCAGTGTTTTTTCACTGACCTATATAATTGGAAAAGTGGAGTTTTTTTTGCTTTTAAAGATTCCCCATCTCCCACTGGCCGGCGCCATGTTGAAAGGGGGAGGAGCTACTGCGAGCAGAGACTCATTGCTGGGAGATTTATTGCTTTGCTAAACCCAGGCACCTCAAAAGGGATGGGACAGAGATACGATAGTGGTAAGAGTGATGGGGCAGAGGCCCAATGGGATTGAGAGGGATGGGGCAGAGGCCCAATGGGATTGAGAGGGATGGGGCAGAGGTCCAATGCTATTGTGAGTGATGGGGCAGAGGCCCAATGGGATTGAGAAGGATGGACTGAGGTCCGAAGGGATTAAGACGGATGGGCAGAGGCCCAATGGGATTGCAAGTCATGGGGCAGAGGTCCAATGGGATTGCAAGTCATGGGGCAGAGGCCCAAAGGGATTGAGAGTGATGGACAGCGGTCCAATGGGATTGAGAAGGATGGGCAGAGGCCCACTGGGATTGAAAAGGATGGGCAGAGGCCCAATGCTATTGTGAGTGATGGGGCAGAGGCCCAATGGGATTATGAGTCATGGGGCAGAGGCCCAAAGGGATTGAGAGGAATGGGGCAGAGGCCCAATGGGATTGAGAGTGATCGACAGAGGTCCAATGGGATTGAGAAGGATGGGCAGAGGCCCAATGGAATTGAGAAGGATGGGCAGAGGCCCAATGCTATTGTGAGTGATGGGGCAGAGGCCCAATGGGATTGAGAAGGATGTCCAAAGGGATGAAGACAGATGGGCAGAGGCCCAATGGGATTAGGAGTCATGGGGCAGAGGCTCAAAGGGATTGAGACAGATGGAGACACAATGGGGTGGGAGGGATGGGACAGATGCACAATGGGGGCAATTTGGATAGGGTAGAGGCATAAAATGAGGTTTTAACAAATTAGGAGAAAGATGCTGCTGATAAAATACCCTTTTTTTGTTGTTGCAATTTTAGTATAATAAATGATGTGCACTCAATGAAACCTCTTTCTCGTTGCAGGGAAAACCCGGAGAGGATATTTGACGGATTCTTTGAGTTTTTGCGCCCATTGTCATTGGATGCAGGTATGCGATAATACATTGTGTGCTACTTGAACCCATTTGCCATATATATATATATATATATATATATATTTATTTTACACACGTTCTTAGATACCAGGGGTTAGGGTACCACATGGGACCAGTGACTCCTTTAGGTTAAGAATAATAAAGTCGAGTAAAATAATCGTGTCATTCAAAAAAGACGCCCGAATTAAATCGCTGAATAAAAAAAGTCTATTTTTTTATGTAGAAGAATTGAGTTATTTTAGGCGCATAGAACAAAATTCCTAGGTCTAAATGGTGTTCGATATACTATTTAGTATTTGTCGATATGGTCACCTTAAATAGAAATGGTCACCTTGTTGGTGAGCATATTAATCAACAATCTGTATCATATGTATGGTCACCGTATTAGAAAACCAATTGATCAACAGTGGGTGTCATATGCATCATATTCAACATATATATAGACAGAGTAACATGTTCACCATGAGAATGGGGTGAAATGCCATATATTGCTGTTAGTGTCCAAATAGTTGCACTCCAATTAGGTATATTGCAACGTTGAAAATGCATATGTGGAATAATCTTCTTATTGATAGTTCGAATATATATCGAATGGCCGGTCCAGGCAGATCGTTCAGATGTCCTGCGAATGAATAGAACGGGAAACGATTGCGCAGTACGTTTCTTGCTGGGACCCCTGTGATTCCCCTATGGGGTGCTTACAGTGTGGAGAGCCCCAGTCCTGGCTCTGAGGAATATCCGCCTGTAGGGTATTTAAAGGCAACCCTTAGCCCTCCTGTGAGAGTACACCTGGCCCGGAACAGAGCCGGCGGTTGAAAAAAGAAACTTTGCAGAGTGTGTCAGAAAGTAAAATCCAAACTGTTGGATGTATTTAATGCAGCAAATAAAGTAAAAATCAATAAAAAGCACTAATAGTGCACTAAAACGCGTTTCGCCTAAAATCGGCTTCATCAGTCAGGCCCAATGGGATTGAAAAGGATGGGCAGAGGCCCAATGCTATTGTGAGTGATGGGTACTATATTTCTTGATGCAAACTAAGCCCACATCAATTTTGGGCCATACTAGTTTGATTGACTTTTTTACCTGGTGGTTTAACTCGGGTGTCTTTTTTAATAATGTAACTTTTCTTGGATGATTTTCCCGTTCTCGGCCTAAAGGATTCATTGTCCACATTGTAAACCGTTACCGTTGGATCTGCTGTCAATCAAGTTTGGGGATAGGAGTGCGGTCTCATCCTTATCAAGCCGCAAACACCAATGTGAATGATACATTAATAGGAGTGCGGTCTCATCCTTATCAAGCCGCTAACACCAATGTGAATGATACATTAATGATACATGCCGTTACGGCATGATATCACGCGGCTGCGCAGCGCTGGGATTCGTGTCGCTGTAGCAACAATGTTTTTGTAGTATTTTTGGTGGTTTGAGCGAAGCGTTCCACTTGTTATTCTCCAAAAGAGGTTTTTTTCATGGTTTTTCATGTCTCGTCCTATAAAACAAGATCTTTTTATTGAGCTTCGATCAGAAAGACGTTAGCCGCGGAGAGCTTTTAGCCGACCTCAGCCACGCCCATCCTATTTTTCGACCAATCGTTTTTGATGATTTCGACACATTTCCGCGAGGTCAGGCGCTCGGCTCTAATCGTCAGCTCCAACGAACCTCTTTCTCTCTGCGCTACTTCCCAAACTTAGCTGCTCCATTTTTTTTTTATCCCATATTGACACAGCTGCGCTTCCTTTGTGTGTGCGTCAGTGCAGGTATCAGGACCGGGTACTATATATTCACTCTATGGACCAGGGCCCTTTTGTGGTTTTCCAGGTTTAAATCACGGTCCTTGTTCCTGATGGTTTGGTTTTATTCAGGTTTCAAATCGAAGCAGGAACATGTGGGAACGCAGTTCCTCCACTACTTTTTCAGGGGGAACGCAGTTCCCTTTAGGTCCACACATGAAGAATCTTTCACTAGGTTCTAACCATATGTTTCCTCATTAAGTCAGCCTAAATGTATATGATATTTATTACAATTATCATACGGATTTCCTAAAACCCAGCCTATCCTAAAGCTGAAACACCAATATCACATTTGCATGTGGGGTGGTGGCTCAAGTGCAACATATCAATGGTTAATTGAGGAACATAAATCTTGGTGAGTTCCTGCACTTATTTTTTTAAGGACTAGACTCCTGGTGTTGGTATTTTACCCGGCTAGACCCGACAGCTCGGATCTCTGGTGTCTTTCTTTCCCTTGTTAGGCTGATATTTAAAAGGAAACAAAGTAGCAAAACAAGAGGACATAGTCTTAGATTAGAGGGGCAAAGGTTTAAAAGTAACATCAGGAAGCATTATTTTACTGAGCGGGTGGTGGATACATGGAACAGCCTTCCAGTAGAAGTGGTAGAGGCCAAAACAGTAATTGAATTTAAGCAGGCATGGGATAGGCATAAGGCTATCCTAAACAAAAGATAAATCCAGGTAAAGTATCCATGTAATTGGGCAGACTAGATGGGCCGAAAGGTTCTTATCTGACGACATTTTTCTATGTTTCTATGTTTCTATGATGACATACAGAGCTGCCAACTTTGGCAGAGATGGTGCATGGTCTATGAGTAGCATGACCACAACTTGCCTCATCGCCATCACAGCCAGCCACTGGGCATGTTACATTGGCACACTAGAGGCAGGGTGGCCAACTGCCCTGTTGAGCAGCCAATCAGGGCTTTCCATACATGAGCATTGCATGCAGCGCTCCTGTATAGGTGAGTGTTACCCACCTCAGACCACGGTGGTCGTAGCGGGTAGGTAGGATTCTAATTACTGTAGAATACCAGATACAGAATGTGTTACAGGACGCTGGAACCATCTTTAATTTACTGCGGCCAGAGCAGCCAAGCTCCTCCTCCTTCTCCAGCACCAACCCCGCTCTCTAGAGGAGCCACAAAGGACCACAATTGATTCTCAGCAAACGCATAAATGTTTCATTGAAAATAAGTAAAATGATTACTGATTCCAGCATTACTCTTTTCCAGCCCACTACACGAGCGCCATTAAAAAGGCGCTGGCATTGCATTTTCCCCTCAGGCCTCATTAAAATCAGGTGGCAGTCTATGGAATCAGGAGGAACGAGGGAAAGATCTCTACTTATTCCTTGTCGAGGGTCCCCATTCTGCATTATCCTAGTCAGTGACATTGGCCATCGTAGTTTGTTCCATTTTTTCCACGCTGAGCAGGGGGGTTGAACTGATATAATGCAGTTGGCAGTAGTTTCATTCATGAAAAGACATGAATGAAATGACTCTAACGCTAAAAGAGTTTACGACATCACTACTATTACTTTATTTCCAAATACCCATTATGATATTCACAGCAGGAATAGTTAGGGGTGTATTTTGGCTTTGATGATGCTGCTCCATGCTCCTAAATAATGCTGCCCACACATACCTGATATCAATGAAATATGGTCATGTTGTTTATAGATACGTGTATTTTTTTATATACCTATCTATATATAAACTAAAATGTAGGTAGCACAAAAATAATAAAGTAAATCCAAACCTTCACCTATAATAATAATAATAATAGTAGCATCATATAAAGTCAGAGCTGACGTACGATCGAATAGAAGAACTATATCAGCCTAACCGCAAGTCTCTAGTGAGCTGTCACTTGGCCCAGAGTGTTACATGAACAGTGTGTTGCAATAACTCCTATACCCGTACTCTGGAAACCCAGAGATCTCACTGACAGGGCAACGGCCAGCAGACACATACCCCCCCCCCCCACACACCATATTTCTAACACCCCCACCCCACGATCCAATCTGCTATTCATTTTTAAAGGGTTATTCTAGCACAGAGACTCAATCAATCCAGCCCGGTAAGAGAAGCATTTTAGCAATCCATAATGCCATTACGTTACAGGGAAGGTGACAGGAAACAAGCTGAAAGTGCTGGGTATTACTAAAAGCTAATAAATGTCATTATTTGGCGAGCCAGCCCAAAGGTTATGAGATCATTATGGTGGATAGAATATATTTAGAATAATACATCGATATCAAACGCTAGCCCCCCTCCCTGCCCAGATGTTACTGAACTACACCTCCCATGATTCTCTGGCCATCTATTGCATTCAAAGAACTCTGGGAATTGTAGGCCATCAAGATCTGGAGGGCAGACTTTGATATCCCTGGCTTAATAGATTGTCCCCTGAGCTGTGGGCGAGACTGAGTGCCATTATCACAGGGATATCAAACTCACGGCCCCCCCCCCCACCCAGATGTTTGTTTTCTATAATTTCCAGAATTTTTTGAACGCAATAGATGGTCACAGGGGATGATGGGGATTGTAGTTCAGAAACATCTGGGGGGGGCAGAATATGGCAGCCCTGCTTTATCACTTGCAGTCAACCTGTATTACACTTTGATCAGACATGCCGATATAATCTGTGACACTTGAGAGGAAGTGGTTTAAAAGCGCCGACGGGGAGCGCGCATGTTCTGCGGCAGGACGAGTGCTCGCAGCATAATATATATATACATGACACACTTCCTGCCCTGTGTGTTTGGTTTCCTCACCGCTTGCTGTTAGAAGAAAGGGCGCAGGGGAGGAAGGAGCTCTGAGCCTGGACTCATACAATAATAACGACATTTATTTATATGGCGCCTCCTTCACCTCCCGCTAACAAGAAATTATTTCAGGTGTCTCAAACTCTGGCCCCCCTGATGTTTCTGAACTACAACTCCCATGATTCCCTGGCCATCTATTGCATGCAAAGCATTCTGGGACTTCTAGGCTAAAACATCTGAGGGGCCGCGAGTTTGAGACCCTTGCATGGTTTAGGCTAGGGTCAGACAAACGCATTTTTCACGTTGTCCGTGAAAAGTGCGTTCGAACGAACGTACGTATTTTTCCCGGAATACGCGATAGCGGTCATACGATGCGCCCTTTCGTCCGTGATTTTGTACGGATCATCAATAAAACACTTTTTGTGTCTGGACGTTATGTTGGCCGGACATTAGCAGCGTCTGACGTCTCCCAATCACGCACACACGCCGCTAGCGGACGCAGCGCACTCTGTACGTCAGTACCTGCGGTTTGAGGTTCTAGAAAAAATGCGTTCGTTTGCCACTTGCGTTGCGCGGACGAACTGTCGTGCGGCCGTACTTCGTATGTTCCCCGGCATTGGACGTCATTTGCTGCTAGCACGCACGTGAAAAATGCGTTCGTCTGACCCTAGCCTTAATCTCTGTATAGACACATACACCTTGCTACAATTTATTTTCTATCACGTCATGCGGACAGCTTAAAATGGGTCTTAAATGCCCGTGGTGTCCCTTTACTATGACCAAAATGCATCGCGACTCTCTTTACTCCAGGGGTCAACAGCCCCGGCCCCCTAGATGATATGGAACTACATTTCCCATGAGCCTCAGCCAATTTAATGTGTAGCTGAGCATCATGGAAGATGTAGTTCCAGAACAACCAGCAGGCCCTTGCTTTATATATTTGAAAAAACTTGCCAATTAAAGACACCTTTTTTTTCTTAAAACATTTTTCAGCTGAAATCACAGCAGTGAATTTTTTGTATGTTACTGCTGAGCTTTCTGTCTGCCTGACCCTCACTCTGTAACTCGATATGATATCGATCCTCGCTGCTCAGAACAGCAGAAACACCCAACCCTTACTGCAAACATAGGAAGTATGTTACTGCTGAGCTTTCTGTATGCCTGACCTTCACTCTGTAACTCAATATCGATCCTCCCCTGTCCAAGACAATGAAAACAACCAACCCTAAGGCTGGGGTCAGACTAACGCATTTTTAACGTGCGTTTAGGCGCACTTAATCACGGCCGCACTAGCAGCAAATGACGCGCAATGACAGCCAATATACAAAGTACGGTCGCACGAAAGTCCGGCTGCGCAACGCAAGTGGCAAACGAACGCATTTTTTCGAGAACGCAGAACCGCTAGTACGGACGTACAGAGTGCGCTGCGTCCGCTAGCGGCGTGTGTGCGTGATTTGGAGACGTCAGACGCTGCACATGTCCGGCCAACATAACGTCCAGACGCGAAAAGGGTTTTATTGACGATCCGTAAAAAATCACGCACGAAAATGCGCGTCGTATGACCGCTATCGCGCATTCCGTGAAAAAATACGTCAATGCGTTCGGACGCACATTTTGACGGTCGCTGCGAATAATGCGTTCGTTTGACCCTAGCCTTACTGCAAACATAGGAAGCTTGCAGTGTTCTGATGGCAGGCAAATAAATAGGATTAACTCTTTGTAGGCAGAAAATGAATAAATACCTCCCTGTATTCTGGTGATTTACACAACGGTGTCAAGAATAAATTCCGTTTACAGCTGAGCTGCTCGGGATCTTTTATTTCTCACTCTTCCAATGCTGCAGAGGTCTAATATAGGGGTCAAGTCCTAAAAAAAAGAAGTGTGGGAACACACCAAGAACCCCCCTTCCCAATTAGCAATTATTATCTCGCACTTAACACGACTCAAATCTGATATATATCTAAATGTGGATTTTAGCAAAAAACATATGATAAATCCTATCAGGGTTATTCAGAGAGCGGTGAAAAGCAGGAGAATGACTGGAGAATGGAAAATTCTGGGTCAAAATAGCCGATTTGGAAAGTGAGATAAATGGGAGAATTTTTCTGCTTTGGATATTTTGACCTAGAATTTTCCATTCTCCAGTCATTCTCCTGCTTTTCACCTTTCTTTGAATAACCCTGTTTATTTATTGTGCCTTAACAGGGAAAGATATGATTATATACCTGTGTACAACCTTTAAATAGTGTGTGGGACCAAGGGGACTCAGTTCCCTCTGCAAAAATAGTGGAGGGACTGCCCTTCCCCCCCCCCCCTTGACATGACCCCTGTTCTATGATCTAATAACTGTCTGCATTGAATTATGGTCAATACGTTGTATTTCACAGATCCGGCACTGAAAAGACAATTTCCTGAACATCTAGACGACGATCAGGTAAGCCGTGGCAATTTATTAACCATTTACCCACCGGCACAGAGCGATAAGAATCTCCTGCAAATAGGGTGAATATAATCTACGCACCTGTATATAGCGTTAACCTAATAATCACCAGATCCCAGCCGTGCAAGAATAAAGGGATACTCCATTACAAATGGTGTCCCCTTTTTTTGCCCTTAAATAATTGGGAAGATGATGCTGTCAGACTCCCACCAATTCTTTTATTTTTTCATTCACTTTTTCTCCCTCGCCTGACACAGTTCCTTCTCTTCCTCCGAAGGACTCCCAGACCTGGAGGTCCCTGAAGCTTTCCTGCGCAATTTGTCCTCCTACGCAACTTGCGTAGTGCTACGAGACCTGTGCTCCTTATGTACGCAAGTTCCGTAGCGCCTGCGCAGTTCTGTTCCGTCGTTGTCTCTCTGAGGTCGCTCGCTACAGCGGGTGGTCTCAGAGAGAGTGACGTCAGCACTCTCTGTGCGTGCTGACATCACTAAAGACCAATCTGGTGACCGGCAGCCGGGAAATTCAAAATCCTGACTGCTGGCGATGCTGGAGTGGGTGGAGGAAACTTCTCTATTTCACCAGATTGGGGCAATGGGGGGGGGGGGTCACCCTGACCACTTAAAAACAAAGTAGTCAGGGTGACACCTTGTATCTGTATGTGCTGCATAATGCCTGTGTATGGCAATTACAGTAACACCTTGTATCTGTATGTGCAGCATAATGCCTGTGTATGGGAATTACAGTAACACCTTGTATCTGTATGTGCTGCATAATGCCTGTGTATGGCAATTACAGTAACACCTTGTATCTGTATGTGCTGCATAATGCCTGTGTATGGCAATTACAGTAACACCTTGTATCTGTATGTGCTGCATAATGCCTGTGTATGGCAATTACAGCAACACCTTGTATCTGTATGTGCTGCATAATGCCTGTGTATGGCAATTACAGCAACACCTTGTATCTGTATGTGCTGCATAATGCCTGTGTATGGCAATTACAGTAACACCTTGTATCTGTATGTGCTGCATAATGCCTGTGTATGGCAATTACAGCAACACCTTGTATCTGTATGTGCTGCATAATGCCTGTGTATGGGAATTACAGTAACATCTTGTATCTGTATGTGCTGCATAATGCCTGTGTATGGCAATTACAGCAACACCTTGTATCTGTATGTGCTGCATAATGCCTGTGTATGGCAATTACAGCAACACCTTGTATCTGTATGTGCTGCATAATGCCTGTGTATGGCAATTACAGTAACACCTTGTATCTGTATGTGCTGCATAATGCCTGTGTATGGGAATTACAGTAACACCTTGTATCTGTATTTGCTGCATAATGCCTGTCTATGGCAATTACAGCAACACCTTGTATCTGTATGCTGCAAAATGCCTGTGTATGGCAATTACAGCAACACCTTGTATCTGTATGTGCTGCATAATGCCTGTGTATGGGAATTACAGCAACACCTTGTATCTGTATGTGCTGCATAATGCCTGTGTATGGTTATTAAAGCAACACCATGTATCTGTACTGTGCAAGGATTTTCACTCATTATAACCCCCTGAATATTATCCCTATACAGCAGTGAGTGACCCCAGAGCTCTCCCTGTATTCTGCCCTCTCCTTGGCTGCTGTAATGCAGCAGTAATCTATTTGAATCTTTTGTTACATTGAGGTTTAGGGCTGCTATTTGCAGCTGGTTTTATGTCTCTCCAGGGTGCTTGAAGAGCCATAAAATAAAGTATTGTGATTCGTCACAGGGTACACACTAATCTTGCTTAAAAAAGGTGTGATAACGGTCTTTTGATATGCTAATGAGTAATTTTCAATGCATTGCAATGCAAAATCGAGATAACTCAATCTTGGGTGCGAAGGGGTTAAGGAACATGACCACCTTGTGTGTCCCAGATATATCCTACCTACACACTTATTAACGTAGCATTTCTTTTCCCCCTAGGACTCGGTGCCAGCGCTTGCACATTTTTGCTTCCCCTTTGATATAGAGAGGTAAGAATGTATATATATCATATCACTGAAATACAAGGCAAGGTCGGAATACCAGCTCCAGCCGTTAAGTTAGTGGTAAGACCGGAATAAGGCCCTCTGTAGGCCAGAGCACGTCTCCGATCAATAAGGGCGAGCGGAGAGAGATGGTGAGATGATATCAGGTGTCCAGAAGTGAGAACGTAAACATCACTGACACATTCGTTCCTCGTCCTCACTCAAACCACAATCTCCTCCTCAATGCTCACTCTTTTATCCTGTTTTATTCTTCTCCTTTATATATTGTTTTCTGTTTGGCCAACAGATGGGACAATTCTTCTGTCCAGCATTTCAGTTTCACTTTGACCGACCTCCAGGGCTACCAGCGCCTAGGGTTCTGTCGCTTGTCCATCCACGCCAAGAGCTGCCTCTGCATCCTAAGGTAAGAGACCCAGCGACGGGGCTTTATGGAAACCCCAGAACGCGATGTAGAGATTTGATGCAGTGGTTCTCCATCCTGCTCCTCAGGTTCTCCTAACAGACTCTCCTATCAGGTTTGCAGGATATGTGAAGCACAGCACAGGTGATATGATTTGTTGCACAGTGATTGCAGGATTCAGTCTGCATTTCCCCAAGGGAATCCTTAATATCTGGTCTGTTAGGGGGTCCTGTGGACCAGAGTTGGGAACCCCTGCAATAAAATGACATGTATCTGCTAATTAGCCAGTTTCCTGATGGTATTGAACAGTGTTAGAGTGGCTGCTGGTTCTTCTGCAGAAGATAATGCTGGACCTGGGGATCTGCTATTTTCGGAGGACGCATTGAAGGAACGTTCAACGACCAGAAGGGTTCATTATTAACCTTTTCTCATCCACCCTCCAAAATTTGTCACCCTGTTGATCAGCTAGCACGAATGGAGCCACATACATGCCTATCAACGCTTCTACATTGGGAGGAATGAGAGGAATAGGATGATTATCAATAGGACTATACACAGGACACAAGGCCACCCATTTAGACTGGACAAAATCAAATTCAGCCTAAAGCATAGGAAGGGTTATTTTACAGTGAGAACAATAAAGCTGTGGAATTCTCTGCCTGTTGAGGTGGTTGGGTCAGTGAGTGGAATTATCTGCCTGTTGAGGTGGTTGGGTCAGTGAGTAGAATTCTCTGCCTGTTGAGGTGGTTGGGTCAGAGACTGTACAGACTTTTAAACAACGACTGGATGACTTCCTGCAGACACAGAATATTAAGGGTCATAATATGTAATATGTGGGTAAAAGCTTCTTGATCCAGGGAGAAATTTGACGCCATCTGGGGTCAAGAAGGAATTTTTTCCCAGTATGCTGCATATTCGGCGAGCGCATCAGACTGTTTTTTTTTGCCTTCTTTTGGATCAACAGCAGTAGGTGATGTGTGAAAGCTGATTGACATCCTCCTGGACAGTGGTAATTTCTCTGCTTTGAAAGGCTGTCACAGCTCCCATGGATAGTTGTTAAGGTGCGGAAGGTTAGGGTCACACATCTCTCCAGAAAAATTTAAATTCAAATAAATGGATAAATTGTCACGGCTCTTAGAGTGTTCCTTTAATTTTAATGTAAGGCAGGGTAGCAAAGCGTGCACTGGGGAAGTGCAAGGTGTGCCCAGGAAAATCCTAATTCTGGGTGCACTGGGGCCTCACATGAAGAGATGGCATCCTTTATAATGCATAAGAGCAGGGAACACATATTTCAACTTTGTCTAAGACCTTGCCAACTCCTGAGTCGCCTCTGCGTAGCTCTTCCCCACTCCCCTCCTCCCAGATGTTGAGGCCTACAATTCCCAGAATTCATCCAATATAATAGTTGGCCAGTGAATCATAGGAGTTGTAGTTCAGAAACCAGAGGCGTATCTAGAAATCTCAGGGCCCAGGTGCAGGAATCATGATGGCCCCACCCCGCCCTATGCAAAAACATATTTTGTCCCCCCCCCCGTCAACATGCATTGGTCCCCTCCAGGTCCACAATGTTGACTCCAATCAGTGTCCCATTTTTTCCAGGTCCACTATGACCTCCTCAGTCCATTCCATTTTTAATGTAATGTGCATTATGTGTTTCTCACAGAGCTCCAGAGCAATAAACCTCACAGTAATGTGCACTGTGTATGAACGTATCACAGAGCTCCACAGCAATAAAACTCACAGCAATGTGGAGTGTATATGAGCGTATCACAGAGCTCCACAGCAATAAAACTCACAGAAATGTGCATTGTGTATCAGTGCAAATCAGAGTTCCACAGCAACAAACTCACAATAATCTGTGGTGTGTGTGAATGAATCACAGAGCTCCAAAGTATAACTCACATATAAGTATAAAATAAATTAAAAAAATAATTATATATAAAATATTGGCAAGACCCCAGGCCCAGGCAGGTGAGTGTGGGCCCCCCCGGACTCCAGGGCCCGGGTGCGGTGGCACCCTCTGCACCCCTGGTAGTTACGCTGACAGCAATGATCTAGAGGCCTTTAAAGTAGGACTTACAAAATCCGGCCTGGTAGAACAAGCATTCCTTCAAGACATCAATTTAATCCTGTGCCTTCAGGAGCCCAAGGACTACAGCTCTACAATCCGTGTTGTCCTGGTTCTTCCTGCCTTTGTGTTTGATGTTGAGGAGGAGACATGGGGGATTATTAGACACAGAGGAAGACAGATGTACGGAGGCCCGCCGGTGTCATGATGAGAAACAAAAATTAATAACAAGTGGACACAATGTGTTACGTTCTGGGGACTTCATGGACAGTCATGGTCCTCTATGGCAAACCAAGTGGCCCGTTGTAATTGATTGAAAGCCATGGCAAACCACAGGTTTCACTGACTTTCTTCTTCCGTTCCCAGCTCCCTGCCCTGGTTCGAACTCTTCTACAAATTACTCAACAACATTGCTGAGTATAATGCGAAGGAGCAGGTGATTGGTGCTATGTGTTACACCATGTGTCTTCATCCTACTCTCTCACCTTTACTTGTTCACCCATTCCCCGATGTACCCACTGACCCATCTCCTCCCTCCTTCATCGTCTTCTCATCTCTTCTTTTTCCAGTCTACATTTTGGTGCGGGCAAAGTTATTTTAGGGGAACCACATGTTTCCATTTTCTAGGGATCAGGGATGCCATAGAAATCATGGGGCACCTTAATAAACCATTGCTCGGGCCCCGCTTCACTCAGCTGCTCATATCAGTAAACTAATTAAAAAGAAAAGATTTTGCCTTCTCTTCTGCTTAATGTATTTTTGAGGAAGCGGGTTAAATCCCTGGTGGTCCAGCAAGGGGATAAATCATGCTCCCTGGTGGGAGATCGTTCTCCTCTACCTGGTGCAGACCATACTAATCGCTCCCTCAGTGAGGAGTCAGAGTGCTCTTACCGGCCCCTGATACCACAGCCCTCCGGAGAATTTGTTGGTATCTTAGTGGGCCAGGGCCCTCTGGAGCCAGTAGGCCCTTGAACATATCATGGGTTGTCACCCCCAGCTGGTATTACCCTGCCCAGAGATATACTGTTACCCAGCTGGCATTACCCTGCCCAGAGATATACTGTTACCCAGCTGGCATTACCCTGCCCAGAGATATACTGTTACCCAGCTGGCATTACCCTGCCCAGAGATATACTGTTACCCAGCTGGTATTACCCTGCCCAGAGATATACTGTTACCCAGCTGGTATTACCCTGCCCAGAGATATACTGTTACCCAGCTGGCGTTACCCTGCCCAGAGATATACTGTTACCCAGCTGGTGTTACCCTGCCCAGAGATATACTGTTACCCAGCTGGTATTACCCTGCCCAGAGATATACTGTTACCCAGCTGGCATTACCCTGCCCAGAGATATACTGTTACCCAGCTGGCGTTACCCTGCCCAGAGATATACTGTTACCCAGCTGGCGTTACCCTGCCCAGAGATATACTGTTACCCAGCTGGCATTACCCTGCCCAGAGATATACTGTTACCCAGCTGGTATTACCCTGCCCAGAGATATACTGTTACCCAGCTGGTGTTACCCTGCCCAGAGATATACTGTTACCCAGCTGGTGTTACCCTGCCCAGAGATATACTGTTACCCAGCTGGTATTACCCTGCCCAGAGATATACTGTTACCCAGCTGGTGTTACCCTGCCCAGAGATATACTGTTACCCAGCTGGTATTACCCTGCCCAGAGATATACTGTTACCCAGCTGGCGTTACCCTGCCCAGAGATATACTGTTACCCAGCTGGTGTTACCCTGCCCAGAGATATACTGTTACCCAGCTGGTATTACCCTGCCCAGAGATATACTGTTACCCAGCTGGCGTTACCCTGCCCAGAGATATACTGTTACCCAGCTGGTATTACCCTGCCCAGAGATATACTGTTACCCAGCTGGTATTACCCTGCCCAGAGATATACTGTTACCCAGCTGGTGTTACCCTGCCAGAGATATACTGTTACCCAGCTGGTGTTACCCTGCCCAGAGATATACTGTTACCCAGCTGGTATTACCCTGCCCAGAGATATACTGTTACCCAGCTGGTGTTACCCTGCCCAGAGATATACTGTTACCCAGCTGGTGTTACCCTGCCCAGAGATATACTGTTACCCAGCTGGCATTACCCTGCCCAGAGATATACTGTTACCCAGCTGGTATTACCCTGCCCAGAGATATACTGTTACCCAGCTGGCGTTACCCTGCCCAGAGATATACTGTTACCCAGCTGGCGTTACCCTGCCCAGAGATATACTGCTACCCAGCTGGCATTACCCTGCCCACAGATATACTGTTACCCAGCTGGCATTACCCTGCCCACAGATATACTGTTACCCAGCTGGCATTACCCTGCCCACAGATATACTGTTACCCAGCTGGTGTTACCCTGCCCAGAGATATACTGTTACCCAGCTGGTATTACCCTGCCCACAGATATACTGTTACCCAGCTGGTATCCGCTTGCAAATGTGAAGCATATTTTTTACTCTTTAGACCAGAAATCTCAAACTCCAACCCTCCAGATGTTTCTGAACGGCAACCCCCATGATGGCCATCTATTGCATTGAAAGCATTCTGGGACCTGTAAGCATCAACATCTGGGGGGCCAGAGTTTGAGACCCCTGCTTTAGTCCGTATTGTCCAGATATCATATCATCCTCATAGTTTCTTCTGTTCTTCTTATTGTTCCCCCCCTCTGTCTCTGCTCTCTGTCTCTGCTCTGTCTCTGCTCTCTGTCTCTGCTCTCTGTCTCTGCTCTGTCTCTGCTCTGTCTCTGTCTCTGCTCTGTCTCTGCTCTCTGTCTCTGCTCTGTCTCTGCTCTCTGTCTCTGCTCTCTGTCTCTGCTCTGTCTCTGTCTCTGCTCTGTCTCTGCGCTCTGTCTCTGCTCTGTCTCTGCTCTCTGTCTCTGCGCTCTGTCTCTGCTCTGTCTCTGCTCTCTGTCTCTGCGCTCTGTCTCTGCGCTCTGTCTCTGCGCTCTGTCTCTGCTCTGTCTCTGCTCTCTGTCTCTGCGCTCTGTCTCTGCTCTGTCTCTGCTCTCTGTCTCTGCTCTGTCTCTGCTCTCTGTCTCTGCGCTCTGTCTCTGCGCTCTGTCTCTGCTCTCTGTCTCTGCGCTCTGTCTCTGCGCTCTGTCTCTGCGCTCTGTCTCTGCTCTGTCTCTGCGCTCTGTCTCTGCTCTGTCTCTGTCTCTGCTCTCTGTCTCTGCGCTCTGTCTCTGCTCTGTCTCTGCTCTCTGTCTCTGCGCTCTGTCTCTGCGCTCTGTCTCTGCGCTCTGTCTCTGCTCTCTGTCTCTGCGCTCTGTCTCTGCGCTCTGTCTCTGCGCTCTGTCTCTGCTCTCTGTCTCTGCGCTCTGTCTCTGCGCTCTGTCTCTGCGCTCTGTCTCTGCTCTCTGTCTCTGCTCTCTGTTGTCTCACTCTTCCTTTTCTATCCATAGTTTAGTGAGATGGAAGAGCTCCTGCAGTCTCTGTACAAGCACCCGGTGCCCCAGGTGAACACGTCGCTGAGCCTGGAAACGGTGAGTCTCCTTCACCAAAACGATCAGGGGGAACGGGGAGGTAATGCTAAAAACTACAGTCTATGGTCCTAATTCTTTAAAAATAATGGAGAAAAGTACTTAAAAACAATAATTTATTTGATGTGATTGATTTTTGTGAGGGGGCGGCTTGTTGCTGTGATAATCTGTGCAGATACATGAATTTATGATACTCTGTGCAGGGATGTACAGGTGACGTTTAGATGACGTCTGAGCTATTATGACGTCACAGAGACCCTCCAGTTGCTTTATTTCAAACTTTGATATTGTGGCTTTCCTAAAACCTGCTTATTGTACACACAGTGTTGTCACTATAAGGTTAGAGTGTATATCCCAGCTATACTTTTTTTTTTACGCGTCTATATGGATTTTCCTGGTGGCCTTAATTGATCACCATTAGTAATTTGCCCACAAGCTTAAAAATGGCGCACTCATTGAACACCAAAGGGGTTACTCATTAACCTCTGAATTGGTCCTGAATTGCGCCGAATGGTGAATTTCGGCTCCAGACAATTTTTTTTCAACGGAATCATCCGATATTGAAAAAAAAAATATCATCCGAAAGCAGCCAAAATTTTTTTTTTTTTAAAAAACGAGAAGAAAGAAATGGTGCGTAATTAAATGGAGTCCGTGGTTGTTTCTGGATGGATCAGTGAGTATCATTTAGGAGAATTGCCAAGTATTCTCTTTTCTATTTTTGTTTTCTCAGTTGTCCCACTTCATTACTCCTGATCCTTCACGACTTCCTTCCATCCCGGAAAACGTGAGTTTCCCAATCTAGAGATAAGTGTCCCTCAATCCTGCTCCTCCACCTATTCACTCCCTGGAGATATCTGTATCTGTGCGGGTTAACTCTTACAGGGTTATTCAGAGAGAGGTGAAAACCAGGAGAATGACTGGAGAAGTGAAAATTCTATATCAAAATAGCCGAACCAGAAAAATTCTCCCATTTATTTCACTTTCTAAATTGGCTATTTGGTCTAGATTGTTCACTTCTCCAGCCATTCTCCTGGTTTTCACCTTTCTCTGAATAACCCTGTATATCTGTGGGTATCCTTGTATATCCTTGGGGATCTTTCTCTCTAGATCTTTCATTTTCCAATGTTCTACACACATTGAATCTCTCTTGTTGACTGGATGTCTCCACCTAATGGTCTCTCTATGTCTCCGATGTTCTTGGCCTTCCTCTTGAACGTTCTCTTTCATTTTCTAAAATATTCAACAGTGTTTAATGCCGACTACCTCTGAGACTACATGAAGCTTCCTGTCTCTACGTGAACCTCTCCCTTGTCATGGATCTCCCTCTATCTCCATTGGTGGCCCCACGTTCCATTATGATCAACGTCTTCATGGTGCTCTTGGTCTTGTGTCTACATAGGGATCATCCAAACCCTCTATTCATCCTACTGTTACTTTATTATTTTTAGAGTTCTCTAGAATTGTTCAAGGAGTTTGATTATTACCGATTATGACCCCTCTTATGCTTCTTCTTGTCTCTCAGAGGAACCTGACTGAATTCCTGGTGGCGGTTCATGTGGACACCATGCTGCAGTTGTATTCCAGCCTGTTGTTTGAGAGGAGGATCCTCATTACCTGCTCCAAACTCAGCACTGTGAGCATCCAGACGTGCCATAGGGGTTTAAAGTTTTTTTTTAAAATTCAATACATTTTTATTGAGGGGTAATAAACAATACAGAAGAGAGAAAACCTGATAGAGTCCCGTATCAGTTATGTTACGTGCGCCATTTGAGAGACCCATCACAGAGATAAACATAACAGCTAACGTATCGAACTGGTCCCTCATATATATTCTATAATTGTTAGAAAATAAGACGCAGACGAAGCTACATCAGCTATTGGTAAAAAGTAAAGACAGTGATAGAAGCATCGAAAAAAAGAAACATCCGTTACTTGGCTTACTGTCATTAAGGCCATAAGAACCACATATAGAAGAACATATAGATAACACATAAGAAGAACATATAGATGCTACCAACCTGTACTTAAAAAGAAAAAAAGGGAGGTAAAGGGAGAGTAGGAGAAGAAGGGAAGGGGGGGAAAGAGAGTAAGGAAGAGATTAAGAGAGAGAGAGCAAGCAGAGAAAGAAAGAAAAGAGGAAAAAAAAGGGGGGAGGAGGAGGGAAAACTGCAGGCCCAACCCCTCTGGACCCTCCTCTAGGCCGAGAAGGCAATGCGGGCAAAGGCCGGGGAAGCAAACGCCATCAGCCAGGGCGACCAGACCGCCTCAAAGTGAGCCATTCTGCCAAGGACTACTGCTGTCAGGCGTTCCATCGTAACCATATGCCAAATTTTGAGACCAGAGAATGCTCGCCACGCGTGAGGCGTGCCTCAGGATGCGGACGGTTAAGGAGCGCTGTCCAGGGGTCCGGACGTAAGTGTATCCCTAATGCCCTGCTCAAATCTCCAAATGCCTCCGTCCAAATAGAAGGAATAGAAAAAAAAAACAAAAGGGTTTAGTGTGAAAGGCGCTACAAAAATTAGTACAAGGGTAGTATACCTTAAAGCAGCTCACTTAAATAAGTGTATCCTTCACTTCAAAGATAGAGTATTTAGAGAAAAACACCTTGCGGTGTGTAGGAGCGCATAAAAAATTGATCAGTACCAGAAATAAAGAACAGTGACAATTCTTATTCTTTCAATACAGTCCCAAATCTGTTGCTTTAAACCATCAGTCTCTGAAAAAACAGAAAAAATGCCTCATTGCGCAGTATTTGATTACACCAGAAAAAGTGAAAATAGAAAATAGGGGTTCCACTCACAAATCAGGAGTCTGCAAGACTCTAGGTGTATGCCTTTAAGCCTCTTTGGGGGGGCTCCTCCCTTCTACGGAAAACAAGACCTTAATTGCTTCAAGCCTGGATGTGAACTTCAGACTGGAGGGTGTATTATGATCTCAAAGCAGAGAAAAACATAGTATAATTCTGTATGTTATTCAGGAATAAAGGTCAAGGAAAAATACACTCACGTGTTTAAGAGCCTCCAATTATGGTGGCTCTGTACAGGCGCCTAGGACCTCTTGTATGAGGGGGTCCCACCTCTTCTTTTCACTGGCCACTGGATCCCGTCTTCATTTCAGAAATATTGGCCAAATATACCGAAGTAGCATAAAAAAATTATTTAATAAAAGCTACAAATAAGCACCGGTATTACATAAAAAGTTACAAGAACCGAGACGCGTTTCGCCTACTACTGTAGGCTTAAATCCGATTGATTAAGCCTACAGTAGTAGGCGAAACGCGTCTCGGTTCTTGTAACTTTTTATGTAATACCGGTGCTTATTTGTAGCTTTTATTAAATAATTTTTTTATGCTACTTCGGTATATTTGGTCAATATTTCTGAAATGAAAACGGGATCCAGTGGCCAGTGAAAAGAAGAGGTGGGACCCCCACTGTATTGAAAGAATAAGAATTGTCACTGTTCTTTATTTCTGGTACTGATCAATTTTTTATGCGCTCCTACACACCGCAAGGTGTTTTTCTCTAAATACTCTGTCCAAATAGGTCTGACCATGTTGCAGTCCCACCAAGCATGCAGATACGTCCCCTCAGCACCACATCCCCTGAAGCAAGTCGATGGCGTCCCCGGGTACATCTTTGCAAGGCGGCGCGGGTGTACAGTATATACCACCTCGCCATGACTTTTTAGCAGTTCTCGCGAACTGCTGTGCAGATTGTGACCCGTGAGGTCCTGTCAATAATGTCTGCCCACTCATCACCATCCAGAGAGCCCCCTAGATCATCTTCCCACCGTGCCACGTAAGGTGCTTCCTGCGGAAAGGTCGCGTCAAGGATGTGGGAATAGAGCGAGGAAATCGTGCCACGCCCTCTGTGCTTCCGACAACAGCAGGTCTCGTAGAGGGTCAGTCCGCGGTCCAGCGTCTCTCTGAGAGTTCCCCCAACAAAATGTAGCAGTTGGAGGGCTCTGAATGTCTCCAAGGGGGGTAGCGCCTTCGACTCCCTCAGATAACCAAGGGTGACCGGGCGACCCTGCAAAATTAGGTTGCGCATTTCCGTAATATCAGATCTGAGCCACCAACCAAACACCCTTGGAGGGTTACCCTCCGGGAACTTCGGATTGTAGAATAACGGTTGGGGCCCGAGCCTGGAGGGGACAGGCCGCTTCCCTCCCTATAGAAGTTCCAGAGACGCAGGGAATGCTGCAGCGTGGGGCTATTGTGGAGGATCCGGGAAGTGGCTTTAGGGACCCATTGAAGCGTGCGCAGTGGCTGTGGTCCTCCCATATCTTGCTCAAGGGTAGTCCAGAGCGGAGCCCCGTATCGAAGGTTAATCATGGAGAGCATCGCAAATTGGGCCGCCTTGTAATATGAGTAAAGGTGAGGGACTCCCATGCCCCCCCCCGTCCATAGTCTAGATTGAAACATAAGAGTTTTAGACAACCGACCTCGGTGACCTCCCCAAATAAAAGAGTGGATAGCCGACTGAAGGAAAGTCAGGTCCGCCCTGTGTATAGGAATCGTTAATGTTCTGAAAAGGTACAGCAGCTTTGGGAGTAGGGTCATCTTGACCACATATATCCGGCTGAAGAGCGAAAGGTGTAAATGAGACCATGCAGACAGCAGTACGTGGAGGGTAGGAAGTAGTACACCGTAATTTGCCACGTACAGCTGATCCCAGTCAGGGGTCAGCTGGGTCCCCAGCAAGCCCAGTGAGGAGCGGCACCATCGAAAAGGGAACCGATCCCGAACCACCGCCTTCTCTCCCTCTGTTAGGTTGAGATCAAGCACCTCGCTCTTATCCGTGTTAAGTTTATATCCCAAGACCCTGCCGAAGTCCCTCATCAGGTTGGTGATTGGCGAGGTCAGGGAGAGGAGGACATCGTCAGCGAAAAGAGACAGCTTATAAGGTTTTCCCCTTACCTCCACCCCCCGGATGTCAGGGTGGTCCCTAACATACGCCGCCAGGGGTTCTATAGATAGGGCGAATAGGAGTGGCGACAAAGGGCACCCCTGTCGGGTCCCGTTCAAAATAGAAAAGGGAGCCGACAAGAACCCGCCCGTGTCAACTTGCGCCCTGGGGCCCGCATATAGTGCCCGTATTACTGTCAAAAGGTCTCCCCTTATTCCAAAAGAGTCCAAAGTCGCCCACAAGTATTTCCAATCAACCCGATCAAAGGCCTTTTCGGTGTCTAAAGAGAGGAGAAAAGAGCCTCTACCCGAGGTTCTAGCAACCTGAGACAGATTAAGGGCCCGTCTGATATTATCCGGGACCTCTCTACCGGGGACAAATCCCACCTGATCGGGATGAATAACTTCGGCAATGTAGCAGCCAATTCTGTTAGCCAGGATTTTGGCGTAAATCTTCATGTCCACATTTATCAGGGAGATAGGCCTGTAGCTGGGGCATACAGCAGGGTCCTTACCCGGCTTGGGGATGACCACAATGCGAGCCAAAAGCATGTCAGAAGATGGAACCTTCTTTCCCTGCATATATGTATTAAACAGTCTGGTCAGGGGTTGGAGTAAGGCCGGGCTTAATCCCTTATAGTAGGGAACCGAGAATCTGTCCGGGCCGGGGGATTTAGAGGAGTGTAAGTTTTTAATTACCTCTAAGACCTCCTCCGTCGAGATGGGGGCTGCCAGGTCCACGCGCTGCGGGTGGCTGAAGGAAGGTAATGTGGTTCAAGAGAGAAATTCCAGAACGAGTACATCCCCCGCTGGACCAGGCGTCGCTGTAGTGCCGTTATAGAGGGATGCATAATAGGAGCAGAAGGCCTTGGATATTTCCCGGGGATCTGAGGTCACTTCACCAGATCTAAGACGCACCGCGCGCACTGTACACTCCCGGATCTGCTGCTTCAGCCGACGGGTGGGTTTAAAGTTTTTAAGGTCTTCGGGATACTTGAAAATCCTGTATTTTGCTTAGTTCTGCTCCTGGTTTCCAGATCTTTAGTATTTTTAGTTACAGTAGTATATCCCTGTTACTAGCTGTACGTATCATTTTACTCCATATTATATAGCTGTATTTATCTATTTTACCCCGTTTATTAGTCGCCTGTTACATTTTCCTCCTGTTTTTGTTTCAGTATTTTTATTCCATTGTAACCTCTGCCAGGACTTGCATGTTCTAACCTATGTTCCCTGCATGTTCTCCGGCAGCTCACGGCCTGTGTCCATGCCTCTGCGGCCTTGCTGTACCCCATGTACTGGCAACACATCTACATACCCACACTACCGCCACATCTACTGGACTACATCGGGTCAGAATTTCCTGCAGAGTCATTGTCTAGCCCTTTCATCATGGAACTGTCTGTAACCATCTGGGTGTATCTGTAGTCCCTGCATGTACCTATCTTTATCTTTATGTTTCCATCATCCTCTAGATGTATCTTAATCATTGTATCTACCTGTCATCTTCTGTCTTTGTCTCACACTCTCTAGCTGTATCTGTCACTTTGTCACAGACTAACTGTATCTTAATCGCCGTACGTACTTGTTGTCATTATCTGTCCGCTTGACCCCATCCCCTCGCACCTTACCTGTTCAGTCTTACCAGTTGTAGTCCCCGCTCTGACTCACATTTTCAACCTCTCCCTCTCCTCTGTCTTACCTTCTGCTTTCAAACGTGCTCTGATCACCCCCTTCCTAAATAAGCCATCTCCAGACAACACCTCCCTCTCAAACTACTGTCCCATCTCTCTGCTCCGCTTTGCCTCCAGAATCCTAGAACGTCTGGTCTATAACCAGTTCACCAGTTTTCTCGCTGCTAGCTCTCTCTACTCGATACGCTCCAGTCCGGCTTTTGCTCCTAACAATCTACTGAAACTGCTCCGACCAAGGTGACTAATGATCTAGTTGCCGCCAAAACCAAAGGTCACTTCTCCCTGCTTATTCTTCTCGATCTTTACGCTGGATTTGACACTGTTGACCACCCTCTCCTGCTCCTCACGCTGCATCAACTTGGCCTCAGTGACCTCACTCTCTCCTGCTTCTCTTCCTATCTCTCTCTTCGCTCATTCAGTGACTCTTTTGATGGTGCCTCTTCCCCTCCAACTTCTCTCTCAGTTGGGGTGCCTGAAGGCTCTTTTCTGGGTCCCCTACTCTTCTCAATCTATACCACCTCTCTTGGCTATCTCATCTCTTTCTATGGACTCCAATATAACCTCTATGCTGACGACACCCAAATCTACCTTTCTGCACCTGATCTCTCTCCTCCAGTGTTGGACCATGTTACTGCCTGCCTGTCAGCTTGACTGGATGACTTCCCTTTTCCTAAAGCTCAACTTCTCAAAAACTGAACATTTCTGCACCCATTTCCCTTCAGGTGAATGGTGCCACTATTACTTCTACCTCTCAGGCTCGTTGCCTCGGTGTCCTCCTAGACTCTGATCTCTCCTTCACTCCTCACATTCAGTCTTTAACCAAATCCTGCTACTTCCACCTAAAAAAACCATTGCACCCATCTGCCCCTGTCTAAGTCAGGGCTCTGCTAAAATGCTCATCCAAGCTCTTATCTCCCGTCTTCACTACTGTAACCTCCTTCTCTCTGGCTTTAAGAGATCCCAGATTATCCCTCTGCAGTCTGTTATGAATGCCTTTGCCAGGCTCATCCACCTCACCTCCTGCACCTCCCACTCCTCTCGCCTCTGTTAATCTCTAAACTGGCTCCCTGTCTCCTTCAGAATCCATTTCAAAATACTGGTGCTCACATACAAAGCTCTCCATAACCGCGCCCCTGCCTCCCTTATTAGCAGGTAGATCCCACACGACCTGTAACGATGCGCTATGGCACTCACCCTGGATCAGCGTAGTTTGGATCCTTAAGGACAGATTTCTTTGATACGAAAAGCAATGAGAACTGTAATACCTTGTATCCCAAGCCAGGGAGGTAATACAAAATCATGAATACCACTTCAGCGCCAAATGGTTTTGTGACCAAGAGGTCGCTGAGCGAAAGCACATTAACACTCAGTAAACAGATATCAATGGTCGTGGTACATGAAGCACATATAACAGAGGCAACACCCTTGTATTTGTTCTTAACCATACAGAGTAGGAACTCACTGAGTTCAGCAGCCTGCAGGGCAGGCCTACAATCAGAGATGGTGATTCTGTATAGCGACTTGGTTTACACAGATACTTGAAGGATAATATATTCAGCAACCTGCAGGGCAGGACTCTAATCATAAACCTTGTGGTAAAGCTGCAACCAGCAAGGACATACAACAAACAACTGGATGCTTTGCGATTAGGACTCAAACCAGATTGATGTCAACATAGACCTTAGGACGGTAGGTGAGTTTGACAACCTGGCGGGCAGATCACAAAACATAAATCATACTGTTTAAACATAAACCAGAATCCTGAATAACGCTCAGAACAAACACACAAAGGAATAAGCAGGAGAATTGTCAGTATCCAAGCCGGGTCAAAACACATGCAGGGTCCTCGTACAAGCAAGTCGGTAACTAGAAATCAATCAGTAATGAAAATATAATACAGCTGGCGATGCGGCAACTTTACTCTACGTCAGGGCGAGGAGCAGATCCTCTCGCCCTGCTTTAAAGGCTGGTGGCTCCTCATCATTACGCCAAGCCCCGCCCCCTCAGATGCCGATCTGCCGGCTCTAACTACTGGCAACCGGCCAGCCAGCGATGCCACCGGGTGCCCTGACCCCCCCAGGAAGCGCTGCGGGGGCCGAAGACGTAACACGACCACTTTGCTCGGCCAATGATCTGATGCTATCAGCTCCTCGAACCCGCACCCCCAACTCCTGCCTTCAAGACTTCTCCCGAGCTGCCCCCTTTCTATGGAACTCCCTCCCCCACAACATTAGACTCTCCCCATCTCTCCAGTCCTTCAAGAAGTCTCTGAAAGCACATTACTTTAGAGAAGCCTATCATCTCACTCCTTAATCCCCTCTGTTGATTTCCTACTGCATTTTCCCACACAGCCCACATGCGCCCCAATATTTTATATTCTCTATTAACCCTCACCTAGTGTGCCACCCTTCTCCTTTTAGATTGTAAGCTCTTGAGCAGGGTCCTCTCTCCTATTGTACTGTGTGTTGAACCTGTATGTATATTTGTTGTTCTGCCTCCCATTTTACAGTGCTACGGAACTGGTTAGCGCTTTATAAAAACTTCTAACTGTAACTGTCAGTATCACTGGGCCTCTGGCTGTATCTGACACTGATTTTATCTTAAACCCTGTATGTACCTGTCATTATCTGTCTGTATCACACACTATCAAGCGGTGTCTGTCAATATCTTAATACTTGTATTACTTGTTATCATCTGTCATCGACTGTATCTTAAACTCTGTATGTACCCTATCATCATCGGGCTGTATCACTCACCATCGGGCTGTGTCTGTCACTGTCTGACTGTATCTTAATCTCTGTATGTACCTGCCATTATTTGTATCACTCAACATCTGGCTGTATGTGTCACTTACACATTGAATCTTAATCCTTGTAGGTACCCATCATCTGTCTGTATCACTTTCCATTGGATTCTGTCACTGGCTGGCTGTATCTTCATCTCTGTATGTACTTGTCATCATCTGACTGTATCTTTATCCCTTTATGTGCCTGTCATCATCTATCTGTATGTGACACAGTCTGACTGTATCTTTCACTGTCTGTATCTTACCCCTGTAGGTACCTGTCATCACCTGGCTGTATCACTCACCGTCAGGCTGTATCTGTCACTGTCTGACTGTATCTGTCATCATCCGTCTGTATCTGTCACTTTTACACTGTATCTTAATCCCTTTGTGGTATGTACCTGTCATTGTCTGTATGTTGTATGTGCCTGTCTGTATTCCACACAATCTTACTGTATCTGTCACTATCTGACAGACTATATCCTGATCCCTATATGTACCTGTTATTATGTCTCTGTATCCCTCATCACCTAACAACTTTAGCAGCTCATATAAATTGCACAGGAATATTTGCTCAGAGACCGCGCTATTTCACAAGTCGGTGATGACTCCACCGTTAGATTATGTTTTTACAATTATTATGGAGCACAGAGATAGTTGGAGCACATTATCTGAGCTGGCTTTCTGGCCAAGGGTCCAGCATGCAGAGATTTTGGCTTGTTCTCACCGGCGGCACCAAATGGTCAATGGTATTTGAAACCGCTTATGCGCGTCACTTGGCTTGGGAACGGTATCCCTTATCCAAAGGCCCTGATGACATGATTGAAGAGGATGGGTGGTTTTGTCTATGAGATGTCCTTGTAGCTCCTTGCACTTATAAAGGGTGATCTAGTTTTTGGTGCAGCTCAGGTTTATGTGTCGATTCGATTGTCATATGAGTAAAAGTAAAAATTAACGTTAAACAAAACTTTAAACACCCACAAAGTTTATGTTTTTTTGGTTGTTTCGTTTTTTGTTTTTTTTTAACCATTATTTGGTTTATTATGTTTGTTCCAATCCTGATTGAGCTGGATAGGATGTGGTGGGCAGTGGAGGGAAGTTGGTCCAAGCGACATGTCTATATGAGTGACCAACTTGTTGACCTTTCCTGTAGTGTCTTCATGACTCGGTGGGCTGTAGAGTTCTTAATTAGCTATAAAGGACTGTGCCGGGTGATACAGTATGTGGCTGTTATATGTAAGGGACACTCTTTGCTGGCACCACTGCAGTCAGCTCTGCTCAAGGTAGGACTTCGCCACCTATTCCTGGCCTTCCCAATGTTTACAATGAGAGCGCTGAGCATACTGCCCATACACCTGTCACCGTATCACAGGATGGGATTCCACAACTTCATTCCTCAGAGTTGGTGAATAAAACTGGCACCCAAGCAGTAGAGGAGTCTGGTGGAGTTGTCGCGGACCCATATAGCGTGTGTCACCTGTTATAAGCTTCCTCAAGGGAAGTCAGAGGAGCAGTAGAGATAACATATGGTGGCCATCTTGAAATCTTGTGTTGTCGATGTCTTGGTCCTTTCTGTCTGTCCCTCCAGTATGATCGCAGGTTTATCCATGGCTTGTAGTATTTGTGTACCTTCGTAAATGTTTTTCATGTACATGTTATCGATTTTTTAATATTTAATGTTGCTTTTTTCCAATTTTCAGAGCCCCGATGCCTTACCTAATTGGCGTTCACAGCAGTTTAATGGAGGTAGGTTTGAGTGTTCCATTTAAAGAGGGGTGCCCAACCTGGGTTGTCCAAATGAGTGGCTGAGTATCATGTGAGTTGTGGTTCCAAAACATCTGGAGGATCAAGGTTGAGCACCCCTGCCCAAAAACACAGAGGAGTGTATTGTTTAAGGCCGGAGCTCTTCAGAGATTTATGGCCCATGTGGCCCCTTCGAATTCCCACTAAGGCTCCTATCTCTCGCAGAAAATGAACATCAAGTCAATGGAAGACGTGGTCATATTTAACGTGGACACAAACAACCTAGAGACGCCCTTCCAGGACCTGCAGAATCTGCCGTCCAATCTGGTAAGAAACGCTCCTGTGCTGACTGCTGCCTCCTGTTATATGCACGCACGAAATATAAAAACAAAAGCTCCATACACAATGACCATTAAGATAATAATTCAAAGCTTTTCTTGCTTGAAAAAGATTTTTGTTGTATTTTTCTTACTTTTTCTGTTAAGGACACATAAAGGGTTATTCAAAGAGAGTTGAAAAGCAGGAGAATGACTGGAGAATGGAAAATTCTAGGTCAAAATATCTAAACCAGAAAAATTCTCCCATTCATCTCACTTTCGAAATCGGCTATTTTGACTTAGAATTTTCCATTCTCCAGTCATTCTCCTGCTTTTCACCGCTCTCTGAATAACCCTGATAGACTGATCAGCCAATATCAGATAGGTCTCCTCGAACTGAAAAAACAGCTCTGAAAGGTAAAGGCATGGACGTCACAAGCCCTCTGAAACGTACCCTGTGGTATCTGGCACCAAGACAATAAGGGTTATTCACTAAGTGGCAAACTGAACAGTGAATTTCAAGGTACGGTGCAATTTTGTGGCAGTTTGTCTTTTCACACAGCTGTCAACTCCCCAAATACCAGTGGATTGCCAACAAAATACAGTGCAGTTCGCTACAGATCATTGCAATTCAGAGATCTTCGGCAGCGAAATTGCCCCATAGAGAAGTCATGTTTAATCTATTCAGAGAAAGCCAAACTGCACCGAAATGTTGGCAAAAGCCCCGATTTTCTGTGTTTCAGTTTGACAGGTTTACAGTTCGACAGTTTGGTACGCTTCAGCGAGCTGATCGGCCGTCTTCGGCAGCGTTTGGTGGTCTGATCGGATGTCAAATAGTGAAAACACCGCAGGGTTGGCGAATTGGAATTGCCAAATTGCACCAAAGTTCACTGAGCGAAAGAGCACCGAAATTACACTGAAATGTTGGTGCTCTTTGAATAACCCTTATTGTCGGCAATTAAATATGAAAAATTCTTTCCCCTCTTCTCCCCAAACAGGAGAGCATTATGTATGATTGTGTTCAATCATATGTTTCCATATTAAGTCAAAATAAACATAATGATAAGCATAAAAATATCATATATTAAGTATTACCTAAAACCCAGTAAATTATATATATATATATGTATGTATGTATGTATATAATAACACCAGAATTGAGAGTGCGAGAGTGCGCATAGTGAGTTACAAATGAGATGACAACAGTTAATAGGTTGATCGAAATCCTGATCAGTTCCCACTCATTTTTTGTTGTTGTTTAGTTCTCTATTGAAGATAAGAAAAAAAATTTACGCAGAAATTGAAATGTCGCCTATAATGTCACTTGATTGTTTTCGTCTCACAAAAAAAAATGGTATTTAACTTGACACATGTCTCTCGATGTGTAAAATGCTGCACAAAAAGTATTATTTAATGTGATGCATATGTAATTACACTTGCACAAACTCAGACATACACACAGACAAGAACAAAGTCAGACACGCAGACTGGCAAGCTGACACACAGACATACAGGGTTATTCAAAGAGCGTGAAAAGCAGGAGAATGACTGGAGAATGAAAAATTCTAGGTCAAAATAGCCGATTTGGAAAGTGAGATGAAAGGGAGAATTTTTCTGGTTTGGCTATTTTGACCTAGAATTTTTCATTCTCCAGTCCTTCTCCTGCTTTTCACGGTCTCTGAATAACCCTGCTAGTGTGACCAGATCATCAGAGGCTGCTTTGGCATTTCAGTACTGGCCACCCCTTCTGAGACCTGAGTGGAGACCCACTGGAGGGCAGGACACATTTGTTGTTGCCTGTTTTCAAGACCCTCGCAAAACCTTGAAATGTTGCCCTATCTCAGGGCCCTCACACACTTTACGCATGAATAATTTCTATGCAGAATTGTGCATAAATAAATTATGGAAATGCAGATAATGACACACAACGTGACTAATGCTCTGGGTCTTTGAGTGACATTTTCTTCACAATGTTTTTTTTAATCATTATTTCATTATTACTTCATTATTATCAGCAGAAGGACAAATATAAATGCAAACAAACAATGAAAAATGTAATTGAAACTATTTCAGTGATTATGTGAATATTATTCACATACACAGGGTTATTCAGAGAGAGGTGAAAACCAGGAGAATGACTGGAGAAGTGAAAATTCTAGGTCAAAATAGACGATTTAAAAAGTGAGATAAATGGGAGAATTTTTCTGGAGCAGATGGGTTGTACAGAGACCTTGTATATCTGTTATCTCTGGACTCACGCAAAGTCATCCCTCAGTACACAGGAGAGGAAAAACACTCTTGCGGGGAAACCTCCAGGGAACCGACGGCATGAAGGACTGACCTCCCCCTGGGAGGTTTTTGGTAGTAGTCATTGATACCTAATTTAGTTCATTTGCTGAGGTAGAGTTGATCAAATATAAATTATTAAAGTTTGGAAATAAAATGACTGAATTAAGGCATTAATTGGTCGGGATTACATTAAAACCTCATCAATTTGAATTAAAACCCTGTTCCTACCTATAGCTACAAATCACAGACTGCTCACGTTTGCTCCCATGCCTCACCCATCTCCTCCCTGATCAGACTCCTATTCAGTATGCCTCTTCACAATGGTTTGATGTGAGAGACAATCAATTGTTTAGGCATGAGTAACCTAGGCCCACCTGTAAATGTTGATAAACGTGGTCAACAAATCTCACGTCACTTCTGTCCAGGTACCCCTCCTTTATTTTCCCACCCCCAAATCCTTGATTGTGGAGGTGGAGCTTGTGCCCTGTGATCCGATTGGTGGCTGAAGTGGAGAGGAGAGCAGAGCATCTCTAGTATCCGAAAACCGATTGGACCTCTTGGAAAAAGCAACCAATCCCTGTGTGATCACTGCTCACATCATGATTAATAATACTCAGTGCTGGACCCAGCTGTCCCTTTCCCAGTGACAAGGCTGTTACCAACCAAAATATGATCACCAACACTGCCATATTTATCATGTTAAAACACAAAGACATTGGCAGTGAATGGGCTAAAACAGTATTTTGTTCTCTTCTAGGTCTCCCAGTTGAAACTTCGCCTGAGGAAACAGATGGCGCTGTTGGGTGACGGGGTTTCACGCGTGTTCCTCACAGCTCAGGCAATGCTCTTCGGCGGTTACCGAGACGCCCTCCTCTGCACCCCAGTAAGTTAAAAAGGTGGCCAGGCACAGAATCATGATTAAATGGAATCAATCGTCATCCCCAAGTTGAAAAGAAGTCTCTCAAAAAATTACCCAAAGCTGCCATAATATAACATTTCTGAGCACTATCAGGTCTATTCAAAGAAAGGTGAAACTCAGGAGAATGACTGGAGAAGTGAAAATCATAGGTCAAAATAACCAAAACCAGAAAAATTCACCCATTTATCTCACTTTCCAGATTGGCCATTTAGTCTGGATTGTTCTCTTCTCCTGCCAATTCTCCTGATTTCACCTTTCTTTGAATAGACCTGTATGTATTTTATTATTATATTTGGTTTTGCTATGAACCCGATCACCCTCTTTGTTTCCACACGTAAGTCCACACCAGTCCCAGTGGGACAAAAAATGCCAGGGCATTTTAAATGTAGCCGCCCCTTTCTGTCTACAGCTATACAGACACACATTATATCTCTATATATAAATGCGTTTGTAACGCGTCCGTCGCCGGCTACGCACCCATCTCGGCTGCTCACTCAGCCCTCCCTCTCTGTAGTTAGAAAAACTCTTCCTGCCGACAAGAGGAAACCATCCCCTTCTAAACAGTTCTCCAGTGATTGTCTCCGCTGCCCAGTTTGTAATCTCCCATAGGAACTCCCATAGCCACACCACCCAATAAATATCCCCTCACCGAAAACTAACCCCCCTCCACAATAAATATCCCCCACAATAAATATCCCCTCAGCGAAAACTAACCCCCCTCCACAATAAATATCCCCCACAATAAATATCCCCTCAGCGAAAACTAACCCCCCTCCACAATAAATATCCCCTCAGCAATAAATACCCCAACCCCCCACAATAAATATCCCCTCAGTAAAAACTACCCCCTCCGCAATAAATTATCCCCTCAGTAAAAACGAACCCCCCCCGCAATAAATACCCCCCCAAACACTCCTGCAAACCACACTCTACAACAATAGACTGCCCTCCGGGCAGGCTTAGCACCTAGTATATATATAAATATGCCTACACACCCCTATTATATACCTACATGTGCACCTACGCAACCCTACTATACACTTAAAAGTATTCTTATATACACACCCACATACACCTAAACACACACAAACCTAACCACTTCAATACACTTCGATACAAACAAACATATATATAAAATTGTCCCCAGTCTTGCTTAGCTTTTCTGCAGGGAGGGGGCTGCATGCCTGAGGAGAAGGGGGGGAGTGGACCAGTGATGCTGATGCTGGTGGTCTGAGTGGCTGTGCTCCCACGCTGGATGCCAGTGCCACTGACTCAATCAGTGGGTGCCGGAGTCCAGCGTGAGATGTGTTTTACAGTCTGTGCTGGAAGCACAGACTGTATGACACGTCCGCGGCCACTTAGACCACCAGGGTTAAAACAGGATGAAGGAGCCTGGCGGCTGTATAAGAGAAGGCAATCAGCCCACTGGACAAATGCCCGGTATGACTGATGGCCAGTCTTCTGGACATCTGACATATAGACTCCATTCTATGGCCAAAGCCACACAGTGAGGAGCAAGTGATGGAAAGATAGTAGGGGGGGGGGGCAGTATACAACAGAAAATATCACACAATGGATGCACCCAGTGACACATATAGAGGAAAATATCACACAATGGATGCGCCCAGTGTCACATATAGAGGAAAATATCACACAATGGATGCACCCAGTGACACATATAGAGGAAAATATCACACAATGGATGCACCCAATGACACAGAGGAAAAAAATCACACAATGGATGCGTCCAGTGACACGTATAGAGGAAAATATCACACAATGGATGCGTCCAGTGACACATATAGAGGAAAAAAATCACACAATGGATGCGTCCAGTGACACGTATAGAGGAAAATATCACACAATGGATGCGTCCAGTGACACGTATAGAGGAAAATATCACACAATGGATGCACCCAGTGACATATATAGAGGAAAATATTTCCTTAACTAAACATACAAGAGAAAAACAAACACATGTCAGAAATCAGCAACATCAAATAAACACAATGAGGATGTTTAATTTTTTGGTGGTACTGCCCCTTTAAAATTATTATTTTTTTCTTTTTACAAAACTAATGTTAAGAAACAACAACTTTAAGTAACCTGTATATCCAACCTGGGGCTATATCCCATAGTTCGCACCAACATGGGGACGCTAACGGAGAAAATCTGCACCTGCAGGTTTCCCTGTATCGGCCCCATGTTAGGGTGACATTCCGGGGCAGGCGCTACCTCGGCACTTTGCACCGGAACGCAGCTCTAACCACTGGAATACTCGTGGTTATGCTTCCACGCCAGCGCGAGTATCACCTCCTGGAGTTCATAGGACTCTATGGAGGGTTGTGCTTACAGGATGCGAGATCGCGCAGTGCCGCAGAGTAATCGTGGGGGGAGATTTGGAACTATTTTTTCCCAGTCTCACTCTGCTCTCGGCGACAAGAAGTGGTGGATCGGGCCACCAATCTCTCCGTGGGATGAGAGGTGAGTATGGGGTTTATTGGGAGGGGGGATTTAGGGGGAGCTAAATGACTTTGCATTTACAGAATCATTTAGCGCCAGCTTTTAGGCCCCGTTCACACTGTGCGATTTGAAAATTGCGCGTTTTTCCACGCGATTTTCATATTCGCGACGTCGTGATTTTGCAAAACACCACCAATGGAAATCGCAAAATAGCAAAACGCAAATCGCCAAAAAAGGGTCATGTACCAGCGACATACTACCGCGACGTCGCGCGGCAAGATGTGAGCAGCTCCATTGAAATGCATTGGAGATGCTAAATAGCGCGCCATCGCACGGATTTTGCTGCGATTTCGCAGCAAAATCCACGTGATAAATCACACAGTGTGAACAGGGCCTTAGTCTGCGGTCAGACGAGTGTCAATGGAGGGCAGAAGGAATGTTTGTGATAGCGGACGTTCCTTCCACTCGACGCCGAACTGGCTACCTCGCTGAGCGCACTTCCTCCTATAGAGGATCGCTCTTTGCAGCTCCGTCAACGCGTGTCCTAGCGGTTTGATGGAGAGGGCTGCAGCACGGACACAACAGCGTGTGGCTGGCCCCGTCGCAGCATCTCGGAAGGCACGTCAGTACGGGCGCACGCAGTGCGTTCGTCTGACGCCAGCCTTAGGAGTAACTAAAGTATAGCAGTCCGTATCCTCTACGGTAATTATCACCTGCACTATGTAATACCTCACATATCGAAACGCTAATATACGTTTATGCTCCCTATGTTAAGTATAGGATGCGCAGAGTAAAATAAGCTCACAGAAGCCAGAGCAATCACCGATGTGCTAAGAGGTTACTAACAGGGACAGCGCCAGGAATGTAATAGGGGTGACATGTGTTAAACACACTTATCCCGGCGCTAGCGCTTACATATCAAGGCGCTAACGCCAATCGAGCCCCCAATCGGCAGAATGTTCAGTTCTCCTGATTCCCTGTACATTGATTAAATTTACTTGAATTTGTCCCCCCCCCTCAATTCTTATCCATAAAGGGAGAACCGGTGTCCTTCTGTCAAGAATCCTTCCTGAACAACAACAAGTGCAGCGCGATGAGGAGCTTCTTGCAGAGCGCCGTGCACCTCCAGCTCTTCACACAGGTAGGCTGAGCTCAGGACTATACGTCACAGTGATTTCTATTATTCTTACAACTGAATATGATCCAATCGTGCAGATGTAGCCGCGGTAATGTAAGTATAACGCTCAAATGAGGAGGATAATTCTACTCACACGGATCAGAGCCAAGTAAAGGATATGGCTCAGTCTATGCATTGTGGTGTCTTAGGTGGACGGCTGTATCCGCGACCGTGCGGTGTTACTGAAAGTAATGGTATAAAAATACACTATTTCCAACATAGTGTATACTGTATCTGACAGAAGTGAGTACACCTTCACATTTTTGGAAATAGTTTATCTTTTCATGTGACAACACTGAAGAAATGACACTTTGTTACAATGTAAAGCAGTGAATGTGCAGCTTGTGTAACAGTGTGAATTTACTGTCCCTCAAAATCAGTCCTTTATAATATTATATAGGTAATAATCCTGTATTTCTTTCTAATTTTATATACAGTAGTCCCTTTTGTTGGCAGCGGTTTAGACATTAATGGCTGTGTGTGTTGAGTGATTTTGAGGGACAGTAAATTCACACTGTTACACAAGCTGCACATTCACTGCTTTACATTGTAACAAAGTGTCATTTCTTCAGTGTCGTCACATGAAAAGATATAATAAAATATATCCACAAATGTGAGGGTTGTACTCACTTCTGTCAGATACTGTGGCCCCTATTACATTCTTTGCGCAATTTTTTTTGCGCGCATCGTCCAACGTTATTGCCCGAAAATTAACGGTGGTATTACGATCCGAACGCATTTTCTCATCCGTCCGAAAATAACGTTCGCAATAATGACACGCAAAACGAAGAGTAATACGCGCGCAGTAACGTAGCGCATGCAAATCAGTGTGCAGACTGTTTTTTTCGCGGGATTCAGCCAATCAGAATTAAGAACCTTAACTGACATCAATTTACCTTAATTGACGCACTTATGTTTTTGCGCCTGTCAAAGTAAATCTGAGTATACATGCTGCAGCAATAAAAAAATATGCACAAATTCACAATTTTATTGTTTGGGTATGTGTAGAATGTGTAACTATACTGTGCTGTATTTTTTTTTTGGTGCTGGTGTTTTTCGTTTTGGCCAGAACGTTCCAATTTGCTGTTACCACCAGCTTTTCAATGACGTTAAAATTATGCGCGCAAACGTCGTTCGTAAAAAGATGCGCATCAATTATAATACCATCTGCGTACCAGCGCGCGAACGAATTTGCGTTCACAATGTTAAGTATAGGACGCGCAAAGTTCATCACGCTCACGCAGGTCCATCCGCGTTAAACGATAACGCGCATCGTTTGCGAGAACGTTGTAATACGACGTTCAGCGCAAAGGGTTTTGCCCCTCGCGCAAATGCGCATTTGCGCACGCAAAACCAAATGCGCGAGGAATGTAATAGGGGCCTATATATTTAATAATAGATGACTAGTAATATTTACTAAAGAGAATGACTCCCAATAAAACAACTATTACTTAAGAATAAAATTGGGATTAAATTGATATTTGTTCATTTTAATAACGCAGGGGACTATTCTGTCCTCTTCACCCTCATGCAACCCCCCCATTTATATTGTCTTCGAACAATATAGAGTGATTCTTTACTTATCAAAATACGTTGAAATTCCGAACACCCGTATAGTTAAATTATTCTTAAAGAAAACACCACATTTTACAGGGGCTCTTCGTCATTTGCCTTCCTCAGTGTTGGGGTGGGGAGGGGGGGAGTAATAAAGTAGCTAAAAGCTCAGATCAACTAGAAAATCCCTACAAACAATCCTTTTGAATGAAAGCGGGGGGGGGGGGTTACAATTTTATATACACTGTAAAATATATAGATTACTTCAGCCTGCTTTTCAGTATATAGCAATCTGTCAGAGACTTTTGGACCAGTCGCACCGGAGGGGGGTGTGTGGGGGTTGGGTCAGCGATTGGCACCCTTGAGGTAGATGTGTTAAAAAAAAACCCTCAAAGTAATTAATATGATGACCACAACTGTTATCATTCAAATTAATGGATGGAGAGCCTTGGCATCCAAGACGTTTGCAAATTGTATTTCCAGTGACAACCAAGCAGCCTTAGGTTTACCCAAAATTTCAAGTGCCAATGTCAGACCATCGCCAACCTCAGGCTCTATTCCAACCCTGTTGTAAAGTTCCCCGAGTCATTAAGGTCTATAGAGTTGCTATGTTTACAAAATACTCTGGATCAGTTTACGCCAAGGTTGGAATAGAGCCCCTAATATGTTAGACAGCAGACATTGGTCGACAATGAACGACTGTTGAGTTCAGCAGTTGCCTATTGTAACAGATCTTCGTCCCCCGACTGTGTCACATCTGTTAATGCCGCTCCCTTGCCAGCCCTGCGTTCTCCCACCTGCAGTCTTTCATGCCTTCTCCAGCCCTAAGCCAAAGTTTAAGGACGGGTACACTGTCCTCAGAAATGAGGCAGCACACAGATCTTGAGGTTTGAACAATCAGCTTGAACTGATCCTTTAATGGATAATATATACAGTGCCAGACGGCGTCTAGCGGCCAATGGAAAATTACACACTGGCGTCTTGCTACGACCCATCAGAAACTCCTCCCCTGGCATATTTCTGTGCTTCATCAGAAATGCCTCCCTGGTGTCTGGGACATAAATAGACTGAGGGACAAATAATGGAATGAACTCTGGACACAAAGACATATTTCGCAACATACCAACCAAGCAGAACAATAGGACAATAGCAGATCGTGAGGATAAACAGGGGATTCAGATTATACAGTATCTCATAATGGGACAAAATTTGGAAAACAAGACAGATAAAGGTTGGAGTGGTCTTTGTTTAACAGATGTAAACACACTCCAGTTAGGAGGAGCTGGAAAAGGCTACAGCGACTCACACAGTAATCATATTAGCTGATAGTAACAGATAAACAGATAATAACAATAACCGTATTCATGCGAAGCGCAGACGACACAAACACACTGCACCTAGAATTGGAGGTACAGGGTGACTTCATCGGAGGAGAGTGCAGGGAAACAATATAGAACATCGGGCGTGTAAACTCCCAGATGCATCTCTAAATCCATGTACCCCAAGTTCAAGGTGACTCTCGTCACACGTATCGGCCATCATTCTGGAAATCTGCGGCTGTGTCATATCAACCATCGAAATGTACTAACCACAGGACATAAGAGTTTTGACATCATTCCAGAAGTTGATAATAGGGGTTTCTCACATAACGTACTGACGATACTGAATATGGGATGTCTCCCCATCTCTAATATTACCGATATAACCGATATTATCATCATGGCATGGTGACCTTCATGGCAGCTCTTCACCCAGGAAGTCATTTAATAGGTGCTAGCTTGGGTGATTTGCCACGAACATCATGATGAAGCAACCGGTACTCGCTACGTATTGTATTCACCCTCCTTTTGATGGTTCCCCTGAATGTCGACTGGTCAACAGGTTTCTTGTCACCATGTTCACATAGCTCCTCTTTTCTTAGTTCATAGACAGTCGCCTGGAGAAGTTAAATGCTGGTGATGGGTTCACAGATATCTTTGAGCAGGAGATCACCAACTGCGGTTTGTCAGGTGAGTTTGACACATACAAAGCAATGTATGTTGTGTAACCAACCATAAGCAATCAACCCCAGACTCTGTATCTTAATTATGTTCTCATTATCTACAGGCAACTCCAAATCATACCAACTCTGGCTGGATAATCTTAAAGTAAGCCCATAACTATTGTGCTAATGCTAATACCGGCATAATTACACGCACATCTCTTACACACAACAAAGATCGTTACATGAGCATTTCCTGAACAATATCACTCATAAAGAGGATTGTGACACCCTCTTCCCGCATGTCAGGGTTCCTATTATTCCGGCAGAGGGTTAGACGGGGCGTAGATATAATCCCATTTCTTGACATCAGTTTGCAGTTCTTCATTAGGTCTTCTCCCAATGGACACTTGTCTACACTGGCTGGTGTGGCACTCCACCATCTACGAATGTCGCCAACCACATCTGTCCATAGTATTGTCACGGACTGCTCGACCAGTATATAAAGACCAATCTGTACGGAGGCTCGATAGTCCCAAACTACCAAACTAGACACCACTCTGTCCCACTGCATCAAGAGGTGGCTGAGGTTTGTGGAAGAAGGAGTCGGATCCATGAGTGGGCAAAGGATTGATCATCTCCGGGAGTAACACCTCTGGCAAAGCTTTTGGGAACTCAGAGAAAGGACAAATTTGCAGTTACATAGTTACACAGGCTGAAAAAAAGCCGTGCGTCCATCAAGTTTAGCCTTTCACACATCACCTACGGTTGTTGAGCGAAAAGAAGGCAAAAAACCCAGTCTGAAGCGCTCGCCAATATGCAACATACTGGGAAGTCCTTACCCCCCAGATGCGTCAGATTTCTCCTTGGATCAATGAGCTTTTACCCACATATTAAATATCATAACCCTTAATATTCTGTGTCTGCGGGAAGTCATCCAGTCGCTTTTTAAAAGTCTGTACAGTCTCTGACCCAACCACCTCAACAGGCAGAGAATTCCACAGCTTTATTGTTCTCACCGTAAAATAACGCTTTGTATTCTTTAGGCTGATTTCCTTTCGTCCAGTCTAAATGGGTGACCGTGTCCTGTGTATAGTCCTGTTAATAAATAGATTTCCAGACAATGGTTTATAATGATCCAGTATATATCTATATAAAGTTATCAGACCCCTCTAAGGCTCTGTATATATTTATATAAAGTTCAGATCCCCTCTAAGGCCTTGTATATATTTATATAAAGTTATCAGACCCCTCTGAGGCGCCGTTTTTCTAAACTTAAATCTTCCATTCCCTGCATTAATTTAGTCGCCACCTCTGCACTTTTTCTAGCGCCATAATATCCTTTTGTGAACCAAGTGCCCAAAATCACACAGCATATTCAAGCAGGATGAGGTTGAGATCCCATTCCGCGGATCGGGTCATCTGGTTCCCATTAAGGCTAGGGTCAGACGAATGCATTTTTCACGTCTACCGTCAAAAAGTTCGTTGATGCGTCCGAACACATTTTTTCACGGAAGACGCGATAGCGGTCATACGATGCGCAATTTCAGCTGTGATTTTTTACGGATCCAAACCAGGAAACTTTGGGTGTCTGGACGTTATGTTGGCCAGACATGAGCAGCGTCTGACGTCTCCTAATCACGCACACACGCCGCTATGTGGACGCAGCGCACTCTGTACGTCAGTACTAGCGGTTCGACGCTCTTGCAAAAATGCGTTCATTTGCCGCTTGCGTTGCGCGGCCGAACTTTTGTGCGGCCGTACCTCGTGTGTAGGCCTGCGTTAGACGTCATTTGCTGCTACCACGGCCGTAATAAAGTGCGGCTAAACGTACGTTCGCACTGCGTTCGTCTGACCCCAGCCTTAATGTCTTACAGATAACAATGTTAATTACATTCCCACCTGACATACATTTACTGTCATTGAACTGTACACAAATAATTACTTGGCGAATGTAAGAACAAAGTGCCTCCTGGATGTTAAACTCATTGCAACAGGATTACTGCTAAGGTTTAGCTGTTATTGTTGAAGATGCACCCCTTTCTTATTCTCTGTATAATTTGTTTTCTGTTTTACCTCATAGAAAGGAGGTGGTTCCCTCATTAACAATGTGAAGAGCCGAGCCCATCCCGCAGTGCGGAACATGCTGAGATATGTGAGGATCTCACCGTTTCTTAGGGATGGAATTGGTGAATCTAGGGGTCGTGTTTGATAAGTCTCACATTGCGTGTCTCCCTGTTATATTTCAGGCAAAGGGACAAGCAAAATCTGGTCTTCAGGGGATGAGAAGTCGCATCAAACAGAAGGTAGGAACCGCAGACCTATTCCACCAGAGTAACACTGATCGTCCTTTCCTGCCTGGTGTGAGATATTGCTCAGGCAACACTATATACCTAAATACAGAAAAAATGGTGTCGCGCCCATACTCACCGGAGCGGCAGCAACTGCCAGGAGTAACAGCCCAGTTAATGTATGAAACATAACAAGGAAAAAAAAGTTGTCATCTGCGCTCGTTTCTATGTGTTCCATGTACAACAAAACACTATGAGGTTTTTGTTTGTTTCAATGGCCATTGCAACGTAAGCTCACTCGCCACTTCAAGGCACCTCTTTACAGAGTGAGTACCTAACAATTGTAACCAAAAGGCCGCTCTACTGAGCAGCTCCAAGCCCCTCCTGCTGCTTTTCAGCTAAGGGGAGGCAGAGATGGTGGGTTTTATTTATACACGCACCAAACACTTCCCATTTGGGATTAAAAACAAAAACATGGAAAGAGGAACAGCAGCAAAATGACGAACTGGATTTACAAGCATAATATACATACAGAAAAAATGGCGTCGCGCCCATACTCACCGGAGCGGCTGCAACAACCAGGATTTGGTTACATTGGTTAGGTACTCACTCTACAAAGAGGTGCCTTGAAGTAGCGAGTGAGCTTACGTTGCAATGGCCATTGAAACAAACAAAAACCTCATAGTGTTTTATTGTACATGGAACACATAGAAACGAGCGCAGATGACACTTTTTTTTCCTTGTTATGTTTCATACATTAACTGGGCTGTTACTCCTGGCAGTTGCTGCCGCTCCGGTGAGTATGGGTGCGACGCCATTTTTTCTGTATTTATGTATATCATGCTTGTAACACCAGTCCGTCGTTCTGCAACACTATATACCTCACTGAATTCTTGGGAGATGCATATATTGATGGCATCCAGTCGATGCTCATTTCCTATGATATACGGATCATCTTTTCATGCAAAGGATAGGGTATCTATCTACCCTACTGTAGATATACCTTCCATCCATTCACCCATTGGATGGTTATACATCTACCTTAAGCGTTTGATACAGTCCATGTTTCCAGCTTTGTGATGGCATGATGATAGTATATCAGGGTTGTCAAACTCCGTCCTCTTAGATGGTTCTGATCTACAACTCCCATGATTCCCTGGCCATCCTTTGCATTCAAAGAAATCTGGGAATGGTAGGCCATCAACATCTGAGGAGCTGGAGTTAGACATCCCCATAGTATAGCTTTCCATGACTCGATAAACTGTTGGTTCGAAAAACGGATATTAAAATGTGTTACGTGCGGGAAAAATGCATATTTGGTTGGGTTGGACAACCCCAAGACTCCGAGACAGAAAACCACTTGTGCAACCACCAATGAAGTGGGATCTATATAATCGTATTAGCAGAGTCGCTCCTACAACTGGATTCTAGATCTCTGTCTCTCCATTAGGACCATCGTCATTTCCACCGTGGGGGATCGCTCAGAGGAGACGAGGGGCCAACGCAAAACCATGAGAAATTGCAGAACCGGCTACCAATCACACAGCATTTTGGGCAGGTGAGTCCAATCTATGGTCTCTGTCCGACTTCAGATCAATGTAGTTCAAGACACACAATAATTATTATTATTATTATTATTATTCTTATTATTCTTTATTTATAAAGCGCCAGCATATTCCGCAGCGCTGTACAATAAGCACAGTATAGACAGGGTTACAATACATTGAACAACATTTGACAAACAGTACAGGAGGAGATGAGGGCCCTATTCCCGTAGGAACTCACAATCTGGGAGGGTTGGGGTTGGAAACAGGAGGAGAGGACTGTAAGGTGAGAGTGATTGATGGTTGCGTCAGTGAGTTGGGTGGTAGGCTTCCCTAAATAGGAACGTTTTAAGGGAGCGTTTGAAGGAAGAGAAGTTAGGGGAAAGTCTGACAGTACGAGGGAGAGCGTTCCAGAGAGTGGGGGCTGCGCGTGAGAAATCCTGCAGTCTATCATGGGAAGAGGTGATGCGGGGAGAAGCTAGGCGCAGGTCACTGTTTGACCTTAGGGAGCGGGCTGGGGTGTATTTGGTGATTAGTGAGGACAGGTAGTGGGGAGCTGAGTTAGTGAGGGTTTTGTAGGTAAGGGTAAGGATTTTGAACTTAATTCTGCAGTGGATGGGGAGCCAGTGAAGGGACTCACAGAGGGAAGCGGCAGAGACAGAGCGGCGGGTGAGGTGAATTAGCCTGGCGGAGGCGTTCAGGATGGATTGTAGGGGGGAGAGGTGGGACAGAGGGAGGCCAGATAAGAGATTATTGCAATAGTCGAGTCGGGAGATTACCAGGGCGTGTATGAGTTGTTTTGTGGTGACAGCGGTAAGAAATGGCCGAATTCTGTAAATATTACGCAGTTGGTATCGGCAGGAGGAGGAAAGAGACTTGATGTGGGGGATGAAGGAAAGAGCAGAGTCCAGTGTAACTCCAAGACAGCGAACTTGGTTTGATGGGGAGATGGTGATACCCTCCACCGTGATAGAGAAGTCAGGAGGTGGGGAGGCATTAGAGGGAGGAATAAGTAGGAGCTCAGTCTTTGACATGTTGATCTTTAGGTGGTGGGAGGCCATCCAGGAGGAGATGCCAGATAAACAGTCACTGACTTTTGAAAGGACAGGGGGAGAGAGATCAGGGGTAGAGAGGTAGATCTGAGTGTCATCAGCGTAGAGGTGGTAATTGAAGCCAAAGCTGTTGATGATTTTGCCCAGGGAGGAGGTGTAGATGGAAAAGAGCAGCGGACCAAGGACAGAGCCTTGAGGTACACCAACAGATAGAGGCAATGAAGAGGAGGAGTTACCAGCAAAGGACACACAGAAGGACCTGTTGGATAAATAGGAGTCAACCCAAGCAAGTGCAGTGTCCCCGAGACCCAGAGAGTTGAGGGTCTGTAGAAGGAGGGGGTGGTCAACAGTGTCAAATGCAGCCGAGAGGTCAAGCAGGATGAGAATAGAATAGTGGCCATGGTTTTTAGCAGTTAGGAGGTCGTTGGTGACTTTGGTGAGGGCAGTTTCAGCTGAGTGTAGGGGACGGAAGCCAGATTGCAGGGGGTCAAGTAGGGAATTGGAGGACAGGAAGATGGAGAGGCGGTTGAAGACTAGTTTTTCTAAGAGCTTAGAGGTAAAGGGAAGCAGGGATACAGGATAATAATATTGATAAGGTGACAAACACTGCGTCTGCTGCAAAACGGCCAGTAAACAAAGACACCACAAACTCAAAGTACAATTGATGGAGCAATATAAACATCCCACCAATCCTTAAAATTATGGATCACGTCAAATCACTGGTGAAAGACATGATTAGCCTAACTTGCTCTAAGGCTGAGCGTCCACTGGCACCGTAGTCGGACGACCGACGCGTTCGCAGACTTTGGACGACGTCAGACATCCAGCTAGGTCCGACGAAGGTCGTCTACAACAAGCGATCCATCGGAACGACTACAGATGATCAGATAGATTTCAGAGGTGGAGTGCAGAGACTGCCAAAACCAGAAGGAACTGGATCTACATATAAAACACAGTTCATTCTGGTTTTGGAAACACTGCAGTCCTTCGTGGGACAATGGGTGAGACAGAATACAAATATACATACAAGTACACACAGAACCGTAACAGAGAGGACCCAAGAGCTTACAATTGACCAAAGAGCCTTCCCTGCCCTACCCCTCTCCCCTACACAAACAGGGCTAGTCCCACACATCTCACATACATATAAATAGTTTATTTTAAATGCTTTTATAATACTCCCCTGATCAGTTTCTCCACATCCACCTTCTCTGATCTGCTGAAATACATACGACGCAAACGAGTAAAATAGGAGTGATCGCCCATCTGATGCCGTCTTTACCCGTCGGTGGAAGACAGACGTCAGACGCAATGGGCGACGGTTCCATTCACCTGCATGTTGTTGGATCGGACGGACAATATCAGATGATCGCACCATGTCACAAATACGGTGCCAGTGGACGCCCAGCCTTAATCAGGGATCCCAAACTCCGGCCCCTCAGATGCTGATGGCCTACAAATCCCAGAATTCAGTAGACGGCCAGAGAATCATGGACAATATCTGGGGGACCAGTTTTGGATACCTGGCTTAAGGATGGGCCGTCGGTCCTCACCCCCCAGCTGGTGATGCATTCACATATCCACAAATCCTCTACCAGTGTCAATAATAGAGAATTGCAAGACCTGTAATTCCAGCGACAATTACAGAATCTTTGACGTATTTAGGCATTGAGTAAATCCCCATGTAGGGTTGGAGGTTTCCTCATGAAGTAGAACAACCAAATGCCATATTAACCCTCTGCTGTGTTTCCAACCCTGGTCCTCAGGTCCCCCTAGCAGGCCAGGTTTGAAGGGTTACACTGGGGAAATGCAGACTGAATCCTGCAATCACTGAGCAGCAAATTACATCACCTGTGCTTCGGATATCCTGCAAACCTGGCCTGTTAGGGGGAATGGAGGACCGGGGTTGGGAAACCGTGCTCTTCATGGTAATATAATGTGATAAGTAGGGTAATGCTTCTTCTTTGCGTCTCATGTTCTCCAGCCTCTCCATGTCGTCTAACCTTCCATCTGGCTTTTAAATCTCTTCTACTTACGATCCTCGGCTTGGGATCTTACACACTCTAGCAGGGTTATTCAGAGAGAGGTGAAAAGCAGGAGAATGACTGGAGAAGTGAAAATTCTAGGTCGAAGTAGCCGATTTGGAAATGGAGATAAATGGGGGAATTTTTCTGGTTTGGCTATTTAGACCTAGAATTTTCACTTCTCCTGGTTTTCACCTCTCTCTGAATAACCCTGTAGGTCATCTCTCCATTTCCTCGACGTCCATACTTCCTCTTCTTCTCTGTCATTCTCATGACTTCAATTTTGTAACCGTCATTTTGACAAGCAGTAACAACCATGTGTCGTTCCAATAGTAAACCATAAGTGACCTGCAGCAGGGCCCTCTATACGTTTAGTTTCAGCGATCTTGAGTTTGGAATATCTGACGTTTTACTTGCTAGTGTCCTGCACAAAATGTTCACATCGAGGATCATAATCGTAATAATTCTGATCTACAAGTTGCTCCAAACACAAATGCTGAACTTTGTGAGCAGGCATTGAAATCCATGTAATATTTATGGACTATAAACCAGTAATGTTCTTCAACATGCTAAACGTACGAACGCCAATTCATGTTCTTCATTTTTGTTTTCCCTAGTTCCGTCCAAAGAGGCCTGGAAAGAGGTACACGGACAACGACTCTTATGACTCCCAACGGTAAGGGCGAACCAGCAGAGGCGTTCTTGCGGTATTTGGCACCAGGGGGAGATACTGCCTCTTGCATTAAAGCAGCCTGGGCACAGCGCATGCCCGGGGCTTTTCTTGCGGTGTTAGCCGCCCCACAGAAGACCTATACAAGTCACAATGACTTCTAGGCAGGTGCTCAACGGTCATAGTAACTTGCATAGGAACGCGATCGGCGGAGGAAAGGGGCCGGCTGCCGACTGATTGACTGGGAAGAGGCCCGTGCAGGGCGCGGAGGTGCACAACGTCATGTCATGCGACATATGAGTGACGCCAGCGTGCATGGCCTGGATCTACTAAACACCGCTAACAGTGCGTTGATGGATCCGCACTACACTTTAGTTTGACCTGCCCTGCAACATAATAAGCAAGGAGGCAGCCCCGGCACACCTCCACAATCACGGTAGCACTCCTGCCAGACCAGTGCCAGCCAGCTGAGCAGAGCCTGCCACATCCACTGCCAGTTAGCCGCATAGGCAACCCTATGCCCATGTAACTAGAGCCACCACACACGCTATGTTTATTTTTCAATGGGTTGGGAATGGGTTATGGTCCTTTAAAGAAAGGTCTCCCTAACAGAGTGATGCTTTTAAAAGACAGCGTATAACATTGAGAGCTCCTCTGTTAGAGAGACCTTTCTTTAAAGGACCATAACTCATTCAAAACAATAAGAGCGGCCCCCCCCGGCTCGGCCAGCCTCCAGCAGCGCTACTGTCACCGATCTGGCCGTCTGCAGGGTCAAAGGCTTCCACCTCCCTGATGTCACCCCTGCGTCTGGCGGTGCGCGGAAACTGAAAGCAGTGGGCTTGTGCATCCGGATGTGCATGGAGACTGCTGGAGGAGCCCAGGGTTGAAGTGTGTATAGGAGATCTCACCCCTCCCAAATCAGTCTTCCGAACTTGGGCCTGGAGGCCCGGCCGAGCCGGGGTCTCGCCTGAACCTGGAGGCCGGCCGAGCTGTCTAATCAGCCGGTCTCCAGGCTCAGGTGAGCCCCCAGCTCGGCGGGCCTCCAGGCTCAGGTTCGGATGACCGATTTTCAGCCCAATTTTTATTTATTTTTTCCCCTTATAGCTGAAAGCACCGTTTTCAACTGATAATTTCAGTGGCTGAAATATCGGTGTATCCCTAATTATTACCCTGTAACATCTTATTACAGTAACCCGGCCCCCGAACTCCTTATTACCGTCTAACATCTTATTACAGTAACCCACCCCCGAGCGCCTTATTACCCTGTAACATCTTATTACAGTAACCCGGCTCCCGAGCGCCTTATTACCCTGTAACATCTTATTACAGTAACCCGGCCCCCGAGCACCTTATTACCTTGTAACATCTTATTACAGTAACCTGGCCCCCGAGCACCTGATTACCTTGTAACATCTTATTACAGTAACCCGGCCCCCGAGCACCTTATTACCTTGTAACATCTTATTCCAGTAACCCGGCCCCCGAGCACCTTATTACCCTGTAACATCTTATTACAGTAACCCGGCCCCCGAGCACCTTATTACCTTGTAACATCTTATTACAGTAACCTGGCCCCCGAGCACCTTATTACCTTGTAACATCTTATTCCAGTAACCTGGCCCCCGAGCACCTTATTACCTTGTAACATCTTATTCCAGTAACCCGGCCCCCGAGCACCTTATTACCCTGTAACATCTTATTACAGTAACCCGGCCCCCGAGCGCCTTATTACCCTGTAACATCTTATTACAGTAACCCGGCCCCCGAGCACCTTATTACCCTATAACATCTTATTACAGTAACCCGACCCCCGAGCACCTTATTACCCTGTAACATCTTATTACAGTAACCTGGCCCCCGAGCACCTTATTACCTTCTAGCATCTTATTACAGTAACCCGGCCCCCGAGCGCCTTATTACCCTGTAACATCTTATTACAGTAACCCGGCCCCCGAGTGCCTTATTACTCTGTAACATCTTATTACAGTAACCCGGCCCCCGAGTGCCTTATTACCCTGTAACATCTTATTACAGTAACCCAGCCCCCGAGCGCCTTATTACCCTGTAACATCGTATTACAGTAACCCGGCCCCCGAGCGCCTTATTACCCTGTAACATCTTATTACAGTAACCCGGCCCCCGAGCACCTTATTACCCTGTAACATCTTATTACAGTAACCCGGCCCCCGAGTGCCTTATTACCCTGTAACATCTTTTACAGTAACCCGGCCCCCGAGTGCCTTATTACCCTGTAACATCTTATTACAGTAACCCGGCCCCCGAGCACCTTATTACCCTGTAACATCTTATTACAGTAACCCGGCCCCCGAGCACCTTATTACCCTGTAACATCTTATTACAGTAACCCGGCCCCCGAGTGCCTTATTACCCTGTAACATCTTTTACAGTAACCCAGCCCCCGAGCACCTTATTACCCTGTAACATCTTATTACAGTAACCCGGCCCCCGAGCGCCTTATTACCCTGTAACATCTTATTATAGTAACCCGGCCCCCGAGCGCCTTATTACGCTGTAACATCTTATTACAGTAACCGAGCACCTTATTACCCGGTAACATCTTATTACAGTAACCAAGCCCCCGAGCGCCTTATTACCCTGTAACATCTTATTACAGTAACCTGGCCCCCAAGCACCTTTATTACCTTGTAACATCTTATTACAGTAACCCGGCCCCCGAGCGCCTTATTACCCTGTAACATCTTATTACAGTAACCCAGCCCCCGAGCGCCTTATTACCCTGTAACATCTTATTACAGTAACCCAGCCCCCGAGCACCTTATTACCCTGTAACATCTTATTACAGTAACCCGGCCCCCGAGCACCTTATTACCCTGTAACATCTTATTACAGTAACCCGGCCCCCGAGCGCCTTATTACCCTGTAACATCTTATTACAGTAACCCGGCCCCCGAGCACCTTATTACCCTGTAACATCTTATTACAGTAACCCGGCCCCCGAGCACCTTATTACCCTGTAACATCTTATTACAGTAACCCGGCCCCCGAGCGCCTTATTACCCTGTAACATCTTATTACAGTAACCCGCCCCCGAGCGCCTTATTACCCTGTAACATCTTATTACAGTAACCCAGCCCCCGAGCGCCTTATTACCCTGTAACATCTTGTTACAGTACCCCGACCCCCCCATTACCCTATAACATCTTATTGCAGTAACCCGGGCCCCAAGCACCTCATTACCCTGTAACATCTGTCTTTATGCAGATCAGTGGAGGATGATAGCACTGAGCAGACTCAAGGTGGACCAGAAGCTGTGGAAGAATTTTCTCTGATGGAGGACCATGGCATGGATCTGCTGGAGGAAATTTTTGAGACCTTGAACACAAGAGCACCAGGGGAGGAACGTGCATTATATGGAACACACAGCCTTGATTTCTTCAACCTTGAAGACAACCAATACTTCACAAGGGTAAGAAGAATTTTTGGGGTACTACCAGATGGGGTGTTATTGAGAAGAGAGTCAATAAGTCACATTATTGCAGTGGGGTGGCAAAAAGTCTTGTCATACAAGAGGTTTAGCAAACAGAAATATATAGAAAAGTAATGTGAGAGAACAGTCGGTGCACCTCAGGGATAGCACAGGCAAAGGTGGAGGGATTTAACAAATAATATTACTAATGGAATAATCACAACTTTATTATATCAGTTGTTATTTGGCCTCAGATTTGAGAAATCCATGATCTCCCAAATTGGACCGGAACTTAAAATCATGATACTCTAAATAGCTAGTGGCCAATTAAAAGGGACACCACCACCTCCATAAGCTGTAACTAGATTACTTGTGCATTACAAATAAAACCATATTATAAAACACACGCTGCTGTTTATTTCTTTGCATGTAAAAAGGAAAAAATAAAGTTTAGGTTTTTATCTCCGTTTCAATTTTGTGTATTGATCCCATGATGCAATATTTACCAAATTCTTTACTTTTTACGCAGCTGTGGTTTAGCTTCTACAGTATTTAACAGTCATTGAGGTGGAGGAGGGAACATTTAGATACGGCTACCCGAGATAAGAGGGAGCGAGTGATTTAAAGATACTGAGGGGGAGGGGAGTTTACAACACAAAATTTCACACAATGGATGCACCCAGTGACACATATATAGGAAAATATCACACAATGGATGCACCCAGTGACACAGAGGAAAATATCACACAATGGATGCACCCAATGACACAGAGGAAAATATCACACAATGGATGCACCTAGTGACACATAGAGGAAAATATCACACAATGGATGCACCCAGTGACACATACTGTACAAATGAAAATATTTCCTTAACTAAACATACAAGAGAAAAACAATCACATGTAAGATATCAGCAACATCAAATAAACACAATATGGACATTTTTTTGGTGGTAGTGACCTTTAATGAGATTTTCAAAATTCCGTTCTTAGAAGGAAGGGCCAATTCAATATATGCCAAAACAACAAGAACTGCGTCAACAGGTCTGAATTACAAATTACATAACTCCAATTATTTATGAAACACAGGATTAACGCTCCATCGCCTCGAAATTGGTACGTTCTGTGAATTGCCTATTCATGGCACGCAACGTGTCGAGGCAGGACTTCCCAATACTTGGTGAATAATAACGAAAATCTATTATGTTAACTATGGAGGTTGAAAATCCTTGTGTCAGCAGAAAAATCATTGGGATTGGCTTGTGCAACCCAATTAAATCTCATTTCAGATATGAGCTGGGATTATAAAGCCACTGTCATACGGGAAGTGACATTTTGGGAGACAGACATTGGGGAGACCTGCATGAGATTATTTTTTTTTTGGTGTGGTCAGGTCTTGTTGTTTTGAGCTTCTGGTAATGATACAGCAGACTACGTAGTTCTACTTTTATTTGTGAAAATACCTGCCTGGTTCAACTCTTTAACTACCAAAGACCTGCAAACATCAGTTTTGCATTTAACAAAATTATATACAAAAAAATGGTATATAATCCACATTTTGCTACATGTCTAATGCAGGATTAAGCATGCCCCACGGAGAAACTAAATTCACCATCAGATCTCATCCCTGTCAGCCTGTAAAGAAGCTACAAGGAGCAGCTCCCATCCTCACTGTAACAAAAAGCTTAAACTTTATTCCTGCATTCTAGCAGCCAGAAAGAGGGCAGAATACAGGGAGAGCGGTGGGGTCACTCACTGCTGTACAGGAATAAAAGTCTGGGGTTAGAATGGCTATAAAAATCCCAGTACAATACAGATACAAGGTGTTCATGTAATTCCCATACACAGGCATTATGCAGCACATACAGATACAAGGTGTTGCTGTAATTGCCATAAGCAGGTATTATGCAGCACATACAGATACAAGGTGTTGCTGTAATTCTGTACACATGCATTATGCAGCACATACAGATACAAGGTGTTGCTGTAATTACCATACACCGGCATTATGCAACACATACAGATACAAGGTGTTGCTGTAATTGCCATACACAGGCATTATGCAGCACATACAGATACAAGGTTTTGCTGTAATTGCCACACACAATCATTATGCAGCAGAGATACAAGGTGTTGCTGTAATTGCCATACACAGGCATTATGCAGCACATACAGTTACAAGGTGTCACGACCCCTATGCGCGCTGCTGCGAAAGACGCCGGGTTAAGCCACCCACTATCTGTGTAGCCTAGCCCAGATAATGACGGCATGGACAGAAAGCCCCCGCGCTTGCTTACCTATCTGTCCCAGGGCCGGCGCTAACGTAAGGCGGCACAGGCAGCCGCCTTACTGTCTGGCGTCCTGCCAGTGTGAGGGGCGCTGGCCCGGAATCGGATGACCGAGCCGAGGAGGACCCAAGGTGCGTTCGGATCATCAGAAAGAATGGGAGAGCAGCTGGGCAGGCGCCGCGCAGCCTAGGCTGAGGCTCCGTCCGAGCATGGCCATTGGCCGCTCGCTCGCCTGGGATGGGACAATGAGAGGGAGGGGACAACAAGCACCACGTGGTTCCCTTGCTTCCCGAATCCAATCACAGGCGAGCGGGAAAGGTGCGTGCACGTGTGCATCACATGCCCAGCGCCAGCGGCCGCTCGCAGTCGCCTCGAGACGTGACGTCACGTGTCACACAAGTCGGACTCTGTCGGAGTAGCCGCTTGTTACATTACAGACGCAGAGCGGACAGTGCCTAGCTTAAGCTAAGCCTAAACTTGTTGGTAAACTTGCTTCTACTAAAAAACCTACTACCTGGTCCCTGACTGTCCCTGGTCTGGCCTATCTCACTCCCTGACTGCCTGAGAGTGGACTGAGTAGAACTAGAACGCCAGCGGGCGACGGGGGGGCCTGGCAGGCTGAGGCAGCAGAAGTCAGCAGGCAGCAGAGCAGAGAGGTAAGAGACTCGCTGGGAGAAAATTTATACCATAATACACATGAGCAGGGGGCCGCAAGTATACCCATACATGAGCTGGGGGCCGCAAATATACCCATATGAGCAGCTGGGGGCCGCAAATATACCCATACATGAGCTGGGGGCCGCAAATATACCCATATGAGCAGCTGGGGGCCGCAAATATACCCATATGAGCAGCTGGGGGCCGCAAATATACCCATATGAGCAGCTGGGGGCCGCAAATATACCTATATGAGCAGCTGGGGGCTGCAAATATACCCATACATGAGCTGGGGGCCGCAAATATACCCATATATGGGCATGATCTGACGTCTATTATATATATCTGTGGGCACGATCTGAGGTCTGTTATATATTATTTGCAATGCATGATGATCTGAGGTCTATATGTATCTATGACTATGGGCATGATCTGAGGTCTATATGCATCTGCGGGCATGATCTGAGGTCTATATATGTATCTGTGGGCTGGCATGATCTGGTCTGTATATATGTATCTGGGCTTGATAGTATTCGGATTAAATTGGCAGTAATTTACATCATGTATTTTATTCAATAGACATTTTCTAGATGGATCATGGGCATAACGTATCAGTACAGTCTGACAAATGTAACTACTGCCTTTCCAGAAGAAAGACAGTGTTTATATAAGTCCATAAAGACAGCACTGGTGGCTGTCCCCCCAATCAGTGACTCACAACGCTGCTAAAGGTTGTCCTTGCAAGACCAACTTTAAGCATCCTTTAATCTCTGCGTGACGACACAGAACACTCACGATAGAGGTTATTATGCATCTCTATCCTGATTGGCTTGACATGACGGGGGGGGGCACCAAAACACACCTTCGCCTGACTAGGCAAAAAAGCTTGCACCGGCCCTGATCTGTCCCTGCACACTTTCTCTCGCAACAGGTACGTCGAGTGCGATACAATGGTCCCAGGATTGCAACGCAGTACAAGTCTTCTCTTGAAGCGAGTAATGACTACGTCTCCCACAATCCCTGGTCTCACTTTCCTATTCTATTAGTTACGCTGCCACCAGTCCTCATGGACACTACGCGCGATGCAGGGCTAAGCAACCGCACTGTCTGCCTACCCTAGACCCAGACAGTGACTGCATAGACAACAATCCCTGCCGTCCCCAGCGACCGCAACTCACAATTTCGTATCTACCCGAGCTTAAAACAATCAGCAATACTCCAGTCTTTTAGTTAGCGTGGATCTCATCAGCCAGAAGCAGAAACTTAAATAAGGTATATTTATTTATGATATATAGATATATAGATATATATATATATCTATATATCTTTTTTTCTATATCACAGTGCATTTGTTACAGGACAAATTATAGATAGAATAAATCACTAGTTACACAGTACACAGCAAATAAAAGAAAGGGATTAAGCACAGAGCCTTACTTACACGTCAAATAAGATAATTGTCGGCGACTCCTGGGGGCTGGAGCTAGAAGTATGTACAGCATGGACAAATCCTCATGGCACAGGACACATGAACCCCCAGTGATCTGCTCTCAGCCAATGGCAACCTTCAGAATTTATACACTTCCTGGTCCTTCCAAAACCCACCCACAAATGGCCCAGTCTCCTGCACTACATATCCCAGAATTCCCCTCTCCTGAGCGCGCTCAGTATGCTTGTCATTAATCTTAATTCCCTGGTCTATCAATCATCTCCCAATGACCACCTTCTGTGATCAGAGAATGCGATTGCTTCTTTGATATGCGGTTGGGGTGCCGCTCTGGCTGCGTCTTCTCCCTGCCATGAGCAATTGCTCTTTCTGCCTGCTGGGTAGACCCCAAAAAGGTGTTATCTTTAATTCACACCTTTGATGACTTCAGAGAAAATTGTCACGGACCCGTTTAAATTGTTTCCTTCCAGCAGACTGGAAACGCAGCCATTGATTTCTTAGGCCAGCTGCGCCAAATGGCCTGGTATCTATAGATAGCCATAGATATATATATAGATATATACCTGGCACGATAGAAATGCAGATCTAATCTGCCACACAAAGTGTTGCTGTAATTGCCATACACAGGCATTATGCAGCACATACAGATACAAGGTGTTGCTGTAATTGCAATATGCAGGCATTATGCAGCACATACAGATACAAGGTGTTGCTGTAATTGCAATACGCAGCACATACAGATAACGGAGGTAATGTAATGATAAAGGGACTGCTGTCCTGAAACATTTATGTGGTCTTGCTCTACACCAGTCAGGCCTTTAGGGTTGTACCAGTCCACGCTGCAATTGCCATGCGAGTCCTCCCATTTCCTTTGTTATTTTACACGCCTACTTTTAAATACCGAAGACATGTGGGACATCTTCTTTGACTGTATTTGTGACATTTAAATATGTTTAATTCAGAGAAAGGTTATGAAGACATGTATTTTAAGAGCGTCAAGGTGGAAACGGGTACTTTATAACAATGTTTTGGAGCTAGACATTCCCATACGCTAATTGCCGCTGGGGTTATGCACGGTCAGATGTATGTAGATGAAGAGGACTACATTATATTATTACAAGAAGCTGTGAAAATACCAAAAATATATAGAATACTTATTTTAAAGGCACACAACCCCTTACATAAACTGTAGCCAGATTACTTGTGCATTTCAAACAAAACCACCTTATAAAACACATTTAGAAAACACATGATGTGGTTGGGTTTTATTTATTTCTTTTGTTAAAGTAATTGCATGTAAAAAGGAAAAATAATGTTAAAAAAACCTCATTTACATTTTGTGGATTTTTCTCGTGATGCAACATTTACCAAAATCTGTGCAAACATTTTACATTACTGCTGTAGTTTATCTTCTACAGTGTTTAACAGTTAATAAGGTTAATGGCGATAAGAGCTGGCACCTAAATGAGATAAAACAGGGAGCTTAAAAGGCTTCTAATCTACCCCCGGTGATGTCCTTTTAAAACATCCCACATAATACAATGATGTGAGTCGGTGATTGACACATTCACTCCATTCTATGACCAAATCCACACAGTGAGGAGCAAGTGATGGAAAGGGGCTGATACGGGGGGGGGGCAGTTTACAACACAAATATCACAATGGATGCACCCAATGACAGAGGAAAATATCACACAATGGATGCACCCAGTGATACAGAGGAAAATATCACACAATGGATGCGCCCAGTGACACATACAGAGGAAAATATCACACAATGGATGCACCCAGTGACACATACAGAGGAAAATATCACACAATGGATGCGCCCAGTGACACATACAGAGGAAAATATCACACAATGGATACACCCAGTGACACATATAGAGGAAAATATCACACAATGGATGCACCCAGTGACACATATAGAGGAAAATGTCACACAATGGATGCACCCAGTGACACATATTAGAGGAAAATATTTTCTTAACTAAAACGAGAAAAACTAAACACATGTAAGATAAACAACATCAAATAAACACAATAAGGACATTTTTTTGTTGGTAGTGGCCCTTTAACTAGAAAATAAACGCATTTAATTTGAATAAGGGGGTCAGTTAAATGGATGGTAGGACTCATTTTTGGGAGCTGCCACAATGAGAGAAGACATTACAATGGAGAGTAGCATATGCATTGAGTAAATTCGGCTGCAACCTCTGCCATCCAAAGCAGCTTCTAAAAACCACACACTAGCCCAGACGCCCCCGCAGCCTTTGTATGTAATTTGTGTGCCTACACAAACTGCGTTGCGTAGGGTACGCGAATAGTGCATCGCTCAGAACCTGTGCGCTTCCTGTATGGACGTCCCATAGCGTCTGCACAGAAAGATGGATCAGAGCTGCGAGAGCATGCAGAGAACCGATCCACTGGCTGCCTCTCCAAGGAAGCTCGCTATTGTGGGCGGTCTGAAAGGGTGATGTCAACACTCCCAGCGTGCTGACATCACCAGTGACCGGCAGCCGGGAAATTCAAAATCCAGTCTGCCTGAGGACGCGACTGTGGCGTGAGGAAACTCTTCTGCTTAACACAGCGTTTCCTGCCAAAAGAGACGGGAGGGGGGGGCACTCCGCCACGGCCTGACCACTTTAAAATGAAGTGGTCAGGGTGTGTGTATTTCTCTTTAAATACTGTATAATAGTGAACTCCCTTAAGGACAGAGGATCCCGTAGCTTTACGGCTCTACTTCCCATTAAAATAATTGCCGGTTGCCGCCCTGGTACTTAATTAACACTAGTTCTGTCACTTATCTAGGTCAACCATAGGCTCAAAGGCACCAAAACACACACACAGCACATATCCAGACACGCCGTGTAATTTACACGAGATCAGGATTACAGCGAGCATAGAAACAGCCAGGGACAGACAACTATACAAACAGGAAGAAAAGAGGTTCTGTTTACCCTACAAATGCAATAAAAAAATCAGATGTATTCGCGGAAAAATTAGTATGTATGTATGAATACTTAGGGGGTTTGTGGAAGAGATCATGTCTTTGTCCAACCTGAAAACTCTCTCTGCTTCAGTTTCAGTCTATAAACCAGACGAGCGAGGAGGATCTCAGTATGAGTCAACCAAGAGACTCTTCTCTCTGGTACCTGCAGGAAGAGGACGAGGGGTCCTTCGACCAAACCGATATATCTTCAGAGCTTACCTCTCTGGCGTCAGAAAGCCTGTCGCTGGACATTGAAAACCCTTCCCAGAACGTGCATGATATTCCACCACCTCAGGAGGAAACTTCAACAGTATTTGACTTCACGCCATCCACCAGAAATATGATGGCCCCTGAAGCTTCATTGACGACCTCGAATGACGCTTCGGCCACAGAGAAGACCGCATCACAAGCAGAAGAAATATCTCCAGACGAAGAAGCCAAATCCTCGACCAAAGAGGTCGCTCCACCAACCATGACGACTGAGACACAAGTCAGTGAGGCCATGTCATCCTACATAGACACTCCAAGAACAGACATCAATTTGGTCATCGATAAAGTCACGTCGCAAATGAAAGCGACTTCTTCACCCACACCAGTGTCTGATGGGTCACCCATGGTTGTAGAAAAAGGCAAAACCACAGAACACCCAAGTCCTAACCAAATGGAGGAGACAGCAGAGAATGCAAATACCACAAGTGCTGGTGCCTCGTATGATGCGCCAGACCCCTGCATACAGGCTAGGGTCCAGAATGGTCCATTGGACCCCCGACTTATGTGGCCTGGAACAAAGAGGGAGGCAGCGCAGAAGGTGATGGAGTTCATCAATCAACAACAGAAAAACACCGCACCAACCAGCAACAGAAAATCTGGCACCCTGACCCTGCATTCAGTCCCAAAAACCCACACTGGTCAACAGCTCAAAACACAACCCCGCAGTCCATCAATTTCCACTGGAACAAAAGAATGCATGGAGGATGGGGTTTCACAGAAATCTGCAGAATTTGTCCCACTTTCCCTCCCCAAGGTATCAGAGCTGAAGAAAAGATTTGAAGTATAAGACCAGCACGGAAGTAGAAATGTTTGCCTAATCCCTGAACACTGTCGATTTCGATTACATTATACACAGTGCGGCTCCTCTGGGGAGGGATCCTAGTAATATCTGTATCATACAGCTCCTTTCTATTACATTATACACAGTGCGGCTCCTCTGGGGAGGGATCCTAGTAATATCTGTATCATACAGCTCCTTTCTGTTACATTATACACAGTGCGGCTCCTCTGGGGGGGATCCTAGTAATATCTGTATCATACAGCTCCTTTCTGTTACATTATACACAGTGCGGCTCCTCTGGGGAGGGATCCTAGTAATATCTGTATCATACAGCTCCTTTCTGTTACATTATACACAGTGCGGCTCCTCTGGGGAGGGATCCTAGTAATATCTGTATCATACAGCTCCTTTCTGTTACATTATACACAGTGCGGCTCCTCTGGGGAGGGATCCTAGTAATATCTGTATCATACAGCTCCTTTCTGTTACATTATACACAGTGCGGCTCCTCTGGGGAGGGATCCTAGTAATATCTGTATCATACAGCTCCTTTCTGTTACATTATACACAGTGCGGCTCCTCTGGGGAGGGATCCTAGTAATATCTGTATCATACAGCTCCTTTCTGTTACATTATACACAGTGCGGCTCCTCTGGGGAGGGATCCTAGTAATATCTGTATCATACAGCTCCTGTTACATTATACACAGTGCGGCTCCTCTGGGGAGGGATCCTAGTAATATCTGTATCACACCGCTCCTTTCTGTTACATTATACACAGTGCGGCTCCTCTGGGGAGGGATCCTAGTAATATCTGTATCATACAGCTCCTTTCTGTTACATTATACACAGTGCGGCTCCTCTGGGGAGGGATCCTAGTAATATCTGTATCATACAGCTCCTTTCTGTTACATTATACACAGTGCGGCTCCTCTGGGGAGGGATCCTAGTAATATCTGTATCATACAGCTCCTTTCTGTTACATTATACACAGTGCGGCTCCTCTGGGGAGGGATCCTAGTAATATCTGTATCATACAGCTCCTTTCTGTTACATTATACACAGTGCGGCTCCTCTGGGGAGGGATCCTAGTAATATCTGTATTATACAGCTTCTTTCTGTTACATTATACACAGTGCGGCTCCTCTGGGGAGGGATCCTAGTAATATCTGTATCATACAGCTCCTTTCTGTTACATTATACACAGTGCGGCTCCTCTGGGGAGGGATCCTAGTAATATCTGTATTATACAGCTTCTTTCTGTTACATTATACACAGTGCGGCTCCTCTGGGGTGGGATCATCGTAATGTTTAACTATACAGCTCCTTTGTGTTTGGATCCTCATCAGATGTGGACGGATACAGTTCCTTTTCTTACTAGTTGCTGCATTGTCACAAGGTATTTGGATAAAATTTGCATTACAGGGAAGCAAATAACTTGCCAAGTAACGAAAGATGAACAGAGCTGCTCGTGAGTTTGTGTGCACGTGCGGTAAAAGGAAAAATAAACAGCCTGGAGTTTATGATAAAAATAATTTTATTGTCTTTTTAACTTGAATATTTAAAGATTTGTGATCAGTACAAAACATGATACAATGAGCCCTGCACACAGAGGGACATGAAAGGTCTCGTTTGGCAGAAACAGGCCCAGGGGCCACAGCGGACGTCTTACTAGTGCAAATCAACAAGGCACTTAAAGGGTGTCAGGAGTCGAAACACAAGGTCAGGCAATGGAAAGGCGTTGAAACCTACACCTGAACAAGATGACGTGGACACGGTGCAGACACCTCGAGAGGCTTATTTCACCTGGTGCACAACCAAGACTCTGGGTTCAGAGGATTATCAGGACGAACGTGTTCCATAAAAATTGATCGCTCATTAGTAAACGATTGGAATAAAAAATACGAGCCTTGAAAAGTGTCCGCCTCGACCTTTTGCTTGAACACAGTATGATCCGTTAAGAAAATCAATATGGTCTTCGGTCCGTGCAGCTGTCAATGAAGGCGCCCGTTTAATCCTCACAGATTTGGACGTTTGATGGATAGGTTTTAGGACAGTGGTCACCATAGCCAACGATAATCCCCCAGACGGTGACACCTATATTCCAGGTGATCCAGCTTTGGGTGTCTAAGGGTGGTCTGATTTGTATTTTTTTTTTCATCTATTGGTCATGATGGCTGAACTACACGTCCAGCGGGTCAAAAGGACATCAAAAGTCAAACATCAATTGTATTTGGTGCACCAAACCTGCATGAAACCACCCAAAAAAAATGCTGATACTTGGCCAACAAAGCAAGTCAAGTCTAGGGTCTCCAATGTCACATTTCATTGCCTTATGCCCACTTTGGCCTCGCGGTTCAGTGATGCTCCAGCCTAAAACATCCGTCCCTGCCAACCAGTCATGATCACTAGACCGATCCTTTGAAAGAGTGGTTTCTGGGTGTAGTGGGTATACATGCCTGCATATATTAATAAAATAACTTTATGTACAAATATTTTATTTCCACTGCTTGTAAAAACATCATTTTATAAATGCATATTTATATCTACACTTATTACAACATTTAAAAAGGCCATTTCTCATGACAGAGCTGGACCTGACCCCCCCCCCCCACTCTGGGATGGCGAACAATCCAGTGGCCACCATGCTCTCCCTTGCTGTCTAATACTTCTATGTTTGGTCTAGCTTGGACCAACGACGGGCAGATCCTTACAGGGAGCTGTGGGAATGATTTTTACGTTTCTGTTTGTTACAGAGAGGGGTGAAAGAAGTCTCTGAGGGAACATGTTATGCGTCACAGAGATACTATGTAGCCACAGTTGGTGGCCACCTTACAAATTCAGGGTCCTCTTTAGGGAAGGAACGCAGCTCTTGGTGGGTCTTCAAAAGCGAGTATTCATTATGGATGATCGCTAGTACAGGTGGTTTGTCTGTAACGGTGTCTCCTGATTATATCAATCTCTTCATGGAAGGGGTTGGACAATTAGCCTCTGGTTCGGAGTCTCTTCTCAGCGGTGGTTGTGGTTATGGTCCTGATCACTCAGATGAGCCTTTCTTCGGGCGGTAATTTCAGGGCAGCGTTTGGTTCCACCCGCGATCCCACCTGTTCCTCTTGGCTAGGTCTGTAGGTTCCCTCCGTTCGTCGTCTCTCCCGCACTTTGATGAAGAAGAAGACCAGTATACCAATGATAATCAGTCCCCCCACCACCGAGGGGACAATGATGGCTGCCAAGAGCGCAGGTTGCTGCAGATGAGAAATGAGAACATCAGGTTAAGAGTCAATAATGCGATGCATGTACAGATAGCAAGGAGGAATGGAAGAAGGCACAGGGCAAAACACAGAAGGGCTTAGGATCAATAAGGTAGACTTGCTATGTCACTCACCGAGAGACTCGTACTCCCTGAAGCAGTTGTAGTTTCCTGACCTGCAGAAAGAACACACAAAGTTGTGTAAATATAGAGCGCCCGGACTCCGCATCGCCTCAGCAGGTGACATTCTCATACACTACATTAAATCAGTGAACCAGGAAATGGTTAGAAAATCAGAACAATGTTCCCATGATGGAGAGAGAGAAAAAAAAAGTAATTTCAGATCTCACGAAGTTAGTCTATAGCTAGAGAATTTTAGGACCGATTCCCAACAATTACAGAAAAAGAAGAAACTGTAAACGTGGGGGGGAAGGGAGAAAGGACAGCGAGGGGGGGAAGGAGAAAGGACAGCGAGGGGGGGAAGGGAGAAAGGACAGCGAGGGGGGGGAAGGGAGAAAGGACAGCGAGGGGGGGGAAGGAGAAAGGACAGCGAGGGGGGGGAAGGGAGAAAGGACAGCGAGGGGGGAAGGGAGAAAGGACAGCGAGGGGGGAAGGGAGAAAGGACAGCGAGGGGGGGAGGGAGAAAGGACAGCGAGGGGAGGGAAGGAGAAAGGACAGCGAGGGGGGAAGGGAGAAAGGACAGCGAGGGGGGGAAGGGAGAAAGGACAGCGAGGGGGGGGAAGGGAGAAAGGACAGCGAGGGGGGGAAGGGAGAAAGGACAGCGAGGGGGGAAGGGAGAAGGACAGCGAGGGGGGGAAGGAGAAAGGACAGCGAGGGGGGGGAAGGGAGAAAGGACAGCGAGGGGGGGGAAGGGAAAAGGACAGCGAGGGGGGGAAGGGAGAAAGACAGCGAGGGGGGGGAAGGGAGAAAGGACAGCGAGGGGGGGGAAGGGAGAAAGGACAGCGAGGGGAGGGAGAAAGGACAGCGAGGGGGAAGGGAGAAAGGACAGCGAGGGGGGGAAGGGAGAAAGGACAGCGAGGGGGGGGGAAGGGAGAAAGGACAGCGAGGGGGGGGAAGGGAGAAAGGACAGCGAGGGGGGGGAAGGGAGAAAGGACAGCGAGGGGGGAAGGGAGAAAGGACAGCGAGGGGGGAAGGGAGAAAGGACAGCGAGGGGGGGGAAGGGAGAAAGGACAGCGAGGGGGGGAAGGGAGAAAGGACAGCGAGGGGGGGAAGGAGAAAGGACAGCGAGGGGGGGGAGGGAGAAAGGACAGCGAGGGGGGAAGGGAGAAAGGACAGCGAGGGGGGAAGGGAGAAAGGACAGCGAGGGGGGGGAGGGAGAAAGGACAGCGAGGGGGGAAGGGAGAAAGGACAGCGAGGGGGGAAGGGAGAAGGACAGCGAGGGGGGGAAGGGAGAAAGGACAGCGAGGGGGGGGAGGGAGAAAGGACAGCGAGGGGGGGGAGGGAGAAAGGACAGCGAGGGGGGGAAGGGAGAAAGGACAGCGAGGGGGGAAGGGAGAAAGGACAGCGAGGGGGGGGAGGGAGAGAAAGGACAGCGAGGGGGGAAGGGAGAAAGGACAGCGAGGGGGGGGAAGGGAGAAAGGACAGCGAGGGGGGGGAAGGAGAGAAAGGACAGCGAGGGGGGGGAAGGGAGAAAGGACAGCGAGGGGGGGAAGGGAGAAAGGACAGCGAGGGGGGGAAGGGAGAAAGGACAGCGAGGGGGGGGAAGGGAGAAAGGACAGCGAGGGGGGAAGGGAGAAAGGACAGCGAGGGGGGGAAGGAGAAAGGACAGCGAGGGGGGGAAGGGAGAAAGGACAGCGAGGGGGGAAGGGAGAAAGGACAGCGAGGGGGGAAGGGAGAAAGGACAGCGAGGGGGGAAGGGAGAAAGGACAGCGAGGGGAGGGAGGGAGAAAGGACAGCGAGGGGGGGGAAGGGAGAAAGGACAGCGAGGGGGGAAGGGAGAAAGGACAGCGAGGGGGGGAAGGGAGAAAGGACAGCGAGGGGGGGAAGGGAGAAAGGACAGCGAGGGGGGAAGGGAGAAAGGACAGCGAGGGGGGAAGGGAGAAAGGACAGCGAGGGGGGAAGGGAGAAAGGACAGCGAGGGGGGGAAGGAGAAAGGACAGCGAGGGGGGAAGGGAGAAAGGACAGCGAGGGGGGGAAGGAGAGAAAGGACAGCGAGGGGGGGAGGGAGAAAGGACAGCGAGGGGGGAAGGAGAAGGACAGCGAGGGGGGGAAGGGAGAAAGGACAGCGAGGGGGGAAGGGAGAAAGGACAGCGAGGGGGGGGGGAAGGGAGAAAGGACAGCGGGGGGGAAGGAGAAAGGACAGCGAGGGGGGGAAGGGAGAAAGGACAGCGAGGGGGGGAAGGGAGAAAGGACAGCGAGGGGGGGGAAGGAGAAAGGACAAAAGGACAGCGAGGGGGGGGGAAGGGAGAAAGGACAGCGAGGGGGGGGAAGGGAGAAAGGACAGCGAGGGGAGGGAGAATACAAATCAGGCCAAAAGGGCTGTAACCATGGCAACAGGTTATTGTACTCCGGTGGCTGACGGCTCTTTGGCTTTAAAAGGCAAAACTTATACCCAATATCCAACTTAATAAATGAAAATGTAAAAGGAAAGCTGGTGAAACAAATACACAGAACTACAGAAATTCAGTGTTACAGTTCGATCACAGTTACAGTCACATTACAGTCCTCTGGCACAAGTCTTTATCACACTCGGTTTTCCCATTCCCGAGTCATGCGCCTGCCTGCAATCTAACCGGATGTTACATATTAACTCAGGAGGACAATTAGTACTAGGAATGCACGGGATAACAAACCCTGACATGCCGAAAACCGCCAAGAGAAATTCCTCAGGATAGGGGCTGCACCCGCTTCATTTCGGTTCGTTCCACTTCAGTCCCCACCATCCACATAAAATGAGGACAGGTGGAGCTAGAAAGTTTCAATCCGACCTCAAAACCACGTGAAGTCACGAAATGCTCGTAGTTTACGCAAGAATAAATGGCAGCATCTTACCAGTGGATATGCATTTAACACAAGCCTCGATAAACACGGGGGCCGGGGGGCCACCGGCTCCTACAATATCACCTCTGGCTTCTAAATCGTTGGGTTATTTTAATGAAACTTCATAAGCAAAGTGGCTCCTAAAAATATGAAGATGCCTCCTGTGTTCGACATAAGCTTGTCAAGCCTCGTTTTGCCATGAGCTACGATCTGTGACATCCCCAACATGCTGCCATCGTCCAGTACACGGCAGGAGCTCACCCACTTTAGAGGTGAATTCGGAAGCCTAATCAGCCACCATATTAAATGGTCAGCTTTGCCGGGGCTCGACCAGACACCGTATGGAAGAGGGAACAGAAGACAACTTGTTCATGTACGTTGACAAACTATAGGCAACGTTCAGCCAATGTACACAAATGACTGTCGCCAACACAATTTCATGACTTACTGGAGGATGGGTGGAGACAGGAGGGTTTGGCCAAGAATTCGAAAGAGAAACCAGCTCATAAGCAAGAAGACTAAATGAGAACTGGACAGGGGAACCAGGCTGGCACGACGTACCAATAAAATGAGCTGCAGAGTCCAATGAACGGATTTTGCTGCCGCCACAACCATGGTAAATGCCCGTGGTCCTTCTGAAACGGACTAAAATGGTACTGACACAGGAAGTGCAAAGTGCGTCGTAATCGATTACCAAGGGCAGACGTGGACCCTGCAGGGGAGGGGGGGGGGCTCAGGTCTCAGGAGCTACGGTAGAGAAGAACTTGGGAGAACCAGAAGAGCATCAACCACAACTAGGGATGCACCGATAACACATTTTTAGGACTGAGTACAAGTACCGATACTTTGTAAAGTACTCACCGATACATGACCTTAAATAAACGTCTGACACTTTCCAATAAATAATTTAGGATTTTGCCGAAAGCCTATCCAGTTTATGTTTATATTGAAATGTGGCCAGAAACTCCATTTACCCCCTGCACACACACCTCATCTCAGATATATATACAGACCTCATACATATACATACATACATACACCTCAGACCAAACATAAATATAGAACACACACACACACACACACACACACCAGACCTCAGACCAAATGCTGGGGAAGCTGGCCAGATGCATGAAAGGCATTTGGCCAGCGTTCCCCTCCAGCGGGCCGCATTACTTTACCCAGCGGTGGGTCCGGTCGCAGGGCTGTGACACGATCACGCGGCTGCCGGGCAGTGGAGGCTGTGACGCTACCTCCAGCCGAGATCGCGTGGGAGGCGTCACAGCCCTGTGACCGGACCCACCGCTGGGTAAAGTAATGCGGCCCGCCGCAGGGGAATGCTGGGCAAATGCTGTTCATGCATGCGGCCAGCTTCCCCAGCCCCGCGGATACCGGCAAGCCGGCCCAGCGCTGGCTTCAGGTATCAGAGGAAGGTATCGGGCCATTTGCATGAGTACCGAGTACTTGTGCAAACAGCAGTACCGATACTAGTATTGGTACATCCCTAACCGCAACCCCAGTCTGACCACTACTACTACAGGCTGTGTTGGCCACGGAGACGTGAAAAGTCCTTAAAATCGGAGGTGTCTTAACCGCTTAGGCTTTCTACACAAATCATTCCTAATATCAGAGGGAAGGAGAGAATAACCTCTTCAATTATTAAATCTGCTGAAAATACTTAGAATTCTTCTATTTGACCTTTTTTCACTGAGAATGACAGATTCAATTGTAAATACATACAACCATCAGTAGAGACAACGTGCAAAACAACAGAGTATCAGAACTAGGGATGCACCGATACCAACACTAGTATTCGTGCTGATACTGGCATTTGCACGAGTACTCAGTCGTGCAAATTCCCCGATAACCGGAAGCCAGCACTGGGCTGGCTTGCCGGTTTCCGAGGTGCTGCTAGAAAAATGCATCAACATTCAACAGCATTCCCCTCTGGCTGGGCGCATGGTCCTCCAAGCATTGAAAAGCGTCACATGACTTTAAATAAAAGTACCTGAAAAAAGTATAAGGGTTAAAAAAAAAAGAGTTGCGACAACACTCCCGACTTCACATTGTTTTAAACAGTACAAAGAAGATATAAAACTAGAAGAGCGCAAGGAAACGCAAGAAAATGCTCCCTGGTCCCTCAAAAAGAAAAACCTTCCACGAGGAGGTGTGAAGAAACGGGGTACGAAAACTAGGTGCCTTCCAGCAACCGTTTCAAGGGAGAACTAGGTGGTATGTAACAAAGTTAAAATGTTCATAAACCAAAAAGGTCTTATTCACCAAGAGCCGACATCCACCGTAGATGCGAACTTTGGTAAAGATCACTATTGCTCCAAGAATGGGGACCTTTACCTCAACCATGGCAGCAAACAAAGACCAGTGAGCTACCGTGTACAGCGATACCAACGTTACTCATATGTAAGATGAATAAACTGCTGCTATTCTCCATCCAGTGTTTGTTGCGACCCAGGAGAATGTACATATGTGATGACCTCATTGAACTCCAATGGAGAAAATGCTGAAAACGTTGCTAAATGAACCACTGGAAACCATGGTGTAGATCTTAAAGTACAGTGGAATGAATGGTAAGCGAGGAATTCACCAACGTTAAACCAGCTCTCTTTCAAGGAAGAAAGGTTGGTTAGTGAATAAACCCTCAAGCTGCACAGCACCATCATACAATAGAGACATACAGCACAATAACTGAACGTTTTTTTTTTTCGTTCTCCCATAACCTACCTTTATACGGTACAATTTAACCATTTATTACTTTAGGCATTCGTGAAGCTGTAAGCACAGGGAAGCTAGTCTTTAATTTGACCGCAGGGATCGCCCGCCTGAAGCTATCCATTTCATTTGCCACAAAACCCTTTTTGTTCGGGGGACCGTATCAAGTTCCCTGGCAAAATCTGATTAAATTCCAGCCTCTGAAACCCCTTCTGTTACTTCAAATGACGATCCAGCCAGCCCGACTCCTACTGAATACAATGTTGCAAGGTGCAGGAGAATCGCTTAATCTTCCTGTGTACATATTTTCCCGGTTAATTAAATGTGTGAATGTGCGGCATTAGCTTTTATATAAAAGACACGAGGGGGGGGGGGTATTCCGAGAGCACCGTAATGTCATTTCTGTGCTCTCGTTCTCTGCACTTCGGGGAATCAAAGTTCCCCACCCTGGGGTGAATTCAGCATTCACTGCAGGGTCCCTGGAGTGCAGGGAAACCCACCGCAAACCTGCCGAACACCCGCTGCAAAAAACACGATGGAAAAAGCCGCCGATCACAGACCAGATCAGCCGCCGGAAAAAGCAGATAAGCTGACGAATGGGGTAAAATCAGTAAAAAAGAAACTTTTTGCTGCAGGTTAAAATAATAAACGGTTTATTAGATATTGTATAAAAAAAAAAAAAAAAAAAGGGAATATTTTTAACAATGAAGTCTATGGGATTCGCCAGAATAAACCTACCGAATGAAACCATCGAACAGCAGGGCATTTCGGCAACTTTTCTCTGCTGTTCGGTGTCTCTGAATAGATGAACCATTGCTTCTCTATGGGGGATTTCACTGCCTTCGAACAGGCACCGTACGTTCACCAGAATTTGGCTAACTGCCTGCTCTCTGAATAGACGAAGGGCCCCGAAATGTCACCGTACGGGGAAATTCCCTGTTTGGTGACATTTCGGGGCCAGATCCGCTCTCTCTGAATAACCCCTAGAGTGTCTTCTTTACGCTATACTTTTTGGTTGCTCATGTCAGAAAGAGAGAAACCTCTCAAACACAACAGATAACCAGTGTCACCATCGGAAGGAGACAGGTCTTGCCAAGGGCCCGGGTATTTGATGGGGCCTGGGCCGCCAAAGGCCAGTCCCTTGCTCACCCGAGAAATCTAATTATAGCCCCTCAATCACATGCACTAAACAGGAACAATGTACTGGCCACGCTGCAGCTTAAAACAGATACACTGTTAAAAAAAGTGTGTTTTTTTTTTTTAATAATTTAGTAGATCCTGCTGACCGCCTCTTCGAAGTGATTATTTTGGGTGATTTTACCCCTTTTGTCCCGCAGTCACCACGTGCAGCTCCTCCTCCTCCTATTCGGCTCAGACACTCCCAAACACGGAAGTCCTTGAAGCTTTTCTCCACATCTTGCATAACGTAGGAACAGCATATTGTGCACCACTATGGCACTTGCGTATATAAAGTGCGCAGGTTCTGTAGCACCTGGGCAGAACGATGGGCCGGACCTACGTGCACATGCCCAGATCTGATGAGTCAGCCGCTTCTCTGAAATCTCTCGTTTTTATGGGTGGTCTCAGAAGTGAAGTCGACACGATTTCTGCGTGCTGATGTCGCTAGTGACCGGCAACTGGGAAATTCTAAATCCTGCCTGCTGCTGGAGGAAACTCCTCCACTTCACCCAGATCAGAGAAGGAGGGGGGGGGGGAGTACTGCTCACATCCTGACTAAAACAAAGTGATCATATGAGTAGAGTGTCCCTTTAATGTTAAAGAGACGGGAGGGAAGTCTCGCTGCCTTTAGCAGTCACATCTGCTGTTTTCTTTGGAGGCTTCTATTACGGTCTTTGAAACAATGTATCAGTTCCACCTTCTCTGGAGAAAATGTCTAGAACGCATTTCGCTTCCTCTGGCCTTCAGAGACGCCTCATCTCTACGAAGATAAAAGACTGATGCCGTTTGATACCGTGGGAGGCGCAACCCTTCCCACATAGGATATTTTATAATTCCAACGGTGAAGGTTTGCATCTACCTCTGAAAGTAAAGCAGCAGCACAAGGGGGGGGGGACAAACCCACACATGGGGGGGGGGGGGGGGTAGGACACAAGGGGTAGAAATGACAACCATCCACAACCTGGTTGTCCCATGTAATTTTGCACATTACAAGGTATAACAACATAAAATGACATCACTAACAATCAGTAGCTGGAACATTCAGGGTCTGAATGCTTCAGCCTTTGGATCCAAAGTAAACGATCCAGACTTCAAACATAGACTGCACAACGTGGACATACAAATCCTGCTGCAAACATGGAGCCGGGCACAGGATGACCCACAAACACCTGTGGGCTACAGAGAATTTTCCGTGCCCGCCCAGAAGGATAAAAGCATCAAACAGGGTCGACATTCAGGAGGAATATTAATCTGGTATAAGGAGGAGCTACACGAGAACATCAAAGCAATCAAGAAAGGAGACAGCCACATCTGGATAAAAATAAGTAGCTCCTTTAGATAAAACCCTTTAGATACACCCATTACAGCCCAAGAAGTAGCAGAAAAAATTCAAGATCTGCGAAGTAAAAAAGCCAGCGGGATGGATGGAATTCTTCCAGAGATGATTAAACACGGCTCTCCAGAAGTACACACCGCAATATGTAAAGTTTTCAACCTGGTCCTGAGCGTTGGATTCTACCCTCAAGTATGGAACCAAAGCCTCATAACACCCATCCATAAGAGTGGAGACCAATATGATCCAGCCAACTACAGAGGGATATGTGTCAGCAGCACACTGGGAAAACTGTTCAATAGCATCCAGAACAAAAGAATCCTCAGCTTCCTGACACAGCATAACGTCCTTAACAGAAGCCAAGTGGGGTTCATGCCAAACCATCGCACTACAGATCACATCTACACCCTGCAGAGTCTCATCAAGGACCATGTCCACAATACAAAACATGGGAAAATATTTGCCTGCTTTGTGGACTTTAAGAAGGTCTTTGACTCAGTGTGGCACCCAGGCCTTTTCCTCAAACTACTGGAGAGTGGAATAGGAGGGAAAACATATGACGTCATCAAGAGCTCATATAATGAGAACTTCTGCAGCATAAAGGTGAATGGGAAGAGAACAGAGTACTTCCGGCAGGCTCATGGAGTAAGACAAGGCTGCAGCTTAAGTCCAACCCTCTTTAACATCTACATCAATGGACTGGCTGAAGCTCTAGAATCCTCCTCAGCACCAGGACTAACTCTACATGACACCGAGGTGAAGTTCCTGTTGTATGCAGATGACCGCCTATTACGGTCACCAACAGAAAGGGGTCTACAAGACAGCCTGGAAGTGCTGGAAAAATACAGTGTGGCATGGGCACTACCCATCAACCAAAAGAAAACTAAAGGTCATGGTTTTCCAAAGGAAGAATGCAAAAACCAAGAGTTCCTCTTTGACTGCACTCTTGAGGAAGCCAACAGCTACACATACCTCGGCCTAGAAACAAACCGATCGGGAAATTTCAAACCAGCCATAGAGGCCCTAAGAGACAAGGCGTGTAGAACTTTCTATGCCATCAGAAGAAAACTCTACAAACTAAAACCGCCTGTAAGAGTCTGGCTTAAAATCTTTGATAGCGTCATCACTCCAATCCTCCTTTATGGCAGTGAAGTATGGGGCCCTATCACCTACCCTGACCAACCCAAATGGGACACCAGCCCAACAGAAATATTCCATCTGGAGTTCTGCAAGCACCTCCTCCAAGTCCATCGGAGCACCTCTAACAATGCTTGCCGGGCCGAGCTGGGCAGACTCCCCTTACTTCTTGCAGTACAGAAGAGGGTGCTATCATACTGGGACCACCTAAACATCAGCAGCCTCAACTCATACAACCATAAAGCCCTACTGGCCAACAAGGACCACCCCAAACCATGTGGGCTGCAACAACTCATATCCACCCTGATCATCCAAAGCCCCCATGAATGCAACCTGACAAAATATCAAATAAAAAGGCCCTAATTAACGATTCCAGGGAAAACTAGATCAGAGAATGGAGACATGATATAGCAAACTCCAAGAAACTCACCATTTACCAATCCTTACTGAGGGAATACAAACTGGCCCCATACCTGGAGGTACTACAAGACCCCAAGGACAGACAGATCCTGAGCCGGTACAGACTGAGCGCCCACAGCCTGGAAATCGAATCAGGGCGGCATAGACAGACCTACAAGCCCAGGGAGAATAGACTGTGCCAGCATTGTGACCAGGGGGCCCTGGAAGATGAGGTCCACTTCCTCCTACAGTGCCCCAAGTACTCAGCACTGAGGGAAACTCACTTCCAGAGACTCTCCGCTCTCATCCCGGACTTCACCTCTATAGAAGAGACGAGGAAACTCCACATCATACTGGGAGAAGAGACGAGGAAACTCCTTATCATACTGGGAGAAGAGGAGCCGGCGGTGAAAATATCTGCCCAATACGTCACAGAATGTCACAGACTGAGAGGAACATGAGAGATCCTGGACTTATAAATCCCCAACACGGACTCGCCCCCATCTGACCTCACATTATCCCTTACCCCTGATAATGTCCATGGACTTGCCCATTCCCCCCATATGTCCCACTACCCCCCCTCCACCCCATATGCTTTGGCATTGCAATGCTAAAATGTATTTGGTCCTGCCAATAAAGATTATTTTGATTTGATTTGAAAGGGACATATGGGAAGGCTACAAAACATTTCAGCTGCATTGAAGATTCCCAGGAGCTCAGAAGCCCCCATAATTCTTCAATGAAACCTGGAACAACCAGAACTAGAGCTGCCCCGGACAAACTGTGCAATCAGGGGAGAAGGACCTTGCTAAGAGAGGTGATTAAGAAACAAACGGTCACTTTCAGCTCCAGAAAATGGAGAAGCATGGGGAAGGGCAGTCATCACTGCAACCCCCCACGCATCCTGCCTTTATGGCAGAGTGGCCAGACAGAAGCCTCTCCTCACTTCAAGACACACGAGAGCCCGCTTGGAATTTGCAGAAAAAGCTCTTAACGGGGGACTCAAGACTGAAAAGTGAGATTCTGTGGTCTGACGAAACGTAAATTGAACGGTCTTGCCTCAGATCAAAACGTTATGTCTGGAGGAAACCAAGTACCGCTTCCCAACTGTGCAATACCACCCCAACGGTGAAGCATGGTGGTGGCGGTGACATCTTGCTTTGGGTGTGTTTGTCATCGAGAGGGACTGGTCAGGATTGAGGAAAAACTGAGAGGAGCGAACTACAGAGATACTGTTAATGAAAACCTGTGTCAGACGCTCGGAACCTCAGATTGGGCCAAATGATTCCGACTAGGGTTGCCAGATCGGCCATGTTTTCCTGGACACAAATAATGTATTCATGCTGATGGGCTGTGCATGAAAAATGCCACCCCGCAGCATGTAGAATCCATATGCTGCTGGTAAGAAATCAAAAGGGAATCCCTGGTGACCTGCCTTCATTTCCTACCTGCAGTATATGAATTATACATGTTGCAGGGCAGCACTTTTCTCTGTGCCCCCCCCCTGCATGAAATAGTAATAAGTTTCTAGGAAAACATGGCCGACCTGGCAACCCTAATTATGACCCCAAGGACAAAGCCAACACAGATCAAGAGCATCTTAGGGACTACTCTTTGAATGTCCTTGAGGGGCTCAGGCAGGACCCGGTCTGGAAGCCAAACATCTCTGGAAAGACCTGAAAATAGCTGTCCACCGATAACCCAAAACAACCCAAAAAGAATCGAAGATGTAATCAACGTCAATGATGATTCAACCATGTACAGAGTTCAGGGTCTGAATACTTATTGCAATGTGGCATTTAAATTTTTTTCTTTTTAATAAAATTGCAATGTTGTCAAAAGTCTGGGTTTTAAGTGTTGGTTTTTTTTCCCTTTTCTCAATCTACACTCAGCACCACATAATGACAATTTAAATACATTTCATCCAGGGTTATTCAGAGAGCGGTGAAAAGCAGGAGAATGCTTGGAGAATGGAAAATTCTAGGTCAAACTAGCCGATTTGGAAAGTGAGATGAATGGGAGAATTTTTCTGGTTTGGCTATTTTGACCTAGAATTTTCCATTCTCCAGTCATTTTTCTGCTTTTCACCGCTCTCTGAATAATCCGGATCATAAGGCTGCAATGTAAGAAAATGCGATTATACTGGAGGGGGTCTGTATACTACCCAACTGCAGCCTATATATACACCCTGATTTTCTGCAGAATTTCATTAAGAATGTCCTTCTGTAGGTTTTGAATTGTACAAACCCACCCGTCAGCCTGATGTATAATAGAGTAAGATGATGTCATGCGCTTACTACGATTAAACGCGTTTACTCGCCCTTCCCGCCCACGGGAGAATCCTTGTAAACGATAAAGATGATCGAACGAGTTGCAAGTCAGGAAAATTTCCCAAAACCGGTCGAACCGCCGAGTTTGGTCCCGGGATGCCGGGAAATGATGTTGCTTGCACGTTCCGACATGTACGCAGCGAACTTGATGCCGAGCGCAAAGTCGAGCCCTGAGCCATCAACTCAGCTGATGCCTCGTACTGAAGATCAAGTTACTGGGGAAGTGTAAGGGCAGACGGAATGACACGACTTTATAGGAAATTATTAAAACATACCCAGAAGACGCATTTATTCATTCATTCATTTTTTTTATAAACACTTTTTTGCGTTTGTTCCTGAATTCGGTAATGTTTGAATTCTGGTGAAAAGTAGGGCTGAAACAATAATCAATAAGAATAGTTGACAACTATTCTTATCATCGATTGATCGGCATACACTGTTTAGAGTCAGTCTTCGCTAAACATTATTAACCCCTGATACTACTCTGGAGAAGACGTGCCGCTGATTTACTCTGTAGGATTTTGCTCTAGGGTTGTTTTATTTTTATTTAGTTTACAACAATAGCAGAACTGTCGCACAGAACGTGGGGTGCTGCCACTGGGTGGTGGAGCTGTAACGTCAGTGTTTAGGCTTACCTATACCTGGATTCTTGTGCCACCACCCCACCCTCCCGCCTTCCAGTCCAGAGCTGTCACTCCTGTTGGTCCTGGTCCCTTTCCCGCAAACTCCCTCCCTCTCCCCAGTTTGTCCATGAAATAGTTTTTAAGGGACACACTACACAGTGGGCCGTGATATGTGGCGCTCTGTGATATGCTCATACACACCATGTTTTTTGGAGATGGGGGGGGGGGGTAGCAATTCATCCTTCGCTCCAGGCAGCACAGTGGCTTGGGCCGGCCCTGCTGAGCTCCCTGCGGACTCTTCTCTCCCCCCCCCCTCACCCTGACCACTTCAGTTTATTAACAAGGTCAGGCTGCCTCCTCACCCAGCTTTGCGTGTTGAGGTCTTTCTGAGCGCTCGTAGCAGCGTTTGAGTTGCTCACGCAGCATCATTCCATCACTCTGACCAGACCTCGTACCCAAGGGGTTATTCAGAGCGCACCGATTGAATTTCCCTGTCGGTGCGATTTCATGGCTATTTAAAAGGCTGAGGATTCACCAAATATTGGCGAATTGCCAGTGAACTACGGTGCCTGCTCGACGGCAGTGAACTCCCCCACAGAGAAGCAATGGTTAATCTATTCAGAGACACCGAACAGCAGAGAAATGTCACAAACGCCCTGATTTTCGGTGGTCATTTCGACAGGTTTAAGCAGACGAATCCCATAGGTTTCAAATGTAAAAAAAGTAACCATTTTCATTAAATATTTATTCGACCGTTTCTTCTGCTTTTCAAATTGCAGCAAAAAGTCTTTAGACATTTCAGGAATTTTTCGGCAAAATTTTTTAAATTCCTTTTTTTCATGAAATGGCTTTTTTTTTCATTCTGTAGCAGACCGTTTTATTTTTATTCATAGGACCTCAGATATGATTTCCAGGCATTTTCATGCGGTACTTTTAAAACCTTTTTTTTTTTTAACCCCTGTTCAGCAGCTTGTCGGCGGATGCATTAGATTGCAGGATGGATTTGCGATCCGAATCGGCAGGTCGATTCGTCGCACTTCGGGGACCCTGCGGTGAATGCAGAATTCACTGCAGGGTTGGCGAACGTAGTAACTCGCTGAAGTGCGGCGAACGAAAGAGCACTGAAATGTCGGTCTTAAAACGGAAGACGGTCTCCAGCTTCCGGTCTTTCACCAACAATAATAAAAGCAGCCTCACTGGTTGAGTCAATTCCAGGCGCAGCTTTGGCAATAGACCTAGGCCAGGGGTCAGCAACCTCGGCTCCCTGATGTTTTGGGAACTACATTTCCCATGATGCTCAGTCACCCATTAGGCTGACTGAGCCACATAGGAAGTGTAGTTCCCAAAACATCAGGGAGCTGAGTTTGCTGACCCCTGACCTAGGCCGACTCCGGAGAATGAATCCGTTTAATTGTGTTTTCTTAGTGTCTGATAAACTGGAAAAATGTTGAGGTAGATAGATGACATATCCAGGAACTTTGCTCTGGGTGTTACCCACTGGGTGGACGTGACGGACCTGGGCTATATTCTGTTAAAAGATTTAATAACGATGAGCGCAGCACCATATTTAATTTATTCAAAGGAGGTCATTAAGATCCGAATGGGCCTTGTCTCACTGGGGGGGGGGGGGATTAAGCTCCTTTTTGAGGTTGGAAGGTGTGGGGGGGGGATGCACGACTTAATCGAGTCAAAGTTAATTAAAAAGATCTGACAAGAAGCCATTTGGTCGACCAGTCCTTTTGATCTAAGGAAGTGGTGAAAACCTTGTTCTGAGATCACAGGATGAGAGTGGACACCTTCCTGGTCTGACCAGCACCAGGAGAACAATCAGCAAATCATAAGAAGCGGAGGTGTTCTCTCAGACCGAATTCTAAAATAGGATTTATTGCGCGTAGGTCCCTGGGAATACATGGGCGCATCTTGCTTTGCTTGAAAGTTGAAGTGTGTTCTGAGAGGCCAAGTGGGCGGCTTTACACCGCTGTGGCCATGAAATCTGAAGCGAGTAACACTTGGTTTTAGAGTCGCACCGAAATTATCAGCCGAAAATTGTGCTTTCGGCAGAAAGAAAAAAAAAAAGAAAAGAAAAAAAGCGGCTGAAAATCAGTCACATGAAACAGGACCTGGAGGCCCGGCAGAGCCAGGGGCTCGCCTGAGCATGGAGGGCTCGGCCGGGCCTCCAGGCCCAGGTTCGGAGTATGTGGATGTTGGCCAAGCATGTATAGGCAACGCGATCTCACCCCCCCCAAAATCAGTTAACCGAACCTAGGCCTTCCCAGCCGGCCTCTATGCTCAGGCCTCCAGGCCCAGGTTCGGATGACTGATTTTCGTTTTTTGTCCAAGCTGATCCCGTATGCTCAGTATTGGCCAGATGAGATATTGAGAATCCACTGAATCAAGAAGTATGGGTGTGACATCCCCCCCCCCCCAAGAGGTCAGAAGCCTGACAAAAGAGCCCTAGGGAGGCGATATTTTTGTGAGTTGATAGACACATTTTACACAAAGATCTGTCATTTTGAACTTACAATATTGTACCATTATGTGTCTATTTTCATGTCTTTTACTGCCTTTTAGGACTGATCTGTAAGATTGATGAAAAGTTGAAGCTGTTCTCCCAAAACCTGAATTACAGGACAACTTATTCTATTATATGGTTTGAGGGGGAAGAGGGAATGCATCAATGTTTGCACACCAATTGTGTGATTGTGCACTCACAAGGACTGTAGTACACTGACATTTTTTGGGGAATCTGCATTTGTGAGGTACAGATGGGTGCTTGAGCAACACTATTTGGGTCAAGCCTGTTATAAAGTTGGGATTTTTAAGTGCCATCTCATTTTGGACCCTAAGGGTTAATTAGTTAAGAATTGGTGTGGTGTTTGTCTTGTCTGGCAAAACATTATCTGGTACTGTATAATCGGAATCCCCCATTTAGCCTCACAATCTGCTATTGTCCTATTGATCGGTTTTGTTGGATTTAGGGTTGCACCGATACCACTTTTTAAGACCAAGTATGAGTACCGATACTTTAATGTCTTGTGACCGCTTTCCAATAAAGAATTTTGCTGAAAGCCTGTCCAATTTATGTTAATATTGAAATGTATGGTCAGATACCACATTTACCCACTGCACAGGCCTGCACGCACCCTGACCACACACTCAGACCTCACCTCAGATATATATGTATACCCACACGAGACCTCAGACACATGTATACCCACACCAGACCGGCCGCCGGCTTGCGAAGTCTGTGATGCGCTCTCGACCCCCACGAGATCATGGCTGGATACCGTGTCACAGCCTTTTCAGGCCGGCGGCCACTCTGTGGAACGCGGCAAGCCGGAGGGGAATTTAACAGCATCCCGCCAGCAGCCCCTCTGATACCAGCAAGCCAGCCAAGGGCTGGCTTCCGGGTGCTGGCAGAGGTATCTGGGCATTTGCACGAGTACTCTTGCAAATACCAGTATCGGCACTGTCACTAGTATCAATATCTGTGCATACCTAGTTAGAATGTTGCACAATGCATCTTGGTGTCCAGAGTTATTCCAAGATCTGTCCCTGGTCTAATTAGGTCCCAGACACCAGGGAGTAATTTCTGATGAAGGGCAGAAAGGCTCCAAGCTGTCCTTTTCCATTGGCCTCTAGGCACCGCCTGGCACTGTATATACAGTATTGAAAGGCTCAGTTCCTGTCTGACTGTTCTAACCTCAAGCTCTGCGGCTGCTTCATTTCTGGGGAATGCCATCACCGCGCTTTCAGCGTACCCGTCCTTAAGTTTCGACTAAGGGCTGGAGAAAGCCACGAAAGACTGCTGGTGGGAGAACGGAGTCCAGCAAGGAAGCGACATTAACATATGTGGTGACCCAGTCAGGGTATGGAGTTCTGTTACAATGACTACGGCACTAGGTGCTTTGTATGGATGAATGAACAATAGGTTTTGTCCGCCGTCCCTGCACAGGTGATGAATGTTGCAATGACCACAAACATGTATTAGAGCCTGTCCTGTGGCTGGAATATCCAATTTAAAAGCTACGGGGGAAGGGAGGGAGGGGGAACGGTGTAAAATGATTCAATTAGCTGCTCAAACCCCATCACCAACACAAGGCCTCGGAAACTGCATCCTGTTGCCATGGTAACTAAGGAATTCATCGCTACAGGCTAGAATTGAGTCAAGATTGAAATGGAATAAAAAATATATATATATAAAAGAAATGTCAGGGCTTGACAAAACACAGAAATGTCTATATAATGTATGCAGAGGAGAGGACCATAAACCACAGGCATAATTCATGGAGCCCCTGGCTATCTGGTCCCAGAATTGGAAAATGTCAATGTTGTGCTATGTAGGTGCTGCAGCATCTTTAAGGGAAGGGAATAAAACCCAAACAAAAACCACATCTGACATTAAATAATCAAGTCTATAGACCAGTGCTGGCTAACCTTCAGGACTCCATGCGGCCCAATAGCTGGCCGAGCGTCATGGGACCCATGGTTGTGATAAAGCTTGAAGTGCCAAGGTAGCCATCTCTTCTATGTAAGTAGTCAATGTAATAGAGCAGCAGGAAATGCTGGCAGAATGCTTGGTTGTGTAGGGAGAGGTATTAGCAGTAGGAAAAGGGAAGTGCTCATGCCACTGTACAGAGCACTGGTGAGACCTCACTTGGAGTCCTGTGTGCAGTACTGGAGACCGTATCTCCAGAAGGATATAGACATCTTAGAGAGAGTTTAGAGAAGGGCTACTAAAATGGTGTACGGCTTGAAGGAGAAAAGTTACCAGGAAAGGCTTAATGATCTTAACATGTACAGCTTGGAAAAAAGACGAGACAGAGGAGATATGATAGAAACATTTAAATACGTAAAGGGAATACACAAGGTAGAGGAAGGGAGTATATTTAAAAGGAAACAAAGTAGCAAAACAAGAGGACATAGTCTTAGATTAGAGGGGCAAAGGTTTAAAAGTAACATCAGGAAGCATTATTTTACTGAGAGGGTGGTGGATACATGGAACAGTCTTCCAGTAGAAGTGGTAGAGGCCAAAACAGTAATTGAATTTAAGCAAGCATGGGATAGGCATAAGGCTATCCTAAACAAAAGATAAATCCAGGTAAAGTATCCATGTAATTGGGCAGACTAGATGGGCCGAAAGGTTCTTATCTGCCGACATTTTCTATGTGTTTCTATGTTTCTATTTATTTTATTTATAAAAGGATATTACCAGGAAGGATACATTGAGATTTCTCTCGTTTTCAAGTATGTCCTGGGTTCAAGAACATGGAGGCGTCTCGCTAAACCTATCGGCTCTGCTCATGCTCAGATGCAGCGTCACTCAATTAACAATCCAGAGATCAATTTTTAAGGTATGACAGGAGGCTCATATTCTGTGCGCGGCGACGCTGCCCCGTCGGCGGTGGCGACTGGTGCTTCTGTGTCTGAACATCTTGGCTGCTGTTTATTTGTCAAGGGAGTCCACCTTTCGGACCTTCCTATTCCGCTTTCGTTCTCATGCCGCCCTGGGCTGGGTGCAGCTTTAAAAATGCATGAGTGTCATTCCTTTAAAATTGCAGATTATTCCAGCCTGGGTGTCAGAATAATCTGCAATTTTTAATAAAAACAGGAGGCGAATATTATTCCCTCCTCTCCGCATCCTTGTATATGACGCTGTGACTGACTGGGCTGAAAACCAACGCAATAAACTGGGGAAAAAAAAAAAAAAAAGATAATCTGGCGTTTCGTCTTTTGTCTCCTCTCTTGCATAGCGTTGCGGCGCTTGCTCAGTTTCGGCCTGCTTGCTGCCACCACCTTCATTATGCGTTGCTTGCTGCTGTGCGCAATTTCTCCCGAGTGCTGCCACGGCTCCTCTGTTTTTCTTCCAGTTTGACCCTCCATGGTTCCGCTTCTCCTGTTTTCACATTTGCGCAGGGCTGGATTTTTCGCCTTCCTTCGCTGTTGTGCTTTCTTCGTTCCCGCTCATTTGACGGGATGTTCGTGAAGTTCTCCGCCAGGTTTCCTCACCAAAGAGGAATTGGGAGGGGGGGGGGGGGGAGGTTCACTTTTATGGTTATGCCTTCTGTTCCTTGATTGGTTCTCCTGGTTACCGTGTCGTTTTACTTTTCTGTCTTTGCAAAATAGTCGCCTCCTGTCTTTATTAAAATTTAGATTATTATGACACCCAGGCTGGAATAATCCACAAATTTTCCACAAGTGAAATCATGGTCATCTCCCAGCCCTGCATAGGGCGAAATGTGATTTAAGACTGGACATTTCCTCTGCATCACTCATCAGTAAAGGGAGCTTTGAGTGTACCGTCATACCTCTCTACAGGGCGCCGCCATCTTGGAGATAGGCTTGGCACAGCAATCTGAGCTGTCAATGTGTACCTGTCAGGTGAGATCAGAAGAGCCTGGCCAGCCTATGGGGGACGGGCAATGGCGGTGCCCAGCAACTAGCATAATGGATGCACTTTAAGGATTATCACTTCCCAAGAACCAAACGAGGGAAACACCAGAGAAAATTACCAAGGGTCTCATGGACAATGCTGAACACCTTATATAAAAATGCCCACACCTGCACATCATGCTTGGACTGGCCGTGCAACAATTGCCCTGGAATAGTAAATCCGGAAATCCTAGCCACATCCAGCCAACCCTTTAAAACAAGGCTGTCAAACTCCGCCCCCCAGAGCTTTCAGGACTACAACTTCCATGATTCCCTGTCCATTTATTGCATTCAAAAGAACTCTGGGAATTGTAGGCATCAACATCTGAGGAGTTTGACAGCCTTGCTTTAAAAAAGGTGTGTTGGTCTCTTTTACGCACACAAAAAAACCAAAACCGATCAGGAGAGTAAACTTTGCTCAGGTAGGAGTCGACCAGCCATAGCGAGACTTTGACACGGGATGCTGTGGTGGACGGTGTCTCCCAAGACGCTCAATCAGCAAAATGTACCAGAGGGTGTAACAAAAAAAAATATATGTACGCACACAAATTTATTATAAACATGGTTAAAAACCTTGATAATGGCTCAGTAAGAGCGGTTGTTCGCTTTTAAGTTTAACCATGTTATAATAAGTTATTATATTTGTTATCAGACACCCCCACATATTTTTATTATATTTCCCCATCAAATAAACAACACATATTGGGATATTTTGGAGGAAATTCTGGGTAATCCCTTTTCAAAGTGTCACTTGTTGCGGCATGCCGCTGGAGTGAGTGACAGCTGAGAGCGTGTCCTGCGGGACCAGACGAGACACAGCGATAGAGGTTGGAAACCATGTCTCGCGACCATCAGGTCCAACCTTTCCTGATCTCTAATAATGCGGTTCACGAAGTGGAAAAAATAAAAGTGCCAGCTAAGAGAATAATAAAAATAAAAAATATATGTCAGACATGACAAGTCACGACCACTCGGTGCTGTCAAAAGAGGTCTCCTTGGCAGCGGTAGCCAAATCTAATCTATGTATGTGCTCGCAGGTCTCAAAACCTGCGACGTTTATTACATTATCCTCCTATAGTGCTGATTGTATAAACGGCAACACGAGACTGGAATTATCAATATATATTTTTTGTGCTTGCCTTCCATTGGATAATTACTGCAGTGATTAATAGGTTTCAGCATAAAATGAGGTCATGTGACTCCCTGAACGAGCAGGTTCTCTCTCCACTTCCTGCATGTGTCGCAGTAAGTGACTCCGTGCCGTACTGATTGACAAACAGATAAACACACGCTTTGTACACAAAAACATCCGCTGGTTTCCCTCCACCTACAGATAACAGATTCCCGCTGGCCGTTTAAGGCTGAGGTCGCACAAGCGCACTGACTGCGCACAGTGTGTCCGCTGAAACGGATGAGATTGCGGTTACATTGTATCAGTCTTGACCGACGAGAGAGAAAAAAAAAGCTGTATGCAGGGAATTTCTCCACGTACGTTGTAGCTTTTTCACGTCGATGTCATTTTGGCGTCCGTTGCAACATGCGTTGCCCGTGCATGAAAAAGTGCGCACGTGCATTGTCCTCTATTGACTCCTTTGAAAAGCTACGACGGAGAGCAAATCGTGCGGACAGACGGACGCAAAGAGTGCGCTCATCTGACCCCAGCCTAAGGCCGGGGGTCAGACGAGCGTTTTTAAGAGCGGAAGGAACGCCCGTGAGAGTGGATGTTCCTTCCACTCTGACGCCCGTCTGGGTGCCTTGCTGAGCGCTGTCGAGGCCCGATCCCCCTATGGACGCTGCGCAAAAGCTCACAATCTACTCATTTCGTTACACGTCTGTCAGCCCACGGCAAGGTTTTACCGGACACTTCACCTTTTGGTACGGGGCCGTGTTGGAGATGATCATGCATCTAACATAGGCATGAAAACGAAAGATGGGCTATAGCGCCCTCACCGATTATTTAAATTTATTCCAAATTAAGTTTAACGGTTTTAGAAGAATTCTGCAGCATAAGAATAAAAACATAAAGGGGTGTGAATACTTTCTGAATGCCCTGTACATATCCGACCCATCATGCAGCTGAGCTCTCTGGCACACGTTATAAATCACGATAAACACCTAACGTTATAGAGGAGGGGACACAAACAAAAAGGCAAAATGCGGTACAAGACGGGCCGAAAGGTGGAATGTGTTGGCGCTTAATAATAACCCTCATCTGTGTTAGATCTACAGAATCCATGATGAAGAATGTTAAAGAATCGTCACCGCCATTAATAATTGTGCGGATCCCGCTGATTGCATCTGTACAATTATTTATCCTAAAACTCCCCTAATCTCCAGGGGGCGCTCGGCTGCTCCTCCGGCTTCCAGAAGTCCCGAGAGCAAAAGGGTTGCTCACGAGTTATGGGACTGGCGATGCACAGCACAAACCTTGCATTCAGTTGTCCAGTCTCGCAAGCGCATGCGCAGACCAAGGCTGGCGTCAGGCGAACGCACTATGTGCACCCATACTGACGTGCCTTCTGGCGCCTGTCGAAGCATCGACACGCTGTGACGGGGCCTGCCACACACTGTTGCGCACACTCTTATTGCACGCACAACAGCGGCCGTGCTGCAGCCCTCTCTGTGGAACCGCGTTGATGGAGCTGCAAAGCGCTATACTCCATAGGAGGATCGAGCCTTGCAGCGCTGAGCGCACTAACTGCATTCAGTGAGGTGGCCAGATGGGCGTCGAGTGGAAGGAACATCCTCTCTCACGGACGTTCCTTCCGCTCTTCAATTACGCTCGTCTGGAGCCAGCCGTATGGACCAGTGCTTGCACACTCAAAACCAATCCATGGCTGCGATCTCCGTAAGCGCATGGGATGACACTCTGATGTCAGGACACAAAGACCGTCAACATCATCAGGACCTGAACTGGTGCTCATCTGGTGGTGGATTCAAACCCTCGCCTGTAAGTGACAACTGTGTGGGCGAAGGAAAGCCCTCCACATCACAAAGCGGTCACTCCACAGAGCTGCAGAAAGGGGGAGAAGTATTTTAAAGCGGTCAGGATGCCAGCAGTGCCCCCCCCCCCAACTGTCTCAATCTGGAGATAACGAGGGGTGAAGTGGAGGAGTTTCTTCCACCCCACTCAGTATCACCAGCCGCTGGGATTTTGAATTTCCCGGCTGCAGGTCGCCAGAGAAGTCAGCCTGCAGAAACCATGCTGGCATCATCCTCTCCGTGACCACCCACTGTAGCGAGCAGTCAGAGAGGCAGCCGTGGAACGGATCTGCGCATGCACATAGCTCTGATCAATCACTCTGCGCAGGCGCCATGCAAATCGGGGTGCGTAAAGCGCGCACGTCCGTGGTGGTGCTCAATTTGTGGTTTCTACGGTACACAAGTTGCGTAGGATCGCAAACTGCGCAGAAAATCTGCAGGGATTTCCGGGTTCAGAGTCCCTTGAGCCGGAGAAGAGGAGGAGCTGCGTGCGGCGATGGAGTAAGGCGATTGGGCACGGCTGTCAGCGGCATCTGCCCAATGATTTAAGGGCAATAAAAAGGACATTATTTTTAACAGAGTACCCCTTTAAATTAGCAAAGGTGGTGAGGGTGCGCAGAGTGCACGACATCTCGCATCACGACAACTCACCGCTGGTAAACGACAGGCTGCAGAGTCCGGTAAGGAGCAGCAGGGTCCCGTGCTGGTCCATCGCTGGGGAGGGAGGTGCGAGCGTGTATGGACGTCGTACAGGTGCTGAGAAAGAGAGGACAGAGTGAGAATCCAGGAAGACGTGATCAACACGCATACATACCACAGTCTCGTATGTCATCACCCGCCTTACAGACCTATCAGGGTCTTTACATCATTAGTGTATACACAATATACATCCTGCACAGTGAGCGAGACCTCCTGGTACATGCGCGGTTACAACCACCTTTCCACAATCTATTCAGCAGGCTGCATCATGGGAGAACATGAACACGCACATGCGGTATGTTACACGCTCATCATCCACAACATTAAAACCACCTGCCCAAGATCACGTAGGTCCCCCTCGTGTTGACGCCTGGATGCATGGACCCAGCGAGACCTCTGAACGTGTCCTGTGGTGTCTGGCACCAAGACATTACCAGCAGATCCTTTAAGTCCTGCACGTTGCGCGGTTGGCGCCTCCACGGATGGGATTTGTTGTTGCAGCACATCTCACAGCTGCTCAATCGGATTGAGATCTGGGGAATTTGGAGGACGAGGCGACACCGTGAAATCTTTATCATGCTCCTCAAAATATTCCTGGATTATATTTGCGGTGTGACGGGGAGCATTATCCTGCTGAAAGGTCAGGGAGCACCATGGCCATGAAGGGGTGTAGGTGGTCGTCAGCAGACTCTAGGTAGGCGTTACGGGTGTGCCGGCACCTTTTCATCATGGCCAGTGTTATGTTTTTCAGCAATTTGAGCTACAGTAGCTCTGTGTGATCAGACGGGCTAACCTTCGATCCCCACGTGCGTCAATGACCCCTAGGGCGCCCTTGGACCTGACGTCGGCTCACCGATGGGCCTTTTGGTGCAAGATTTGCGGTTTTGGAAAAGAGCTGACTTAGCCGTCGGGCCGTCACTATTTTGCCTTCGTCACAGTCACGCAGATCTTTTCGCCCTTTTTCCAAAACTTGAAATTCAAGGATTGACTGTTTGTATATACCAAATGTCAAAAGTCCTCAGCAGATATATATATATACATATATCAGTAGCATGTCGAGGACACTCCTGGCATTTCAGTAAAAAGACTTTCTATAAATGTTAAGAAGATCGATATTTTGACCCTCTAAAAAGGCAGGGCTATGGAGCTCACAGCCACCAGATGATGTTGCCTACAATACCCAGAATCCTTTCAATGCAATAGAGAGACAGGGAATCATGGGAGTTGTCATGCAGAAACATCGGGGGGGGGGGGGCTGAAGTTATACAGCCCTGATCCAAGGGGCTTAATACCAAGAGGGACAAAACAACGATCTTTAAACGGGTACGGAAATAGAATTTTTATATATCTTTTTGCCAAAATCCATGGAGTGCGTCCCGTAGGCTACAGATACACACTGCCCGAAATAATAACGGGAACACAACCAGGAGACATGCTAGATGTGAATGAATGAAATATTAAATACTGTGGGGTCATTACATCGCTGAATGAGCTGACAACTAAATCACACAAACATTATCCATGGAAATCAAATTGATTAACCCATGGAGGTCTGGATATGGAGTTACTCAAAATTAAAGTGGAAAACACCACCACAGGCTGATCCAACTTTGATGTGATGTCCTTCAAACAAAATGAGGCTTAGTAGTGTGTGTGGCCTCCACGTGCCTGTATGACCTCCCTACAACGCCTGGGCATGCTCCAGATGAGGCGGCGGATGGTCTCCTGAGGGATCTCCTCCCACACCTGGACTAAAGCATCCCAACTCCTGGACAGTCTGTGGTGCAACTTGGCGTTTGTGGATGGAGCGAGACATGATGTCCCAGATGTGCTCAATTGGATTCAGGTCTGGGGAACGGGCGGGCCAGTCCATAGCATCAATGCCTTCGTCTTGCAGGAACTGCTGACACACTTCAGCCTCATGAGGTCTAGCATTGTCTTGCATTAGGATGAACCCAGGGCCAACCGCACCAGCATATGGTCTGAGGATCTCATCTCGGTACCTAATGGCAGTCAGGCTACCTCTGGCGAGCACATAGAGGGCTGTGCGGCCCCCTAAAGAAATGCCACCCGACACCATTACAGACCCACTGCCAAACCGGTCATGCTGGAGGATGTTGCAGGCAGCAGAACGTTCTCCACGGCTTCTCCACACCCTGTCACGTCTGTCACATGTGCTCAGTGTGAACCTGCTTTCATCTTTGAAGAGCACAGGGCGGCAGTGGCGAATCTGCCAATCTTGGTGTTCTCTGGCAAATGCCAAGCGTCCTGCATGGTGTTGGGCTGTAAGCACAACCCCCATATGTGGACGTCGGGCCCTCATACCACCCTCATGGAGTCTGTTTCTGACCGTTTGAGCAGCGGACTTGTGGCCCGCTGGAGGTCATTTTGCAGGGCTCTGGGAGTGCTCCTCCTGTCCCTCCTTGCACAAAGGCGGAGGTAGCGGTCCTGCTGCTGGGTTGTTGCCCTCCTACACGTCTCCTGATGTACTGGCCTGTCTCCTGGTAGCGCACCCATTCTCTGGACACTACGCTGACAGACACAGCAAACCTTCTTGCCACAGCTCGCATTGATGTGCCATCCGGGATGAGCTGCACTACCTGAGCCACTTGTGCGGGTTGTAGACTCCGTCTCATGCTACCACTAGAGTGACAGCACCGCCAGCATTCAAAAGTGACCAAACCATCAGCCAGAAAGCATAGGAACTGAGAAGTGGTCTGTGGTCACCACCTGCAGAACCACTCCTTTATTGGGGATGTCTTGCTACCTGCCTATGCTTCCCACCGCTTGTCTATTCCATTTGCACAGCAGCACGTGGACTCGACTGTCAGTGTTGCTACCTAAGTGGACAGTTTGATTTCACAGACGTGTGATTGACTTAGAGTTACATTGTGTTGTTTAAGTGTTCCCTTTATTTTTTTGAGCAGTATATAAGTATTACATGGGGAGGGTAGCCCTCAACCTAAACTAAGCACTCAGTGCATCTCAAGACAAATACATCAAACCAGGAAGAGAGCACACCAATCACCACACTGGTTATATACTGTACACACACACTCTGTCAATACACACACACACACAAACAGAGTTTAAGGGAAAATTTTAAAAAAACTATATACTAAATCATAACTATTGTTACTGGATGGAAACAGAAAACCTGAAAATACCTGAGTGGTGTGTGACCAAGGGCACCCGATTCCTATAGAATATCGATCAGAAACACAACATTTCATGTGGTTAATAGACACTTGCGCTTAAGGGAACATTGCTACAGGAGCCCCTAAAACGACACCCGCACACCCTGAATATATGGAGGAGACCCTAAAACGACACCCGCACACCCTGAATATATGGAGGAGCCCCTAAAAGACACCCGCACACCCTGAATATATGGAGGAGCCCCTAAAAAGCCACCCGCACACCCTGATATATGGAGGAACCCCTAAAAAGACACCCGCACACCCTGAATATATAGAGGAACCCCTAAAAAGACACCCGCACACCCTGAATACATGGAGGAGCCCCTAAAAAGACACCCGCACACCTGAATATATGGAGGAACCCCTAAAAAGACACCCGCACACCCTGAATATATGGAGGAGCCCCTAAAAAGACACCCGCACACCCTGAATATATGGAGGAACCCCTAAAAAGACACCCGCACACCCTGAATATATGGAGGAGTCCCTAAAACAACGACACCCACACACCCTGAATATATGGAGGAGCCCCTAAAAAGACACCCGCACACCCTGAATATATAGAGGAACCCCTAAAAAGACACCCGCACACCCTGAATATATGGAGGAGCCCCTAAAAAGACACCCGCACACCCTGAATATATGGAGGAGCCCCTAAAAGACACCCGCACACCCTGAATATATGGAGGAACCCCTAAAAGACACCCGCACACCCTGAATATATGGAGGAGCCGCTAAAAAGACACCCGCACACCCTGAATATATGGAGGAACCCCTAAAAAGACACCCGCACACCTGAATACATGGAGGAGACCCTAAAAAGACACCCACACACCCTGAATATATGGAGGAACCCCTAAAAGACACCCGCACACCCTGAATATATGGAGGAGCCCCTAAAAAGACACCCGCACACCCTGAATATATGGAGGAGCCCCTAAAAAGACACCTGCACACCCTGAATATATGGAGGAGCCCCTAAAAGACACCTGCACACCCTGAATATATGGAGAGCCCCTAAAAAGACACCCGCACACCCTGAATATATAGAGGAGCCCGTAAAAAGACACCCGCACACCCTGAATATATGGAGGAGCCCCTAAAAGACACCCGCACACCCTGAATATATGGAGGAACCCCTAAAAGACACCCGCACACCCTGAATATATGGAGGAGCCGCTAAAAAGACACCCGCACACCCTGAATATATGGAACCCCTAAAAGACACCCGCACACCCTGAATACATGGAGGAGACCCTAAAAAGACACCACACACCCTGAATATATGGAGGAACCCCTAAAAAGACACCCGCACACCCTGAATATATGGAGGAGCCCCTAAAAAGACACCCGCACACCCTGAATATATGGAGGAGACCCTAAAAAGACACCCGCACACCCTGAATATATGGAGGAACCCCTAAAAAGACACCCGCACACCCTGAATACATGGAGGAGACCCTAAAAAGACACCCACACACCCTGAATATATAGAGGAGCCCCTAAAAAGACACCCGCACACCCTGAATATATGGAGGAACCCCTAAAAAAAACCCGCACACCCTGAATATATGGAGGAGCCCCTAAAAAGACACCCGCACACCCTGAATATATGGAGGGCCTAAACATGGACATTAGGAGAGAAAGGTGGGGGGGGCAGATAAATGTGGGTTCATAAAGGGACTGTGTCTCGTACATAGGTTCGCTCGGCAGCTGTGACATAAACATATGCCGGTGTGCGGCCAGATCTCAGGATGTTCAGTGAGATGCTCGCCCTCCTGTATGAACGGGACACACAGGGCTCTGACGGGCGCAGACGGGGCTATTACCTGTCAGCAGGCGGCCGTCTCTATGGATCCAGACCCCGGCAGTCGGCACAGGCAGCCAGCATATTCACACACTGAGCTACCTCTCACCTGTCCCGTCTGGCCCTGCGCGGCTCCGCCCCCCCACGTGACCTAAGCTCTCACACCTGAGAGTTAGTTCCGGGGACACACCCATGGCAGGGAACGTCACATCTGCAGGCACCTGAGCGTGGAGGGCACTTCCGGCGGCCGCTCACCTGTGCGGGGCGTCGGGCAAGCGAATGCACGTCACTTCCTGGAGATACCTGTGTTGTGAAATCGTCACTTCCTGGAGTTTCGGCTTGGTGAAGGAATACGCCTTTAGCGATCAGAGCGACCACCTAGAGCTGGTAATAACCCTGCATGGCTGCCCGGGGGTAACGCGGGGGTAATATGGGGTATAAGGCGATGGGCGGGGGTCGTGTGCCGTGCAGCCTCTGGGGGAGCCGGGGGGGGGGGGGTTTACAGGCGGGGTGGTGCAGGCCTGCTGCTGCAGCAATAAGCCTGTTTTTTCTATTAGCATATGTTGATTTCTGGACAAATACTCCTTTAGATATTTATACATTATATAATCGAGTATTCCTTTTTTATGATGTATAGCTAATAATCAATTTGCTTATATATTGCGTTATATGACAGAATACCATATTATTACATATATCCGTGTTTTTCAAACCTGTCCTCAGGTCCTCCTAACAGGACAGGTTTGCAGGATATCTGATGCACAGCACAGGTGATATGATTTGCTGCTCGGTGACTGCAGGATTCAGTCTGCATTTCCCCCAAGGTGATCTGCAAAATATGGCCTGTTAGGGGGACCTGAGGACCAGAGTTGGAAACCACTGATATATATATATATATATATTATACCGGATTTCCGTTATATAGGTAATAATCCTGTATTCCTTTTATTGTATATACAGGATCTGACAGAAGTGAGTACAACCCTCACATTTGTGGATATATTTTATTATATCTTTTCATGTGACGACACTGAAGAAATGACACTTTGTTACAATGCAAAGCAGTGAATGTGCAGCTTGTGTAACAGTGTGAATTTACTGTCCCTCAAAATCACTCAACACACACAGCCATTAATGTCTGAACCGCTGCCAACAAAAGGGACTACACCCCTAAGATAAAATGTCCAAATTGGGCCCAATTAGCCATTTTCCCTCCCCGGTGTCATGTGACTCGTTAGTGTTACAAGCTCTCAGGTGTGAATGGGGAGGTGTGTTAAATTTGGTGTTATCGCTCTCACTCTCTCATACTGGTCACTGGAAGTTCAACATGGCACCTCATGGCAAAGAACTCTGAGGATCTGAAAAAAAAAGAATTTATCTACATAAAGATGGCAGAGGCTATAAGAGGATTGCGAAGACCCTGAAACTGAGCTGCAGCACGGTGGCCCAGACCCTGAAACTGAGCTGCAGCACGGTGGCCCAGACCCTGAAACTGAGCTGCAGCACGGTGGCCCAGACCCTGAAACTGAGCTGCAGCACGGTGGCCCAGACCCTGAAACTGAGCTGCAGCACGGTGGCCCAGACCACACAGAGGTTTAACAGGGCAGGTTCCACTCAGAACAGGCCTTGGCATGGTCGACCAAAGGAGTTGAGCGCACGTGCTCAGCGTCATATCCAGAGGTTGTCTGTGGGAAATTGATGTATGAGTGCTGCCAGCATTGCTGCAGAGGTTGAAGGGGGGGGGGGGTCAGCCTGTCAGTGCTCAGTCCATACGCTGCATCACATGGGTCTGCATGGCTGTCGTCCTAGAAGGAAGCCTCTTCTAAAGATGATGCACAAGAAAGCCCGCAAACAGTTTCCTGACGATAAGTAGACTGAGTGAGGACATGGCTACCGGAACCACGTCCTGTGTCTGATGAGACCAAGATGATAAACTTTTATTATTTATTTATTTTTTGAGAATGTATCCTTCCTGGTAAAAATCTTTTTCAGATTTCTCTCGTTTTCAAGTATGTCCTGGGTGGCAAGTATGTACCGCTAGGTGTCTTGCCCAGGGACACTTACTGGAGAGGTTGCTAGTCTGGATCGAACCCATGTCTCCACAGGTTGTCTCCATGCAGAGCAGTGATGTTACCTCTACTCCACCCAGCCGGTTCAGATATGGTGTCAAGCGTGTGTGTGGCGACAACCAGGTGAGGAGTACAAAGGCAAGTGTGTCTTGCCTACAGTCAAGTATGGTGGTGGGAGTGTCATGGTCTTGGGCTGCCGGCACTGGGGAGCTACAGTTCATTGAGGGAACCATGAATGCCAACATGTACTGTGACCTACTGAAGCAGAGCATGATCCCTTCCGACACTGAGCCGCAGGGCAGTATTCCAACATGATGACCCCAAACACACCTTCAAGACGATCACTGCCTTGCTAAAGAAGCTGAGGGTAAAGGTGATGGACTGGCCAAGCATGTCTCCAGACCTAAACCCTATTGAGCATCTGTGGGGCATCCTCAAACAGAAGGTGGAGGAACGCAAGGTCTCTAACATCCACCAGCTCCGTGATGTTGTCATGGAGGAGAGGAAGAGGATTCCAGTGGCAACCTGTGAAGCTCTGGTGAACTCCATGTCCAAGAGGGTTAAGACAGTGCTGGAAAATAATGGCGGCCGCACAAAATATTGACACTTTGGAGATTTTCTCTTAGGGGTGTATTCTCTTTTGTTGGCAGCGGTTTAGACATTAATGGCTGTGTGTGTTGAGTTATTTTGAGGGACAGTAAATTCACACGGTTACACAAGCTGTACATTCACTGCTTTACATTGTAACAAAGTGTCATTTCTTCAGTGTTGTCAAATGAAAAGATATAATAAAATAATTACAAAAATGTGAGATACTGTAGGCAATAATCCCGTATTCCTTTTTAATGTTATTTAGGTAATAATCCATATATGTTTTTGTCCAGCAGCAAAAATTTAAAATCCTCGTGTGTTGCGGCATCCTGCACCTTTTAAATTTATTTCTCAGAATTCAGGGACAACAAGATTTTGGGGAAAAACCTTCTCAATAATCTTTTTTTTTTTTTTTCCCCCTCTAAATAGTAGATCCTCCCACTACTATAATACTAAATAAAATATCTGTTACAGATAAGTATGACAGTTCTCTATTTTTTTTTTTTTTTTTTTTTTTTATTGTAACAAATTTTTTATTGAAAATTAAAGGGTGCCATAAACAAAGGTTGAACATCAATGATACAATATAAAATGCATGCATCTGTATTCTTTCGGCATTTTTTACACCATAGAGGTGCGTTCAGTAGGCATGTTTGAGAACCTTCAGGCAAGTACAGAATAACTGTCTGGGGGATTAGGAAGTGGAGGTGAAGGAGGAGGGGGGGGGGTAAAAAGGGGGGGATTTCCCAGGAGTCATGGTGGGCGAGGGATCCACGTCCCTTGGAGTCGTGAGATTCATTCCATTAAGCTGCAATCCTCAAATACTAGTGTACATCTTTGTTTCTCTTGCATACCACCACTGCTACTCAAGTCCCGCAGTCTCAGGTAGTGAGAGGGCTACCTGTGGGAGGGCAGGCGGCCGGCCAGTAAAACCATCGGTGCAGATGTTTGTCTGTGGTGCCTGCTGCTCGGTGGAGAAGGTCTTCGATGTTGCGGAGTTCGTGTAGTTCCTGTACCCATTCCTTAATGGAGGGGGCAGTAGACGATTTTCAATGTCAGGGGATAACAGCTTTGGCCGCGTTCAAAAGTCTGATGTCCAGTGAGTTTGCATAGTCTCCTACCGATAGAACCGTATGGTGCAGAAGCATCGGGGCAGGCGAAAAGTCAGGGGGCATAGTGGAGATCTTACAGATGGTGTTATGTACTGTGCGCCAGAAAGGTTGGAGATGCGGGCAGGACCACCACATGTGTAGCATGTTGGCATGGGGAGCATGACATTTCCAGCAGGAGCCATCAGTTCGTGTGTCGTAGTGGGCAATCAGCGCGGGAGGTTTATACCAGCTCGATAGTAGTTTATAGGCCGTTTCCTGCGTTCTGCTGGCTATGGAGCATTTTGTGGCAAGGGTGGTAATTTTATCCCACTCTTCATCTGTGAAGGGCTGCTGAAGGTCAGCCTCCCATCTGGCCCTGTAGGGGGGCTCAGTGCAGGTCAGATCCCTGAGCAGACCATAGAGGAGGGATATACCATGGGGCAGGGCGCAGGGGCGTTGTATCAGCATTTCAAAAGGGGTAAGGGGTCGTGTAAATGCGGACGGCTGTGCCAAGGTACGCAGGTACGTGGTCAGGTGGTGCAGATGAAATCGTGTGAGGAATAAGTGTGGGTGAGGCAGTGGGATATCTGCTGGAAGTTTGAATGTGTCTCCGTCAATGTACAGTGAGGCACGGATCTGCTGGATCCTGTCCTGGGCGGGGCGGAAATGTCTGGAGAAGACAGGTAAGCGGTCGAGAGGGGGGAGGGCCATGGGGCAATTGTCGTGGAACGTTGGAGGGATTTCAAAATTTTAAGGGTAGCAGAGACGGTGGGGTGTGAGGAGGGCGTGCATTTCGTGTTAGTGCCCAGAAGCCACGGGAGTGAGGCTAGGTCATCGCCAATGAGGTCTCCTTCTAGGGGTATCCAGAGCTTTTGGGAGGGTTTGTTCGACCATTCGGAGATGCGAAGTAAAATGTGTAGCTTGGTAATATTGCTTAAGGTTGGGTAGGGCCAGGCCACCCTTGAGTTTTGAGGCAGTCAAAAGGCTAAATTTAAGTCGGGGTTGGCGGCTATTCCACACATACGTGATAAAGATCGACTGCAGGGAGCTGAAGAACAGTCTAGGTATAATGATCGGTTGAGTCTTGAAGAGGTACAGTATGCGGGGAAGGATATTCATTTTTAGGACGTTGATGCGGCCAAACCAGGTGACATGGGGGAAGGCCCAGGACGCCAGGTCCGAGGAAATGGATTGCAGCATTGGGAGGAAGTTCGTTGAGTACAGTGTAGACAAGTCCGAAGTCAGCTGGACGCTTAAGTACTTAATCGCGGAGTTGCGCCATCTAAGGCTAGGGTCAGACGAACGCATTTTTCACGTTGTCCGTGAAAAAGTGCGTTCGAACGAATGGATGTATTTTTTCACGGAATACGCGATAGCGGTCATATGATGCGCATTTTCGTCCGTGATTTTGTACGGATCATCAATAAAACCCTTTTTTGCGTCTGGACGTTTTGTTGGCCGGACATGAGCAGCGTCTGACGTCTCCCAATCACGCAAACACGCTGCTATGCGGCCGCAGCGCACTCTGTATGTCCGTACTAGCGGTTTGACGTTCTCGAAAAAATGCGTTTGTTTGCCACTTGCGTTGCACGGACGAACTTTCGTGCGGCCGTTCGTCGTATGCTGCCCGGCATTGGACGTCACTTGCTGCTAGCATGGCCGTGATTTTGTGCGGCTAAACGCACCTTAAAACTGCGTTCGTCTGACCCTAGCCTTAATGGGAATGCCGCCTGCAGCTGCGTGCGTGTTGAATGTGAGATGTTCACCCCAAGGATCTCAGATTTTGTCAGATTGATTTTGTAGTGACTATACGAGCTGTATTCACGTAGGAGCGCTGTAAGGGATGGTAGGGTCTTCAGGGGTTGGCTAATGAAAAACAGCAGGTCGTCCGCGTACGCGGCAACCTTGTGGTGTTGCAGTCCCACCTTCACACCGTGTATTGAGGTATCTGTCCTGACTGCTTGTAAAAGAGGTTCTAGGGAGAGGGCAAACAGCATCGGGGGAAAGGGGGCATCCCTGCCGTGTTCCGTTCCGGATAGGGAACGAGGGGGAGAGGATGCCGTTCAGAGGGCACCAATCCAGGCCATAAGATTGGGGCCAAAGCCCATGCAGCGCAGTGTTTGGAAGAGGAAGGCTCACCGTACACGGTCGAACGCCTTCTCGGCGTCCGTGGAGAGCAGGAGTGTGGATTCGGATTTGGGATGGGAGGCCAAGTGTATCAGGTTGAGCGCTCGCACAGTGTTATCCCTTGCTTCCCTGCCCGGCACGAAACCCACCTGGTCGGGGTGTACCAGCCCAGGGACATAGCGGGCCAATCTCAAGGCAATGGCTTTTGCAAACAGTTTGATATCTTGGTTAAGCAGCGATATGGGGCGGTAATTTGCGCAGACATCTGGGTCTTTTCCCGGCTTCGGGATAAGGGTGATAGTGGCCGCTAGTGTTTGCGGTGGCAGGGAGTGTGGCCTCTGAATCAGTGTACTAAAAGCAGCGAGCCACGCCGGGGCAAGGGAGGGAAAAAATACTTTATAGTACCGTAGGGAAAACCCGTCCGGTCCCGGGGTTTTGCCTGTCGGTGTTTTTTTGACTGTTTGCGACAGTTCTTCTATAGTGAAAGGCGATTCCAGAGCTGTTAGCTGAAGTGTGGACATTTTTGCGTGGACATTTTTGCGTATAAACTGGAGCATTAAAGAGGGAGGGGGGTACTACCCTCCTCCTGAGGGAGGTTGTATAAGTGATGGAAATGGTCCTGAAGCCGCGCTATCATGTCCTGGGGTGTGCGGAGTTTGGAGATGTACAGTTTATGTCTGTGGGATCTGAGGGCGCGGGCCAGTAACCTCCCGCACTTGTTACCATGTTCGTGGAAGAGTCTGCGAGTCGCTAGAAATGCTTTCTGGGCTTTAACATTGAGTAGGGATTGAAGTTCAGTCCGAAGCTCCAGAAGGGAGGTGTAACTCGCGTCGTCTATGTGATGTTTATGTGCCTGTTCTAGGACATGGATGCGTTGAAGGAGGGATTCAAGTGTGGATGTGTACGCTTTCTTTTTCAGCGAGCCTTGTTGTATGAGGTATCCCCTTATCACCGCTTTGTGAGCCTCCCAAATGATCTGAGGTGTGGAGTGTGGGGGGGAGTTTTCTGTGAAATAATTGCGCAGCAACTGAGTGAGTTCCTCTTTGATCAGTGGGTCGGCAATAAGGGTCTTGTTGAGGCGCCAAAGCCCTTCTCTGGGCCGTAGTAGGGGGGAATGAATAGTGATTATCACTGGGTTATGATCGGACCATGTCAAGGGGCCTATAGTCGCTGATTCTAAGAGGCGGAGGTGCCCGACGGGGAGGAAGACACTATCTATCCTAGAATAGGAGTGGTGGGGTGAGCTAAAGTGAGTGTAGTCCCTGGTAGTAGGGTGCAGTGTGCGCCAGCAGTCAACCAGTCGGTGAGCGTGTAAGGAGGCTCGCGCTTGCCGAAGCACTGCATGCGGGATACTAGAAACCCCCCTGGAGGTGTCAAGGCGGACGTCCAAAGGGAGATTGAGGTCTCCTCCCAGTACCCCCTCCTGGAAGTCAGCTAAAGTCGTCAGAATGGAACGGAACGTGTGATGTTGTTTCCGGTTCGGGAGGTGTATGGTTGTTCGCCTATTGTACCCTTGACACGGACAGGCGTTATACCTTTGTTAAGTTTTGTATCGGTGACATTAAGTGGGACGTCTCTAGATATTAGAACCGCCGTGCCACAAACCTTACCGGCCGTGGAGTTGCTAAAGAACCCCAGAGGAAATTTCTGGCTGCGAAGTCGTGGGGCTCCGTCGTGAGGGAAGTGGGTCTCTTGAATGAGGACCACATCAGCGTGATATGAGCGGAATTCCCTGAGGGCTGAGTGCCTTTTCTCTGGGATATTTAACCCTTTGGCGTTGATGGTAAGGACTTTAAGGGGGTGGGGGAGTGAGGCCATGTGAGTTGTCGATGGGGGGGTGTTAGCGTCTGAGAGAATGGATGACTCAGGAAGAGGTAGATGGGTGGAGGGGAGGGTCAAGTCGATGAGGTTGTGCCAAGTGTAATCTAGTCCTTCCGCACAGGCGACGGAGGGTAGTTACACTACAAAGGGGGCCTATGGCCCAAAGGCACTATCTCGGGGGAGGTAGTAACGAGCGCCGAGCAATGGCGTCTCTAGGTTCCGTTAACAAGATAATAGTAATCTATAAACAGTATAACTAAACAATTTGAACAGCGTGTCGGATTCGCCGCTTGCCTGCCGGCTCCGACCGAGTGTGTGAGCCTGCGAAGGGCCGGGAGTCAGGGACCGCGGGGTCCGCAGCCTTTCCGCCAGTGGCTACAGTCTTTTCTTGCGACGCCTCCTGGACTAGGCCAAGTCCAGGCGTGGTAGCTCCCACCACTGCTGCAGCCAGTGCGGTTCGAGCCCAGAGCTACGTGGTAAAAGATAAAAGATACATGCCCTTGTAGTGAAGGCCAGTAGCACGTCGGATTCAGGCGGGGGTCAGGGCCCGGGTATAAAGTAGGTTTTTCCGGTGAGGTGCCAAGACATCGCGTTGGTGTCTCGGGCTATCGTCCGTACTGGCTGGCTGGTAATGATACGTAAGGCAGGACAGGCCGTAGTGGGAGGCACAGAGTGTTGTTAGTTGTTTCGTGGTCTGTGCGAAGTTTGCGATGAGGATTGGGACGTTGAGTGATGACGGCGACGCGGTCTTTGCTGCCGCGCGGGTGGTCCCAGCGGGAAGAAGTACATCTCCGTGAGATCCGGCTAAGTTAGTAGAGTGTCCGGCGGGAGAGAGAGGGCTTCCAGGAAGGCAGGTAGATCCGAGCCAGTGCAAAGTGCAATGGGTCCGTGCTGAGAGCGGACCTGTATCCCAAACGGGAACAGTCATTTATATTGGAGGTTTTGTGTCTGGAGGGCCGAGGTAAGTGGCTTCAGGAGGCGCCGTGATTGCAACGTGGCGGGCGACAGGTCCTGAAACAGGGAGACGCTGGCGTCTGCGAATACAATAGAGCGCGTCTCGCGTGCGGCCGACATGATGTCTTCTTTAACCATGTGCCGGAGTAGGCAGCAGATTACATCTCTGGGTGGTGCGTCGGGCGGGCCACGGGGGCGCAAGGCACGGTGGCATCTTTCGAACTCTATGTCCGTTGAGGGATCTCTGTCCAGCAGTTCGTTAAACAGTCGAGTGAGCGTGTGGCGCAAATCTGCAGGAGAATTTTCGCTTTCAGGGAGACCCTTAACTCTAATGTTATTTCTTCGGCCTCTATTCTCAAGGTCTTCCACGTGTCTGGCCAGGGCCTGTACAGCATCGTGCTGTGTTGCCAGTGCCGAGTCATGGGTAGCTGAAATTTTTTGCTGGCGGGCCTGGGACACCTCTACCTGTGTGATCCTGTCCTGTAGGCCGTTTAGGTCGTCGCGCAGGCCCCTGATCTCGGAGAGCAGCGAGGTCTGTAGACCGGTCGCCAGGTCTTCCCTGGTGGGGAGGGAGTGGGGGATCCCAGCGCTCACCTGCATGCCCTGATTCCGATCGGTTTGGGGAGCTGGGGGTCGAAGCGTCGCGTGCGGCCGCCATCTTGGATTCCACTGCCGGGTCTGCGGCCTCCTTGTTAGGGGCCAAAAACTGTCTGATGGAGCCCGGGCGAGCGTCGGTCACGGTCTCCGGCGGTCCAGGGGTGTGTGGAGGCTTGCGGGGTTTGACCATCATGGGTTTGATGGTGTGCTGTGAGGTCGGAGTCGGCTTTGGCTGCGGAGCTCTCCGATCACGCGGCCATTTCGCTCGGCGGTCAGGACACGCCCCGTTCTAGATGGTTTTTAACTCCATCATATTGTTTTTGTGTGTGTGTGTGTATACACATTTGTTCCTTTTTGTGGTTTTCACGCAACTGTATTTTAAAGAGTCTTAAGAATAAAACTGCTTTTATTTTTTTATAGATACTGCATGTTTCTACCGTCGTTAAAGCGTTTGACATTGAGCGTGTGGCTTAACCGAGCGAGTGCTGGATGGCGTGAGAGTGGCTGAATATTCATTGAGGGGAGGGTGGTGCCCACTGGCCGCAAGGGCTGGATGTTCAGATTGTTAACTCTTGAGCAGGGTCCTCTCTCCTACTGCTCTGTTTAAAGTGAAGGTATATTTGTTGTTCTGCCTCTCCCATTGTACATCATCACGGAACTTCTTAGCACTTGTAACTGCTGGGTGGTGCACAGGGTGTGAGGGACTAGATGTTCATTGAGGGGCTGGGTGGTGCACACGGGTCGCAAGAGGCTGGATGTTCATGGAGGGGTTGGGTGGTGCACACGGGTCGCAAGGGGCTGGATGTTCATGGAGGGGTTGGGTGGTGCACACGGGCAGGGCCGTAGGGAGGGCGAGGCGAGCGAGGCATTTATTTATTATTTTTTTGAGAAAGTATTTTACCAGGAAGGATACATTGAGATTTCTCTCATTTTCAAGTATGTCCTGGGTGGCGAGTATGTACCGTTCGGTGTCTTGCCCAAGGACACTTACTGGAGAGGAGCTCCTGCCGGGATCGAACCCATGACTCCACAGGCTCTCTCCATTCAGAGCAGTGACATTACCTCTACTCCACCCAGCCGGTGGGTGCAGCTGTGAGGAGGCGCAGCCAGTGCCGGCAGCTCCTCGCAGCTGTCCGGTTTGCCACATTTCTTTCTCCTTCCGGCCGGCACATGCCACCGCTCTTGCAGCCATAGCACCTCCCAGCAGTGTTTTTTTTAAGGCTGCTTGTGGTGGCCTACCTAGGTGGCCCAGCTGGTGGAGCATCAAAGATGATGTGGCCGGCCCACTCTGATGACATCACAGGGTGTACCGGCCATGTGACGTCTCCAGACTCCACCCAGCCCTATAAATAAGCCCTGTCCCTCCCCGGCTTTTCTCTCACCACCAAGACCTAGTCATCTCACCTCATCGCAGGTGGAGCTGGCTGGATGTAACTAGCTCCTGAAAATTCGAAGGAGCCCTCAAAACATCCCAGAATGACATTATTTACCCGCCTACCCTGGCTGGAAATAAAAATACTTTATTTGCCCCCCAGAATACTTTTTTTAAAATTTTATTTTTTTATTTTAAAATCCTTAACTTTCCCTAGCTGGAAGGCAAATTTAATGATTTTTTTTTATTCTAACTTTATTCGGGGGGGGGGGGGTGCGAAGAAATACCTTATTTGGCCACCCATGAAAACAAAAATATATTTTTCTTTCTAGGGGAGGGGAGCAAATAATGTAAAAATAAAAGAAACAAGTCTCCCTCCCCCAAGAGCGTTTCACAGGGCTCCACACAGCTAATAAACTCACAGTAATGTGTGTGTGTGAGCATATCAGAGAGCTACACAGCAGTCATGTGCTGTGTGTGTGTGTGTACAGTATAAGTGTATCACAGAGCTGCATACCAGTAAACTCTCAGTAATGTGCGGTGTGTAAGGGCGTATCAGAGCTGCACAGTAATAAAACTCACAGTAATCCGGGGGAGCACAATTTTCTGTTCTTGCCTCTGGTGCAGAAAGAGCTAGCTACGGCTCTGCACACGGGTCACAAGGGGCTGAATGTTCATGGATGGGGTTGGGTGGTGCACACAGGTCGCAAGGGGCTGGATGTTCATGGTTGGGTGGTGCACACGGGTCGCAAGGGGCTGGATGTTCATGGGTTGGGTGGTGCGCACGGGTCGCGAGGTGCTTGATGTTCATGGATGGGGTTGGGTGGTGTACATGGGTCGCGAGGGGCTGAATGTTCATGGTTGGGTGGTGCACACGGGTCGCGAGGTGCTTGATGTTCATGGATGGGGTTGGGTGGTGCACACGGGTCGCGAGGTGCTTGATGTTCATGGATGGGGTTGGGTGGTGCACACGGGTCGCGAGGTGCTTGATGTTCATGGATGGGGTTGGGTGGTGCACACGGGTCGCGAGGTGCTTGATGTTCATGGATGGGGTTGGGTGGTGCACACGGGTCGCGAGGTGCTTGATGTTCATGGATGGGGTTGGGTGGTGCACACGGGTCGCGAGGTGCTTGATGTTCATGGATGGGGTTGGGTGGTGCACACGGGTCGCGAGGTGCTTGATGTTCATGGATGGGGTTGGGTGGTGCACACGGGTCGCAAGGGGCTGAGTGGAGCTCACAGGTCTCAAGTGGCTGGGTTGTATGGTTAGATTAAGTAGCTGGATAAGAAGTTTTCCATTCTCCTAGTTGTCATGCTTTATTTATTATTATACTTAGTGTTTTGTTTTTTTTGGTGCCAGCCAATTTCACAGGGTTGTATAAAAGCAACGGGGGCGATAGTGGAAGTGGATGATACGCCTGAACAAGTCAGGTGTTATGCAAATGTACTTAAAGGGGCACTTTACACACTGTAACCTCTCAATCTTTGAGCATCTTCGCTCCTCCAGGGGTGATCTCAGCGGGCTGATTCAGCCATCCAAGGGCATGAGTTTAGGCGCACCTAGAACATGCGTTACTGCGATCAGGATCCCCCACGCCTGGACCTTTTGGGATTTAGGGCCCCAAATCGAAAGCCAAGAGGAGTGCTGATTAGTTTACCAAGAGATGAGTTTAGACAAGAGCTGGGTCCAAGACTGAACCACAGGGAACGTCAACTATAGGAGGTTGTGCTAACAAAGAAGACAGAGAAGGTTTGATGGGCAAGAACTAAGCCATGAGAGGGTGGAGACTCAGTTTGTCAAGTCTTGGGAAAAGAAGGGGGTTGACTACAGTGTCAGACTCATCTGAGAGGTCCAGCAGGAGAACTATTGTACGTTTCCAAGGTAAAAATGCCATGGCTTTCTTCATCAAGCCGTGATTAAGCCGTGGATATTTTGGGCAAGCTTTTACTTAACTTTTTATATGTGAACGAAGGTGAAATGTTAGAAGTATTCCATAATTTCAGAAAACCTGACAATAGAGGGGACCTGCTCCATCAGCATTCAGTCCTAAGTGATGTAATACTGTGCTGTCACAATAAAAACGATAAAATATTTGTCTTTTGTGCAGAATCCAGGACGTCCACAAACTCCAAAGTAATCGGCTTGTGAAGAAGTTCAGAATATGGCTCAGTTTCCGAAACGACGATCTGCACCTACAACCGTAAACGCTACAGGGGATTGGTTTTCTGGTTCTCCATATGAAGATGTGGTGAAGACTGGTAAGAGAATGATCTCTCACCCCACCTCCCAAATCCCAGGGTTAAGTGCAGAGGTTCAAGACGAAGAGCAGAAACTAGACCCCAAGAAAATTATTAAGGAATACGATTCTGACTACGTCAAGTTGGCCAAGCAGGGGGGTCATAAGGATCTGCTGGCTCAAAACGAAGATGATCCAACAAAGACGTCACCAGTAACCTACAACGCCCCGAACTGGTACTCGGACGTGACTGCAGGCCACCAAAAGGAGAAATCAAGAGCACCTGCTAGAAAAATGCCAGACTACATGGTCCACGAGGAGCTTGAAGATCAAAACGAGTACAAGTACAAAACGAGAAGTGGCCATTTTGATTTTGACCAACAGGAAAACGGAGCTGAGGGAAAGGCCAAAATGTCTTCAGTTGGCACTGCATTTGAAGATGATGACATGACCACGTTCGGAGAAAGCCCCAAAGTGGAAAAGGTGGGGAAGAAATGTTTTTTTCCACCCGTTCAGGATGTCGGTAAAGGAGTTAATTTTGGCAAGTTGCTAAGTCACGGATACGGAGACGACTGGCTTGAGCAGCGTGACGAAAAAGAGAAAGCTTAAAAAAAATATTAGATTTTAAAAAAAAAAGTTTAAATATTTGTATAAAATAGTAAGGGGATCAGAGATCCAACGACTACATGCAGCCAGTGTGAGTCCCGGTTATATAGAAGAAAATGTTTTGGGGCACCGATTATGTAGATTAGAAGGATCTGGATCGATCCCTGTGAATTCGCTGCTTATGATTCGCCATGCCAAACATTAGTCTGTTAATTTTTGTTGGCCTGTTTGTTTTATTGTTTTTTTTGGGTACATTGTATTTAAGGTAATGCAAAAATAAATTTCTTACAAATCTAAAGCGTTTCTCTTGTTATATTTGTGTTTTATGGGGAGACCCTTGTAGCAATCTATTAAACTACCACGGAGCTCTGTGCCCAGTGTGGGTATCTCTGTGCAGAAAGGCTCCCTATAACCGACAGTCTCCCAAACAAGTACTGCTTCTGGCCCAATCACACGAAGTCAATAACCGGAGCTCCTTGTAGGTTGAAAACAAAGCCTAAGGCCAGTGTCAGATGAGCACACTAGGTGCGCCCGTACTGATGTCCCTGCGACATGGCCGACCACATGCTGTTGCGCGCGCACAAATTGCACGTGCAACAGCGGCCGTGCTGCGTACGTCTAGAAAGCCTCTCCGTCAAAGCGCTAGGACGTGCGTTGACGGAGCTGAAAAGCGCGATCCTCCATAGGAGGATCAAGCCTTGCAGCGCTGAGCGCACTAACTGCACTCAGCGAGGTGGCCAGACGGACGTCGAGTGGAAGGAACGTCCACTCTCACGGAAGTTCCTTCTGCTCTCCAATGACTCTTACGTGTGTTTACTGCTGAATAATTAGATATATATCACACTAAGGGAAGAAAACAAGAGAACCAATAGGACAACACACACAAGGGACGGGCAGTCGAACAAAAGTAAAACATGCTTTTTACTACTCCCACCCCATCCATCTCATGACGGGGAGTAGAAAGGTGCTGTTCCAGACCTGGCTTCTTCCAGTTCACGGGGTGAAGCCAGCAGAGATCTGGTTTCCGCCAGTTCCTGGGGATGGAAAAAAGCAGTCTCTGGGTCAACAAAGTGGGAATGGGGTTCTGTTACAGACTCGGAACTAATAAGATGTCATTTTCTTACAAAACCGTATCAAGTGAACTCCTTAAATCTGGTTTTGGCACAGATGTGTGAGCCTGTGAAAAAGTATTGGTGTTAACTGTCCATTTGAGGTCATGGTGTTTGGATCTCCCTTTCAGAACGTATTCATGGGAGCCCATTAAGGAGAAGACGTCGCACACCCTTGCGAAGCCACACTAGTCAGGAGAGGTCTGGCGTCAGAGTAGTGGTTATAGGCACAGGGGCAAACCCAGTTATGCAGTAGAGCTCCGCAAACCTGGTTAACCAGATGTTTTGGAACTTCATCGTCCATAATGCTCTGCTATCTATTTGCTGAGGCTCGGGGGGAAATGTTCCAAAACACCATGACGACCAAGGTTGATGTACATAGTACGTCCTGGGGAACATTCCCCTTAAGGACCAAGGAAGTACTATGTACGCCAGTGGTCCTTACGGGCTAAAGGTGGTATTACTGGAGAAACCTACCTACCTGTAGGGGAGTGACCAACCTATAAAAATAAACTATATATCTGAAAAAGGGTGCTATATGGTGGTTATATATTTACGGTTTATATAGGTATGTAGATTAGATAAACTGTTCGTCCAGATGCCAAATTCCCCACAGTATAGCAGCGCGTAGTGACACCTTCTGTATTGGACTAACGTTACATTAAAAGACAAGTTTATGAAAGTGTAACTCTCTTCTTCAGGTCTGGGAGCTATACTGAGCAAAGTCACCAAACCTGATAATGAGCAGATGGGGGGGGGGGGGGGTATTTATGACATCCTAACCCCCCCCCCCCCTCCTGCTCTTCATTGTTCAATTCTATGATTTTGTTCAGTATAGCTTTCAGACCTGAGGAAGAGCGTTATCCTCTCGAAAGCTGGTCTTCTAAATGTAAAGTTAGACCAATAAAAAAAGGCATCACTACCTACTGCTATATTCTGGTGATTGAAAATATTCTATATTTTCAATCGGGCGGCACTCTTCCCCAATTTGTAAAAACATCAGCGTTGGTTGCTACGTTTAATGGCTTCTTTAAAGCAGGGCAGTGTCAAGATACAATAAACATGTAATGTACGGTATTGCGGCACACCACACACTAATTTTTAACAATATATAACCCTCCTTGAACCGCAGAGGGCGGGAAAGGAACGAAGAGAGACACAAGGGAGGGGAGACAAAAACAACAAACACGCAAAACCCCAAAGGCACCAAGGTAACCAGGAGTGCGCCGGGGCGCTGACCGTACCTGGTAGACAAGCCCAGTCACCCAAGCTCCCAAACTCATAGATTTGTTTTTAACTAGTCCCTGAGCACGTCCACTGGAAAACTTCATGAGATATATATATATATATATATGTCCGTAATCATCATATCTCTGTACAATTTCAAAAATGTATTCAAAAGGCAAATGAAAAGCGGACAGGTAAGTGAAAATTATTACAAAATGAGACGTATATATTTAAGGTTTTTTCGCCTCATTTAATACACCTCTATATGGGCGCCATTAGTTGCACGAAGCACATCAAGACAATACTGGATTTCTTGCCATGTTGGCTGTAGCTTCCCCTCATCAGTGGTGGCGATGGCATCTGCGTGATGTTAGGCAGGTGGTTTTAGGCTAGGGTCAGACGAACACATTTTTCACGTCTACGGCGAAAAAGTACGTTGATGCGTCCGAAGGCATTTTTTCACGGAAGACATGATAGCGGTCATACGATGCGCAATTTCGGCCATGAATTTTTTTTACGGATCCAAACCAGGAAACTTTGTGTCTGGTCATGATGTTGGCCGGACATGAGCAGCGTCTGGTGTCTCCTAATCACGCACACACGCCGCTATGCGGACGCAGCGCACTCTGTACGTCAGTACTAGCAGTTGGACGTTCTTGCAAAAATGCATTCGTTTGCCACTTGTGTTGCGTGGCTGAACTTTCATGCGGCCGTACTTCGTGTGTGGGCCTCCGGTTGGACGTCATTTGCTGCTACCACGGCTGTAATAAAGTGCGGCTAAACGCACGTTCGCGCTGCGTTCGTCTGACCCCAGCCTTGATGTTGCTCTTAGTGACGGCGGACATGCAAGGTGCTTCAAGAGAAAATATTCAATCATTGGATGCCGACGGGAGAAATCAGTACTCGATTAAACAAAAAAAACCTCAAAACTGAAAAATTGGGCGCGATGTGACATTCTTACTGATTTTTTTTTTTTCTTTTTCTTTCCAAAATCTGTATCCAAAAATACAATGAGAAAAGGCTAGGGTCTTGCAAAATGCGTTTTTCGTGACAGACATGTGTAATCTATGTTTCTACGGTCGCTGCTGCTTCCTGCCTGACCAGTAATGCGTCTAGCTGTTGGCATTTAAATACCGGCTGGTATTTCTGGACCGGTCCATAGCGCAGAGCCTGCAGTGTAACATCATCTCAGCCCATGCACATGGCAGCCCCTGACACATGTCAAATTAAGATGTGGGCGGGCACTTCAACCTCCTCCTCCAATCACTACACATCAGGAAATGCTTGCAAGATAAATCTGATGATCACATCTGCTCACACCAGAAGGAGTGTGGTGGGAGGGAGTGAAAAATGTATAACTCTGATCTTACCATCCCAAAATTTAATATTTCCCCCCCCCCCCACCTCATATGTACTGATGTTAATTGTTTAAAGGCTTGGGCATGTTGCAGAGTTTTGCAATATTAAATCGTTAGCTTAAGTCAAATGGATAAATATTGCGCCATAATAATGTGTTTTTCTGTCAAGAAAGTCACACTCTGTAGCGTAGGTGCTGTTGTGTGTGAAAAAAAAAAAAATGCCCTAAAATATATTGCTGTTGACTCACAAGTGTATTTTTAAAGGATTAGGCTGGGGTCAGACGAGCGCAGTGTTACCGTCCGTGTTGCTGCACATAAGTACGTCCGTGATAGCATACAAGTGTGTTAAATGGAGCCCCACACACGAAGTACGTGCGCACATAAGTGCGGAGGCTGACGGACGCTGCAAATGGACGCAGGTTGGACAAGAACGTAATACTGCTAGAACGGACGTGCAGAGTGCGCCACGTCCACAACGTCCGCATAGCTTTGTGTGTGAGTGATGGAGCGTGGTCAGATGGACTGCATTTATACGTCCAGCATTTTTGACCGACAATGTTTTTTCATTGTAATTTATTTTCCCTGCTACATCCGTCAAAAAATACGTCAGTGAAAAAACGGACTGTGTGACCACTACTGTGTCTTCCGTACGTCTGTGTGCAAGGACGTACAGTGCGTAGAAATCACGCTCGTCTGACCCTAGCCTTATAAGGAAGCCAGTCCTTTTGCAGCTCTTGTGTGTTGCTTGTATCATATTGTATGTATATACAGGGCGTCCATAAAGTCTCTTTACAATTTAATAAATGTATTACAAAGGCAAATGAAAAGACCGATAACTGAAAATCATTACAAAATGAGACGTGTATATATATATTTAAGGGTTTTTGCCTCATTTAATACACCTCTATATGGGCACAATTGGTTGCACGAAGCACATCAAGACAGTACTGGATTTCTTGCCATGTTGGCTGTAGCATATCCTCATCAATGGTGGCGATGGCATCAGTGATCCTCTGCTTTAGATTAGGGATGTCCCGTACCTTTGTTCCATACACCATATCTTTAACATAACCCCATAGAAAGAAGTGGAGGGGAATGATATCTGGTGAACGAGGTGGCCAGGGAATTGGGTCACCCCTTCCAATCCACCGCTCTGGAAATGTTTAATTTAGGAACCCATGAACATGCCGTCCCCAATGTGGTGGTGCAGCATCTTGCTGGAAAATGATGGTTGGTTGAAGGTCATGTAGTTGTGTTGCCACGAATTCAGTCAAAAGGTCAAGGGAAACAATTGCATTAATTGATGTCTCGCCGAAGAAAAAAATACTTTTCTATGGGGTTATGTTAAAGATTATATATATATATATATATATATATATAACGCAAACGGTTGCACTCAAAGACCTCAAATAGAAAACACCCAAGAAAGAGCGCTCTATATTATTGACCACCTTCTTCCACCATTTTCTGTGAGAAAAAAAACAAAAACAAACCGGATCGGTTGATCTTTTTAGCCCAAGCAGAGCTCGCTGTAGCCGCTGCAAATTCTATGGAAAACCAAATCTATTACAGGTATACGATCGTGGGGTGTGAGGAAAGCCTTGTGTGCCAGGGAGGGAGCCGGAGAGAGGGCATCAACCTGTCATCTTGTTTATTACAGAACCCTTCTTCCATTTATTATTTTTTTCCATTCTGAAGTGATGCTGGGAAATGAGATCACCAAACCTGGGGAATTTACTGGGACCTGATCCAGAGGTTTCTTCTGAAATAATTAACCCTTTAGTTGCCCATCATGGAATTTCGCTCTGCCCATTTGTACTTGTTAATGCAGGTACCCATGCCGGGCTCTTCACCACCAAGCTGTTGAATATTTCGGACAGGGAAACCTTGGCAACTCTGGAATCTAGTTTGCTGTGCCAATGCTGTCACCAAGGTGGTGGCGCCCTGTAGGTAGGTATGGTAGTTTGTGCATTAAAGAGCCACTACCCCTTACATAAGCTGTAACCAGATTACCTGTGCATTACAAATAAAAACACCTTATAAAACACATGCTGCTGGATTTTTTTTCTTCGTTTCAAGTAATTGCATGTAAAAAGGAAAAATAAAGTTTGATTTTGTATCTGTTTCCATTTTGTGGATTTTTTTTTCCAATGATGCAACTGCGATGAGAGTCACTTTGAAATTGGGGTACTTTGTAAAGGGTTAAATCTAGGGCTGCAACTAACGATTATTTTCTTAATCGATTAATTGGCCAATTATTTTTTTGATTTATCATATAAAAGAAAAACATATTCACAATTGCATATTTTTTGCATACAAAGGTACAGGAGCACCTGATCGCAGTGAAAGATTGATGTTGCATACGCAGCTTAAGCCCATGTTGACTTTCTCCCCAAACGAAGCGCTCATACATGATGAAGTCTGCACTAATTCAAGGTGAGAAGGGGGGCACTCCACGGAGCCTGACAACTTTAACCTGTTAGTGTCCCTCTACAATAATTTCATGAACAAATTGACCGGGAGGGGGAATGGAGGTAGTTTGTGGAAAGGGACCGAACCAAAGTGAGAAAATGGCAGCTCCAAAGTTGAGGTGGTGACACAGGATGAAACAGAATCTGAGGTTATGTTTACCGTAACTCAGTCTGACTCTAAACAATGTTGACAACTATTTTCATTATCGATTTAGTTGTCGATTAATCGATTTAGTTGTTTCAGCCCTAGTTAAATCTTACCTATGTATTGAAGTACAGCGAGCGGGGCAGACGTTCGATGGGAGGCCTGGCTGGCTGGACGTGCAGATCTCTATTCCAAACGTGAACTCAACTCAAGGACATTACTGTTCTCATCCCAGTTATTAGTTGAGTTCCGTTTTCTGGTTTTTACCTCTCGTCTGGGAATCTTGTTGAATCCTGATCGCTGAGCTGTTTGGCACTTTTCAGCAAATCATAGACCTAGTGTGACGTGTAATCTGCTCGGTATAAATGCTTTGTCTCTGCTTGTAGGCCTTTTAATAGAATTATAACCTGCACCTCGTGTTGTGAGTTACTTGAGTTCTTTTCCTGCGGTATTTGAAACTGGTTGAGACTGTGATTGGAGTTAAAGGTAGAGAAGTCCATATATATGGCAGGTTGGAGAGTGTTCACTCGATAAGGTAAAGCAGCAAGCACCCGTCTGTCATACATGGGCCTAGAAATGTATTCGGGAGGTGCGGGCCTGATGTTCTATATTGTTTGCCTGATCTCTCCTATGTTGAAGTCACCCTGTATCTACAATTCTAGGTGCAGGGTGTTTGTGTTGTTGGAGTTATGTATGAATATTGTTATTGTCTATTAGGGATGCACCGATACCACTTTTTTAAGACCGAGTACAGATACTTTTGTTCAAGTACTCACCGATACCAATTACTGATACTTTTATTTTATGTCATGTGACGCTTTCCAATAAGAACAGACCTCCTATAAAGCCCCCAGGTCTCATGGATATCCTGACCCCAGCTCATGGATAATTGCCCCCCTTGCTCATGGATATGCCCCCCTTGCTCATGGATATGCCCCCCTGCTCATGGATATGCCCCCCTGCTCATGGATATGCCCCCCTGCTCATGGATATGCCCCCCCTGCTCAAGGATATTGCCCCCCCCCTGCTCATGGATATTGCCCCCCCCCTGCTCATGGATATTGCCCCCCTGCTCATGGATATGCCCCCCCTGCTCATGGATATTGCCCCCCTGCTCATGGATATACCCCCCCTGCTCATGGATATGCCCCCCCTGCTCATGGATATTGCCCCCCTGCTCATGGATATACCCCCCACTCTCCGCTCATACTTACCTTCCTTCAGCGACGCCGGTAAAGTGTTCGCGCGCTCCTTGGAAGGACCCCAGCCGCGACCACGTGGGACCATGTGATCGCGGCTGGGGTCCTTCCAACGAGCACGCGCGGGGAAACTTTCCCGGCATCGCTGAAGGAAGGTAAGTATGAGCGGAGAGCAGCTGCAGGGCCTGTCTGAATGCTCCATCTGCATTCGGACAGGCCCTGCAGCTGCTCACTTTGTTTAATACTTACCTTCCTTCAGCGACGCCGGAAAGTTTCCGCGCGCGCGCTCGTTGGAAGGACCCCAGCCGCGATCACATGGTCCCACGTGGTCGCGGCTGGGGTCCTTCCAAGGAACGCGCGCGCGAACACTTTACCGGCGCCGCTAAAGGAAGGTAAGTATTAAACAAAGTTAGGAGAGCAGCTCCAGGGGCGACTGTACGAATGCCGATAGAGCATTCGGACAGCCGCCGCAGCCCCTCGAATACCGGCAAGCCGGCTCAATGCCGGCTTCCGGTATCGGAAAAAAATATCGGGGGTACTGCACGAGTACCAAGTACTCCTGCAGTACCCGGTATCGGCACCGATATCGATACTAGTATCGGTGCAACCCTATTGTCTATGCTTATCTGTTACTATGGCTAATATGATTACTGTGTGGCTCACTGTAGCCCTTTCCAACTCCTCCTATCTAGAATATGTTTACATCTGTGACAGACTATTGTATCATGGTATTGCTCCCTGGAAATGTGAAGACCTTGTTCTGTGATTACATGGCACTCTATTGTTTCATGTCTGCTTCACTTGGGGAGGAGGGGGCACTAAGGTGTCATTTTTCAATGGCCTCTAGACTCTTGATTGGACTGTATATATTTAGCTCATTAAAGGCTCAGTTCCTGCCTATTCTACTCCAGGATCTGCGTGCTGCTTCATATCCGGGGAGTGCTATCACTGCTAAGGACTGGAGAAAGGCATGAAAGACTGCTGGAGGGAGAAAAGCGGGTCCGTCAAGGAAGCGGTATTAACCGATGTGACCCAGTTGGGTATTACCGGAATCCACTCAGTTCGATCGGGAGAAAGGTAGGCCCGGTGCGGTCAATGACTATCCGGGCATGAGTCAATTGCAGGAAAGGCGTATTTTATTTGACGTCAAGTCTCAGCCAGGATTGAATCGCAAAGACTGAGTGACGTGAACACTTGGTCTTAAACGGGTACATCCTAGTAACCCACCCAAGGGCAATTTGCCCTCCCAGGGCAAATGTACCATCCCCTTAACTCAAATACAAAGACATTCCACATATTGGCAGTAAATTGGCATCTTTCATATACAGTTATGACAATTGGATAATTTAACATCCAGACAGATCCTGTCACCATCCGCCTCCACGGGACTTGTTTACTGTATAAACTGATAAGTGTGCAGATGGTCTAATGAGGGCTTTTGCTCTCGGCTCTACCTCTCTGACCTTGATGTAGCTAAATCCGTATTCTGACACTTCTGCTTGTGTTAACCCGGATCTCATTTGTTTAATTGCTCTGCCTGTTCGTTTTAGGAATTCCAGAAATCTATGCAAACTTGTCTAATTCAGCTAATATTTGCTATGTACATTTACGCGAACCGAAGTCTTGGTCAAGATGGCCGTTATGAACCATCATGGCGGATTATTTCTGGCCTGATTCTATTACAGGGGTACAGAGATCTGTTACAGCAACATTACCAAAATCTGTGCAAACTTTTTAGTTTACAGCTGTTGCATTGCTTCTACAGTATTTAGCCAGTGGGGTGGAGAAGGGAATGTTTATATAAAGCAGCGAGGTGTGTATTGTGTTCCTCAGGCCACCTGAGATAAGAGATGCCAGCTGCGTGAGCTAAAACAGGGAGCTTAAAAGATTTCTAATAATCTCCTTGGTAATGTCCTTTGACTACATCCCACACAATACAATGATGTGTCGGCGCTTGAGCCCAAAACTTTTTTCTATGGCCAAAGCCACACAGTGAGGAGCAAGTGATGGAAAGATACGGTGGTGGTGGGGGGGGGCGGCAGTTTACAACTCAAAATAGTACAGGGGTATCTTATTTGTGGGCAAGAGCCGCTGTAACTTGTGATAGCTGTGATGCGCCTCAGTTTTACAGTGAAGACGTCTATGGGGTTTCTCTAGGTGGTTTCTCCGAGGGTGAGCCAAGGACTTTTGCGCCAAGTAAAAATAATGCTGCACTTCCGTGATCTAATAAACCCGAAACCACAGGGTCTTTGTATACACTTCAGGGTGAGATCTAGCTTATTATTAGTTAATAGCGAGTGGAAAAATATTAACCCATAAAAATGGGAAGAGCCCATTTCAAAATGTTAATACATTTTGGTAGTTTAAAGAATGTATTAATTAAATTAGGGGTTGTCAACCTTGGCCCTCCAGATGTTTTGGAACTGCGTCTTCCATGATGCTAAACCACTCCTTAGATTAGCTGAGCCTCGTGGGTAATGTAGTGCCAAAACATATGGAGGGCCAAAGTTGACAACCCCTGAATTTTACCTGCAGGCTTAAAGGGTTATTCAGAGAGCACCGAACTGTCGCCGACATTTCGGTGCCCTTTTCGTTCCCAGCACTTTGGGGGGGGGGGGATTCAGCGATTCTAGTTCGCCGACCCTGCAGTGTATTCAGCAAGCACCGCAGGGTCCCTGGAGTGCAGGGAAAACCCGATGAACACCTGCTGAACCCTTACCGAAAACTCGCAGAAAATTGCCAGAAAAAACATGCTGAACATGGCGGAAAAATCAGCGAGGAGCTGCTGATCACAGAGCAGCCGCCGGAAAAAGACGACAGGCTGATGAACGGGGTGAAAAAAACCAAAACCGTATGCTTGAAAGTTTCAAAATTGAAACGCTGTTTGCAAGAAAACTACTGAACGAAAATGTCTGGAATTTACATATAAGATCCAATGAATGATAATGTTACAGAAAAATGAAAAAGCCATTAAAAAAAACAACTTTGCCAAAAAAATGCCTAAAAGATCCTAAAAAAAATCTATAAATAAAGAGACTTTTTACTGCCGAATAAAATAATAAACAGTTTATTAGATATTGAATTAAAACGGGAGTGTTTAACATTGAAACCTATGGGATTCTCCTAAATAAACCTGTCGAATGAAACCACCGAACAGCAGGGCATTTCGGCAACTTTTCTCTGCTGTTCGGTGCCTCTGAATAGATGAACCATTGCTTCTCTATGGGGGATTTCACTGCCCTCGAACAGGCACCGTACGTGCAGGCAATTCGTTTCAGTCCGTCAGGTCTTGACGAAGAGGCACGCCCGCCTTACAGGTAAGGCTGGTGTCAGACGAGCGTATTTTGTACGGACTGTGCGCCTGTGCAGTACAGACGCACTTTCCGACGGAAGATGCAGTAGTGGCCACACAGTCCGTTTTTTTAAACTGACGTTATTTTTGACGGATGTAGGAGGGAAAATAAATTAAAATGAAAAACATTTTTGTCCATCAAAAATGCTGGACCTATAAATGTCTGACCTCGTTCATCACTCACACACAAAGCTATGCGGACGTTGCAGACGAGCGCACTCCGCACGTCCGTTCTAGCGGTTTTACGTTCTTGCTTAACTTGCGTCCGTTTGCCGCGTGCGTTGTGCACCCGCAGTTCGGTGCGGACGCACTTCGTGTGGGGGGGCCCCATTGGCGATTATTCTACGCTGTGATGGACGTTATTATGTGCGCAAAAACGGACGTTCACGCTGCGCTCGTCTGACACCAGCCTAATCTGGTACCGGGTACCAGTACTGAGTACCGGTGTGTACCGGCTGGGAACAAAAGCACTGGTTAGTCCAAAGTGGTTCTTCGGCCCTCACATAACTAAAGTATTCAAATAGATGTATTGGGTTGCTATAGTGATGTGGTGGCGGCCATGTTGGCTGACTCATGATAACAGTGCAGGCTGTGGGCCTCTGTCTTATTGTCCCAACACTACATTTATTATGGGGGTAAAATCTATTTTTTCTCCCCTGTAGCCAATATCTCCTATTTTATCCATTGTATAAGAAATCAGCAGGTTGCACAGTCTTTTGTAAAAGCCCTTATTATTGGTTACAGCCAGGGCTAATATATTAATGTACTTTTAGTGCTCAGGGCATATAGGAGTAACAGGGTGGGGATAAATACAGATTATAAACACTGCAAGCAGCTGTGCACTGGATTAATTCTGCTTTATAAAGAAAGCCGGGTGCAAAAATAACATTACATTACTGGTTTCCATACAGCCATGTCCTGAGCCTAGGAGCTGGCAATCTATGGTAATGGTTTACTGTGCCATTTGTTGAATCAGCTGGCACTGGGGCTTATTCACTATACAGTGATTTTATCTCCACATTCATACACAGCAGTAAAGCTGTCTGCATAGAGCTGTGTGCCCTGTGCCCAGACAGGAGTGGTTGTTTAGTGGATGATCCCCCTGGGGCTGGTGCCCATGTCTCCTTCCCTCTGGATTCACTCAGGGCGGGCTCAGCAAACACACTGATAACAAGGCAGCCTTTACCCAGCTGACTGCTCTACAGGCTCGGAGCCGGGCCCCAGGGGCCACACGGCTCCTGCACCCATCCCAGCCAGCATGGAGGGGCCCCAGCTCACCGACCCCGACAAGGAGAGGAGATACTCGGCACTCTTCCAGCAGCTGGACTCCAACAGCGACGGCCATGTGGACATCAACGAGCTGAGAGAGGGGCTGCATGCCCTGGGCATGAGAGGCTGCCAGGGGGCCGAGCAGGTGGGTCATACCCAGCATCACTATATACTGCGGCCAGACATACACCCCCCCCCCCATCGCTATATACTGCGACACCCAGGCCTGACATACCTATATACTGCAGCCAGACATACCCTGTATCGCTATATACTGCGGCCTGACATACCCTGTATCGCTATATACTGCGGCCTGACATACCCAGCATCACTATATACTGCGGCCTGACATACCCTGTATCGCTATATACTGCGGCCTGACATACCCTGTATCGCTATATACTGCGGCCTGACATACCCTGTATCGCTATATACTGCAGCCAGACATACCCTGTATCGCTATATACTGCAGCCTGACATACCCTGTATCGCTATATACTGCAGCCTGACATGCCCTGTATCGCTATATACTGCGACCTGACATACCCTGTATCGCTATATACTGCAGCCTGACATACCCTGTATCACTATATACTGCAGCCAGACATACCCAGCAGCCAGACATACCCTGTATCGCTATATACTGCGGCCTGACATACCGGTACCCTGTATCGCTATATACTGCGGCCTGACATACCCTGTATCGCTATATACTGCAGCCTGACATACCCTGTATCGCTATATACTGCGACCTGACATACCCTGTATCGCTATATACTGCAGCCTGACATACCCTGTATCACTATATACTGCAGCCTGACATACCCTGTATCACTATATACTGCAGCCTGACATACCCTGTATCACTATATACTGCGGCCTGACATACCCTGTATCGCTATATACTGCGGCCTGACATACCCTGTATCGCTATATACTGCAGCCTGACATACCCTGTATCGCTATATACTGCAGCCTGACATACCCTGTATCGCTATATACTGCGACCTGACATACCCTGTATCGCTATATACTGCAGCCTGACATACCCTGTATCACTATATACTGCAGCCAGACATACCCAGCAGCCAGACATACCCTGTATCGCTATATACTGCGGCCTGACATACCCTGTATCGCTATATACTGCAGCCTGACATACCCTGTATCACTATATACTGCAGCCTGACATACCCTGTATCACTATATACTGCAGCCAGACATACCCAGCAGCCAGACATACCCTGTATCGCTATATACTGCAGCCTGACATACCCTGAATCGCTATATACTGCGGCCTGACATACCCTGTATCGCTATATACTGCGGCCTGACATACCCTGTATCGCTATATACTGCGGCCTGACATACCCTGTATCGCTATATACTGCGGCCTGACATACCCTGTATCGCTATATACTGCAGCCAGACATACCCTGTATCGCTATATACTGCAGCCAGACATACCCTGTATCGCTATATACTGCAGCCTGACATACCCTGTATCGCTATATACTGCGGCCTGACATACCCTGTATCGCTATATACTGCGGCCTGACATACCCTGTATCGCTATATACTGCAGCCTGACATACCCTGTATCGCTATATACTGCAGCCTGACATACCCTGTATCGCTATATACTGCGGCCTGACATACCCTGTATCGCTATATACTGCAGCCTGACATACCCTGTATCGCTATATACTGCGGCCTGACATACCCTGTATCGCTATATACTGCGGCCTGACATACCCTGTATCGCTATATACTGCGGCCTGACATACCCTGTATCGCTATATACTGCAGCCTGACATACCCTGTATCGCTATATACTGCAGCCTGACATACCCTGTATCGCTATATACTGCGGCCAGACATACCCTGTATCGCTATATACTGCGGCCAGACATACCCTGTATCGCTATATACTGCAGCCAGACATACCCTGTATCGCTATATACTGCGGCCAGACATACCCTGTATCGCTATATACTGCGGCCTGACATACCCTGTATCGCTATATACTGCAGCCTGACATACCCTGTATCGCTATATACTGCAGCCTGACATACCCTGTATCGCTATATACTGCGGCCTGACATACCCTGTATCGCTATATACTGCAGCCTGACATACCCTGTATCGCTATATACTGCGGCCTGACATACCCTGTATCGCTATATACTGCGGCCTGACATACCCTGTATCGCTATATACTGCGGCCTGACATACCCTGTATCGCTATATACTGCAGCCTGACATACCCTGTATCGCTATATACTGCAGCCTGACATACCCTGTATCGCTATATACTGCGGCCAGACATACCCTGTATCGCTATATACTGCGGCCAGACATACCATGTATCGCTATATACTGCAGCCAGACATACCCTGTATCGCTATATACTGCGGCCAGACATACCATGTATCGCTATATACTGCGGCCAGACATACCCTGTATCGCTATATACTGCAGCCAGACATACCCTGTATCGCTATATACTGCAGCCAGACATACCCTGTATCGCTATATACTGCGGCCTCGCCTGACACACCCTGTATCGCTATATACTGCGGCCTGACATACCCTGTATCGCTATATACTGCGGCCTGACATACCCTGTATCGCTATATACTGCGGCCTGACATACCCTGTATCGCTATATACTGCGGCCTGACATACCCTGTATCGCTATATACTGCGGCCTGACATACCCTGTATCGCTATATACTGCGGCCAGACATACCCTGTATCGCTATATACTGCAGCCAGACATACCCTGTATCGCTATATACTGCAGCCAGACATACCCTGTATCGCTATATACTGCAGCCAGACATACCCTGTATCGCTATATACTGCGGCCTCGCCTGACACACCCTGTATCGCTATATACTGCGGCCTGACATACCCTGTATCGCTATATACTGCGATCTGACATACCCTGTATCGCTATATACTGCAGCCAGACATACCCTGTATCGCTATATACTGCGGCCTCGCCTGACACACCCTGTATCGCTATATACTGTGGCCTGACATACCCAGCATCACTATATACTGCGGCCTGACATACCCTGTATCGCTATATACTGCGGCCTGACATACCCAGCATCACTATATACTGCAGCCAGACATACCCAGCAGCCAGACATACCCAGCATCACTATATACTGCGGCCTGACATACCCTGTATCGCTATATACTGCAGCCTGACATACCCTGTATCGCTATATATGCGTTTTTTCTCGCCGTGGCGTCAGGCTGTGTCACTCTTATTCATTCGTGATTCCACATATCATTTGTTTATAGGAATCCACCTGTGTCACACGCTTCCCCTCGGCGTCCGTTCCTTTTTCGTTTAGCGCAGACGCCACCAATTTCTCCTGAAAAGTTTAACCTACGCTTACCTTTTTAATTATTATTATTTTTATTAATATTTTTTGACAGCAAATAGGGGGATAAACCATGTATGATGTGTTTAGGCGTTCTTGTGCACCAGAAATAAGGACCAGCTCATCTGATCGTGACTGCATTGATCCCTCCGGTAGTCTCTCCTGATTGGTTAACCATGCGTTTCCAGTCCAGCCAGGAGCAAAGCGTAGGAAACACTTGTATTGTGACCACTGGACTTTCTTGTTCACAGGAAATCCTACGCGCTGGCGACACAGACCAAGACGGACAGCTGGACTTCAACGAATTCACCCAGTACCTGGAGGAACGCGAGCGCCGCCTCCTTCTCATGTTCGACAGCTTGGACCGCAATCGTGATGGTACGTATACAGCAGGGACATGCAGTGAGGCACTGGCTAGAATTAGAGCCAGATATACCCAAGTTACGTAGGTACAGGTTCAGTGCTCCCCAGGATCTGGCTGCTCTTGGCGCTCCCCGGGATCTGGCTGCTCTCTGTGCTCCCCGGGATCTGGCTGCTCTCTGTGCTCCCCGGGATCTGGCTGCTCTCTGTGCTCCCCGGGATCTGGCTGCTCTCTCTGCTCTCCAGGATCTGGCTGTGCTCCCCAGGATCTTCCTGCTCTCTGTGCTCCCCGGGATCGGGCTGCTCTCGGTGCTCCCCAGGATCTGGCTGCTCTTGTTGCTCCCCAGGATCTGGCTGCTCTTGTTGCTCCCCAGGATCTGGCTGCTCTTGTTGCTCCCCAGGATCTGGCTGCTCTTGTTGCTCCCCGGGATCGGACTGCTCTCGGTGCTCCCCAGGATCTGGCTGCTCTCGGTGCTCCCCAGGATCTGGCTGCTCTCAGCTGTATACTATACAGCAGGGATGTCCAAACTCTGGCCCCCCAGATGTTCCTGAACTACAACTCCCAGAAATCTCTGACTATATTAGATGGATGGAGAAGCATGGGAGTTGTAGTTCAGTGACATCTGGGGGGCCAGAGTTTGGACATCCCTGCTATACATCAATATCCGCAACGCATACTTTGTCCTGGAAGCTCGCGTCTTGAAAACGACGTCCTCCATCCACCGCGTTAAGACCTCTGAGACACCTCTTAATACGGACCACAACTCCCATGGTGCTCTGCCACCTTACCTTCAAATATTTAGGACCACCCATGCTCCGTCTGGGCAGGGAGTGATGGGAGATGAAGTCCTTGACCTGCACAGATAATGTAATAAATGCAGTCTCCCCATGAGAAGTAGCTGGGTACCCAGCTCACTCCCTGATGGGAGTTGTAGTTCCTAATAGGCTGAAGTGAACCGGTGGCCGGCTCAGCATCACTGTAGTTGTAGTTCTTGGCAGCTGGCGTTCACAGGGTTCTTTACTCCTGGCACAGGACCCAGTCTAGAGCTGCTGATATAATACCTCCATGATCCTGAAGCACTAAGCATGATGGGAGCTGTAGTTCTACATCTGCCTACCCTGTCCTAGATTGTACCTGTGGATCAGCCGTATATATTCTATATTAAGGGAGATTATGGTTAATCTGGGATGGTAATGACGAGCCTAAGCACTACGGTAGATTTCCCCTGAAAGGCTGGCTGAGCGTCATGGGAAATATAGTTCGCACAGCTGCGGTACCAAGCTGTGCCACCTCCTCCCACTCACAATGGCACACATAGCCCTGAGGAGCAGCCGACGCAGATCTTTATCACTCGCTGGCTTCTCTTGCGTGCCCAGACAATACTTGCGCATACAGGTTCTCCCAGCAGGATTACACAAGGGCCACGCCGGGACAAATGCCGGCAGAATATTACAGCAAGGTCTATGTGCACTGGCATGAGAGCTCAGGCAAGATGAGATATATATATATCATGCTAATGGAGCATTCCTGTGTGTTTTTTTTTTTTTTTTTTTTTTAAATAAAATCCAGTTTGGTGAAAGAAGCATTTTAGCACTTTTTTAAGCTGTTTATTTTCTGCCTGTTTATTCAGCCGCCTCCTGAAACATGGCATCAGAGCGGGAATTCCTAACGTCTCCAATTCCCAGCTTAGTGAATAAGCCCCGGCGTCAGCCACAGCCATGGGATGGCTAGAACAGGCCGTGCCGTCCACGCACATAAAGTCCCTGCACGCGGGTCATGCCACCCGCACAGAGGTGTATTTTAAGGACCGTCCGGGGTATTTATAGAAAGCGTTGAGAAATCCTGTTATATTTATGTATGTGGCGACGCTACGTGACGCGACGCTCCGGTATCTTATCCTGCCTGCGTTCAGCAGAGGAATCCGCTCCGTGCACCGCGTTCTGAATTACTTTGTGTCTCCGCAGGGCGCATCGACGTGTCTGAGATCCAGCAATGTTTTCAGAGCCTGGGGGTGCAGATCACACTGGGCCAGGCCAAAAAGATCCTGCAAAGGTGAGAGAGGGGGGGGGGGCTGGTAGCCAGATCCCGGTCCTTCCATTGATTTCAGCACGCTTTCACATGTACACACAAGACACAACCACCACATCCTGTTGCGCCCCCCCCCCCCAGGCAAAAGGTATACGCAACATTACAGGGTTATTCAAAGAGATTCGAAAAATCACTGCACGTTCCCCGCACTTCAGGGCGATTCGGCGATCCTAGTTCGCCGACCCTGCGGTGTATTCAGCAAGCACCGCAGTGACCCTGTAGTGCAGGGAAAACTTGCTGAAACCCGCAGAAACAGCCGAATTAACCACGCCGAACACGCCGGAGAATCCAGATTAGCCGCCAATCAAAGCACAGAGCAGCCGGCGGAAAAAGCCGACACGCAGACGAATGAGGTGAAGAACCCCCCCCCAAAAAAAAAACAAACCCAGTACGCTTGAAAGTTTGAAACGCTGTTTGAAAAAAAAACACTGAGTGAAAATATCTGCAATTTACACACAAGATCCTGTGAATGATAATAAAAAGGGCTGTTACAGAAAAATGAAAAAACCAAAAAATCAATAAATAAAGAGACTTTTTTCTGCAGATTAAAATAATAAACGGTTTATTAGATATTAAATTAAAACGGGAATATTTTAAAATTGAAGCCTATGGGATTCGCCTGAATAAACCTGTTGAATGAAACCACCGAACAGCAGGGCATTTCGGGAACCTTTCACTGCTGGTTTGTGTTCTCTGAATAGCCGAAGCATTGCTTCTCTATGGGGGATTTCACTGCCCTCGAACAGGCACTGAACAGGCACCGTATGTGCAGGCAATTCGCCAGGATTTGGCAAACTGCCTGCTCTCTGAATAGCCGAATGGCCAGGAAATGTAACCGTATGCTGAATTTCAGTGTCCGGTTACATTTCAGGGCCAGATGGGCTCTCTTTGAATAACCCTGATAGTTGCCGTCCACAAGTAACTAGCCTGTGTGGGTTAGAATATGCTGATGTAACCCCTTCACTGCCTGCGCTTTGCCTTCTCTGCGGTGGCCCATAGACTCTGGATGTTGGTTGCCAGTTATTTATTTATTTATAAAGTATTTTAGCAGGAAGGATACATTGAGATTTCTCTCGTTTCCAAGTATGTCCTGGGTTCAGCCATGTCTTCCTGGACGCACATACAGGGTTATTCAGAGATAGGTGAAACTCTGGAGAACTTTTTGGAGAAGTGAAAATTCCAGGTCAAAATAGCCAAACCAGAAAAATTCTCCCATTTATCTCACTTTCCAAATCAGCTATTTGGTCTAGATTGTTCATTCTCCTGGTTTTCACCTTTCTCTGAATAACGCTGTGAGTGTTTATTCATGATGATGGGCAGGGCATGAAAAACGCCACCCCGCAGCATGTAGAATTCACACGCTGCAGGTAAGAGATCAAGAAGGAATCCCAGGTGACCTGCCTTGATTTCCTTCCTGCAGCATATGAATTATACATGTTGCAGGGCAGCACTTCTCTCTCTGCATGTAATAGGTGTCCAGGAAAACATGGCCGACCTGGCAACCCTAGTCTTGAGCATGGGAGAAGTGCTGAGTGACTGTGCCGGTCAGTGGGTTAGGACAGGTTTCAGCAACCTTGGCTCCCTGATGCTTTGGGAACTACATCTCCCATGATGCTCAGTCACCCGTTAGGCTGACTGAGCCACAAGTGAAATGTAGTTCCCAAAACCTCAGGGAGACAAGGTTGCTGACCCCCTGGGTTAGGAGATGTGATCATCGGGAGCTGTATGACTGTGGAAGGGACTTCTGTTTCAAAATGTCCCGTGATGGTCAGCCAGCATCGAGGTGCTCTTAGTGTCCCGGAACATGTGATTCTAAAACATCCGAGCCGCATAGGTGAGCCAGCTCTGACCTAGAGGATACCTGAGCTCCTCAGAAAGCTGCCGCTCAGCGAAACGCGTCGTCTTTGTGTCCTTTTCACTCTTAGAACTGGTTAACGGAAACCCTTTCCCTCAGGCAAAGCATTTTATAATGGGCGTGATAGAGTTAAACAGTAACGAGATTAATAGCTGCATAAATTCTAATCAGATCATTCATATTCCTGCTGCCGTGACCTTCTAACCGGTATTAACCTCCCACACGCCGGGAGCCACGCATTTCTCCTCCCACGGTCTAGTCATACGGTGAATCGTCAGAGCACGACCGTCACTAATATTTCACATAAAGCAATTAAAACACACAAAAAAACCACCTCCCACTGTTTCTTTATTTTCTGGATAACAACTGGGTTAAAATAAACTATTGGGGCTTATTCACTAAACAAGGAGTTGGAAACCCGAACTGAAAAAAACAAAATGTGAGCCAGAATAGATGGATTGGGCTGAAACAAATCCCACTCTCTTATAGACACAGCTTTTTTGACCTACAGTGTTTAGCGCAAGGATTTCAAACTCTGCCCCCAGATGTTTCTGAACTACAACTCCCATGATTCTCTGGCCATCTATTGCATTCAAAGAATTCTGGGACTTGTAGGCATCAACGTCTGGGGAACAGAGTTTGGGATCCCCTGGTTTAGCAGAAAAGCCCTGACAACAATATACTGTGGGATATACACCCAGGTCAGGCACGTTCCTGATGTTTATTATTATGTCATCATTTATATAGCGCCAACAGTTTCTGCAGAGCTTTAAATAACCAAAGGGAACGGGATACATATAAACGGACATAGGATGGAAACAAGAGGTGTAGAGGGCCCTGCTCATAGGAGCTTACAGTCTAGAGGGGTTGGGGGTTGAGGAAGACCAAGGGAGTTTACTGGATGTCAGGATCATTAATGCCAGTGGTTTGGGAATGGTGGGGCCATAGAAACAGCTTCAATCATGTGTGAGTAGGTGAGCAGAGGGAGGTGTTGCATCAGTGATGTGGTGCTAATCTAAAGAGATGGGTTTTGAGGGATTTCTTGAAGGCCTGAAGGTCAGGCGAGAGTTTGATAGGACGAGGCAAGTCATTCCACAGGACCGGAGCTGCCCTTGTAAAGTCTTGGAGGCGAGAGTTGGCCATGTGTGTGTAGACGGATGACAGGTGGAGATCACCTGCTGAACAGAGTTGTCTAGACGGGACGTGCTTGTGGAGCAATGAAGACATGTAGGGAGGAGTTGAGTTATTGAGTGATTTGAAGGTGAGTGTCAGTATTTTAACCTGTATCCTGGAACGTACAGGAAGCCAATGGAGGGACCGGCAGAGTGGGGAGGTACACGAGGTGCATTTGGTGAGAAAAATAAGCCTTGTCCCTGCATTCATTACAGATTGCAAAGGGGCAATACCGGAGTTGGGGCCAATAAGGAGCGAGTTGCAGTAGTCAATCGTGAAAGGACAAGAGCATGAACCAGCACCTTCGAGTTATCTTGTGTCAGAAAGGGGCGGACACGCGCAATGTTTTTGAGTTGCAAGTAACAGGATTTGGTCACTGTCTGGATGTGGGGAGAGAACGTTAGGTCAGAGTCAAAAGTGACACCGCGGCAGCGAGCTTGGGGTGTCGGGCTAATGGGCGTTCCATTTACTCGTAGAGAGATAGGTGGCATTGGGTTCTTCTTGGAGGGAGAAATGACGAGAATTTCAGTCTTGGAAAGATTGAGTTTAAGGAAGCGGGAAGCCATCCAATTTGAGACAGTGGAGAGACAGTCAGTGACTCGATTCAGGAGAGCTGGAGAGAGATCAGGGGAGGAGAGGTAAATTTGAGTGTCATCAGCGTATAGGTGGTACTGGAATCCAAAGGAGCTGATCAGTTTTCCTAGAGAGGCTGTGTAGACTGAAAAAAGTAGAGGGCCCAGTACTGAACCTTGGGGCACCCCAACAGAGACAGGCTGCCGGGAGGAGGTACTTCCAGAAAATGAGACAATAAACGATCACTGGGACAGGTAGGAAGCGAACCATGAAAGAACAGTACCTTGAAGGCCTATATCACGAAGTGTTTGAAGGAGGATTGAGTGATCAACTGTATCAAAGGCGGCAGAGAGGTCAAGAAAGATCAGCAGTGAGTAGCACCCATTAGATTTGGCTGTTTTAGTAATAATGCTGTAATTTCCTACACCGTTTTATTTAAAGCATCATTAAATATTCTGTCCGTGCACCCCTTAAAGTAAGGCTGTCAGTCTCGCAGCCCCCCAGATGTTGAGCCCTACATTTCACAGAATTCTTCCAGTGTAATAGATGGTCAGCGAATTGTGGGACTTGTAGTTCAGAAATGTCTGAGGGGGACAGGGTTAGAGATTCCTGCCCCTTCCCTGCTATCAGACTATAACTCCCAGAATTCCTGTCCAGCTAAAATGCAACCCAACTCCCACCTGTGCCGCCCATCACACACTCCCCAGGGAACAGCTCCTCATACGCCGACTTGATTTGGTTAGAACTACAGCTTCATATGTGGCCTGTACAAACAGATATCCAGTGGCCTGTTCATTAACAGGACTGCACAAAGGACTAGAGGAGACTGGAAAAAGGGAGATTTCACCTACTACAAAGGAAAGGATTCCACAGTAAGGACAACAACAATGATGTGGAGTTTTCTGCTAGGGGGAGGTAGTAGTCCTGTTTGATAAATAAGTAGGTTTTTGTGTTTTTGTGAAAACCATATCTTCAGGGTTAGAAAAGATAATATGTGACGATAGTTATATGATTCGCAGACAAATCTGATCGTACTTATGGAGCCAAGAATGTGCAGTGTGATTCATATGGGCCCGAACAAAAAGCTTTCCTTGTGCATCGGAAACGAGTGAAAGGAAATTTAATCAGAGTCTCGGGAAACATACCTCCTCTTATGTTGAGCGCATCCCATCAAATCTAGCACTGGAAGTGGCAGCACAGCCACGAGAATAGCACTCACATGGAGCAAAACTACTCATTCTTTGGAAGAGCACAGCAAGGTGGTGGCGCTCATCCCGTGAGTCAGTGGCGACAATTCAGAGTTTTGAGGTCCGTGTCATTTCCAAGAATCTGTGGCCACCACATTTCTCACAATGTTACCACCTGGACCTCTTTTTGTGGGGCTGTCTGAAGGAACGAGGGCACCCTAAAAAGTCCTGCACGACTGGCGCCTTATTGATCACTTTAGGCTTCAGCTCCAAAACACTGCTATATTGAGAGAGACACGTTGACAACAACATTCAGCGCCGCCTCGACCCGTGTCTGACAGAAAACAGCAGCTGCTTCCAGCACTTACTGTGGTGGGATGTGCTCAACACAAGAGGAGGTACGTTCCCCGAAACGCTTATTAATTTCTGTCTGTACATTACGAAGATCTAAAGCAAAAATTTGGGGTTGGGGTCTATATGAAGAACCCTGCGTATCTTACACCGAAAAATTACCACAACTGGGACCTGCTGTTGGATCACAAGCAATACCAGAAATAAGCGTTAAGCCCCCCCCCCCTAAATAACGCCATGTTGTCACATCATCCCTGTCCTGTGTTTTTTCATCACGCAGCATGGACCGCGACGGCACGCTGACCATCGATTGGATGGAGTGGAGGGATCACTTCCTGCTCAACCCCCTGCACAACATGGAGGACGTCGTCACCTTCTGGAAGCACTCCTCGGTGACTATTAAAATCCGTATTATATGCCGTGTGTCAGGAAGTCTGCTGCTTTATAGGCCTTTCGAGGACGGCTGAGCTTGGGACCCCATTCTGCTCGTCAGAGACAAACCCCATGATTAAATACAATTATTCCGATGTGGCCATCAGAATACAGGTGTCTCCCTGAGACCGATTAAAATTTGACTTTTATTGAAAATTGATTAAAAATAGCAACTTAGACAACATAACTTTGACGACATGAATAGACAGTGCTCAAAAAACGAACATATTAAGAACAAGGCAACAAATGGTGGTATTGTGTGGACAGCAGTGGATAGAAGTGAAGACTCCATTCAATAAGTGATCTTCAAGGATCACTTCAATTGATAACAGCTGACGATGGTAGAACAAAATGATAATAGAGCATAATGTAATATGTCAAAAACCACAGAAAGGGCACCCTTTGAGACAAATTAATCTGCTGAAAATTTTAGCCCAGATGATACCGCAAAACATTGGCCATTTGTATTAAATATGAAAGCCCACCAAGAGTTGATGAAGTTGGCAATACTGGCGGAATGGTATGATTGAGCAGAGGGTCCCGAGCTGCGACTGCACCCGACGCGCGTTTCGCCTGGAATGGCTCGTCAGGAGTGCTTACGCAGAGAAAAAAGAGAATTCCATTTAAGCTGTGCTTGTACGGCAAAAATCAGCCTATCCACCTATGGGAGCAGGGATTAAGAAATCAGCAAGGTGATTGGTTGACTAGTGTGATTGATAGGTTTTTCAACCAATCGCAGTGGATGTTTTAGTTCCATTACCGAAGATGTTGATAGAACTCATTTAGAATATTATAACTGATAGGGACACGTTGGACAGCGGTAACATTTAAAAAATTAAGTGAAATAAGTAACGGGACGCTGACTGTCACCAATTTTGCAATGTAACATAAACCGTAATTTTTATATTTATATATTACATATTTCAGCCATCTTTTTGGCTAATTATGTACTGTAATCACATTTTGATTAAATTATACTATCCTAATGATGGCAGGTTATTTCATTTTTTTCACTACCGCCAATTATTGTCAATTGAATTCTGTGTTTAAAGGATATACACATACAGTACATCCATTACCATTGCACCATTTATTACAGCGGTTCATCCAATTGGTTAAAGTGATGATCAATCACCATGCATGATGATTCATAATATACTCAGTAATACATTCTCTAAATACCACAATAATATAATATTTTTTGACGCCATGACCACTTAATTTATATTCCCCATGTTGACTGCAGGTTGCAGTCTGTGTTTCTTTCACGGTTATATCGCAATATTAGCATATACTTCATTGAATTCGGGTCTGCGATATATATATACACATGGTTCTTTTTCACACTAGTTGCGTCTATAAAATGGTCTCTAAACTATGTAACATTGTTGCAAGAAACAATATCAGTTATTCGTATATTTAATTAAATTAATGGTGGCAGGCGATTTCATTTTTTCATTGTCGCAAATCATCGCCAATCGAACTTTGTGTTCTAATGATACATATATACTCCAACCACCATAGTACCGTCTATCATAGTGGGTTATCCAATTGTTCGCATCAATGTCTCATTATTGTGTATGAAGATTAATGATACAATTAGCAATACGTTTTCAATTGTCATAGCCTTTTCTGACGCCAAGACTGCTCAATTTCTTATTCCAATGTCGACGGCAGATTGCAGTCTGTCTGTTTACGGTTTATGTTACATTGCAAAATTGGTGACAGTCAGCGTCCCGTTACTTATTTCACTTAATTTTTTAAATGTTACCACTGTCCAACGTGTCCCTATCAGTTATAATATTCTAAATGAGTTCTATCAACATCTTCGGTAATGGAACTAAAACATCCACTGCGATTGGTTGAAAAACCTATCAATCACACTAGTCAACCAATCACCTTGCTGATTTCTTAATCCCTGCTCCCATAGGTGGATAGGCAGATTTTTGCCGTACAAGCACAGCTTAAATGGAATTCTCTTTTTTCTCTGCGTAAGCACTCCTGACGAGCCATTCCAGGCGAAACGCGCGTCGGGTGCAGTCGCAGCTCGGGACCCTCTGCTCAATCATACCATTCCGCCAGTATTGCCAACTTCATCAACTCTTGGTGGGCTTTCATATTTAATACAAATGGCCAATGTTTTGCGGTATCATCTGGGCTAAAATTTTCAGCAGATTAATTTGTCTCAAAGGGTGCCCTTTCTGTGGTTTTTGACATATTACATTATGCTCTATTATCATTTTGTTCTACCATCGTCAGCTGTTATCAATTGAAGTGATCCTTGAAGATCACTTATTGAATGGAGTCTTCACTTCTATCCACTGCTGTCCACACAATACCACCATTTGTTGCCTTGTTCTTAATATGTTCGTTTTTTTGAGCACTGTCTATTCATGTCGTCAAAGTTATGTTGTCTAAGTTGCTATTTTTAATCAATTTTCAATAAAAGTCACATTTTATCGGTCTCAGGGAGACACCTGTATTCTGATGGCCACATCGGAATAATTGTATTTAATCAAGTATTCAGGGGGAAACCCTTAGGTCTCTCAGGACCTTCTCAATTTCCACTCAATATAAAATTGTCCTGGCATTATTATATAGTTACGCTTTACCTTCTGGTAGTAATACAAACCCCATGATGCTCAGCCAGCCTTGGGCCAGTGTTAACACATTCACGTGTGTTCTCTTGACCCTGACCGTGCACGTCTTCCCTAGCTTTCCTATGGATCTGCGTTTTGTGTTTATGACAGCGGCGCCTTAAGACTGGCTAAGCATCATGGGATATTTACGTCTGAAGCGCCTGGACTGGCGTAGACCGCATAGGTACGCAGAGACTCTTCATTAGATGGTTTTTCGTCTCTCGGCAGATGCTGGATATCGGCGAATCCCTGGCAGTTCCTGATGAGTTCTCAAAGAAAGAGATCCGCTCTGGAATGTGGTGGAAGCAGCTCCTGGCCGGCGGGGTTGCTGGAGCGGTGTCAAGAACCGGAACCGCCCCGCTGGACCGACTTAAAGTCCTCATGCAGGTGAATAATACGAATATATATAGTATACATATATTGCTTAGAAACCCTCCACCATTTCCAATAAAAACATACTTTTATTTAGTCCACTAAAAAAAAATAATAATAATATATATAAAGTATTATTTATAATTTTACCAGGAAGGATACATTGAGATTTCTCTCCTTTTCAAGTATGTCCTGGGTTCAAGAGCATTGAATTGTTACAGAAATACAAACAGGGTTATTCAAAGAGAATCACAAAGTCACAGCACGTTCGGTGACTTTTCTTTCTCTTCAATTTGGCTCGATTCGGCGATCCCATTTTGGCGACCCTGCGGTGTATTCAGCAAGCACCACAGGGCCGCCGTAATGCAGGGAAAACCCGCCGAAAACTCACTGCAAAACGAGGGCGAACGCTCACAGAAATCCGCGAAAACATCTGGATTAACCCCAGCCAACACACCGGAGAAACCCGAGCAGGAGCCGATCACAGCGCAGAGCAGCCGCCGGAAAAACCCAACACCGCAGACGAATGGAAAGAAGGAAAAAAAAAACAGTACGCTTGAATGTTTGAAAAGTGAAACACTGTTTGCAAAGAAACTACTGAGCGAAAATGTCTGAAATTTACACAGGAGGTCCAGGGAATGATAATAAAAAGGGCTGTTACAGGAAAAAGAAAAAACGATTTAAAAAATATTTTAAAAGAAATGGAAAAAAAATTTTGGCAAAAAAATCCCAAAAAATGCTTAAAATATACTAAAAAATCTATAACTAAAGAGACTTTTCACTGCAGAATATCATAATAAACGCTTTATTAGATATTGAGTTAAAACGGGAATATTTTTAACATTGAAGCCTATAGAAACATAGAAAATGTTGGCAGATAAGAACCTTTCAGCCCATCTAGTCTGCCCAATTACATGGATACTTTACCTGGATTTATCTTTTGTTTAGGATAGCCTTATGCCTATCCCATGCTTGCTTAAATTCAATTACTGTTTTGGCCTCTACCACTTCAACTGGAAGACTGTTCCATGTATCCACCACCCTCTCAGTAAAATAATGCTTCCTGATGTTACTTTTAAACCTTTGCCCCTCAAATCCTATGGAATTCGCCTGAATAAACCTGCCGAATTAAACCACCGAATGGCAGGGCATTAGGGGAACCTTTCACTGCTGGTTTGTGTTCTCTGAATAGCCGAAGCAGTGCTTTTTCATGGGGTTTTCACTGCCCTCGAACAGGCACCGAAGAGGCACCGTATGTGCAGGCAATTCGCCAACATTTGGCGATTCGCCTGCTCTTTGGATAGCCGAATGGCCACGAAAGGTAACCAAACGCTGAATTTCACTGTTCGGTTACCTTTCGGCCCCAATTCGGATCTCTTTGAATATCCCTGTATGTAATAAATGCAGGATATTAAAAACAAAACACAAATATACAGATTAACACAGAAAATAAATATGTAGTCCCTTTTGTTGGCGCGGTTTAGACAGTAATGGCTGTGTGTGTTGAGTGATTTTGAGGGACAGTAAATTTACACTGTTACACAAGCTGTACATTCACTGCTTTACATTGTAACAAAGTGTCATTTCTTCACATGTCACATGAAAAGATATAAGGGGTTATTCAGAGAGAGCCGATCTGGCCCCGAAATGTCACCGAGCAGTGAATTTCCCCATATAGTGACATTTCGGGCCATTCGGCTATTCAGAGAGCAGGCAGTTTGCCAAATTTTAGCGAATTGCCTGCCAGTTCGGTGCCTGTTTGACGGCAGGGAAATCCCCCATAGAGAAGCAATGGTTGATCTATTCAGAGACACCGAACAGCAGAGAAAAGTTGCCGAAATACCCTGCTGTTCGGTGTTTCCATTCAGCAGGTTTATTCAGGAGAATCCCATAGGCTTCAATGTTAAAAATATTCCCCTTTTAACTCAATAGCTAATAAACCGTTTATTATTTTAATCTGCAGAAAAAAGTCTCTTTATTTTAAAAAAATTCACTTTATTCAAGACATTAATAAAGTTACAAAATGACAAAAGTACATAGAAATAAAAAAAAACGCATATAGATGAAGTAATGCCGCTATTACCTCACTGATGGGTGCTGGATAGGGGGAGTATAGCGTTTCCATGGATCGGCTGGGAGGACCACACAATGTGACATGTGTACTTTTAACATGTGTTACAATGGAAGTGGATTCTACCTCCCCGTCGAAACTCTACAGCGGACATAGGAGGCTCGTGAGTTACGCTTTGTAGAGCTGTGTGCAGATGGCCACACCAGTGTCTGCGTGCAAAGGACATCCTTTCACGGGGACATTCTTTCCACGCTCTTGTTTGTCCGTGAGGTCCTGGGCCGTAGTCCTCGCTTTCCCCTTCCAGTTGTTTTGATCGATGTTCATCTACTTGCTTGTGCTATCCCAGGGTCTTGCCCGGCGGCTCCAGGTTGTGACACCATGCCCTTATATTTACGAAAGCCTCATGGAGGCTCCAAGGAAATTCCTTTTTGTCACACGTAGCCAGTTATTACCAAGTCAGAGTAAACAAAGGTCGTCCAAAAAATTCCTCCAAGGCTCGGCCTTACCATAATATCCAAAGCAAAGGTTCCTGGGACTTGCTTCTTGATCGCTTTCTTCTCAGTTGACCTCCACCTAAGTATTTGTTCCTCATTACAGGTCCACGGCTCTCGGTCCTGCGGTCGCTCCATGTGGAAAGGCCTGCGGGAGATGTTGGAAGAGGGTGGACTACGCTCCCTTTGGCGTGGAAATGGGATCAATGTCCTGAAGATTGCGCCTGAGTCAGGCATCAAATTCATGGCATATGAGCAGGTGAGGGACCCATGAGCTCATTTTGACTTTAGATGCCACACTCACTTCTGACAGTTCCTCAATCATGTATATCAGGGTGCAGGGTCTTTGGCCACCACTTGAGGCCCACAGTAATTTAGAATGGAGTAGAGAAAACCAGTAGATCTGAGGACAACCTTCATTCCACCACTAGGATAGCTGATGATGTTTCAACCACCTCTAGACCAGGTTTGACGAAGACCAAAAGAGTTTGAAACTTGACCAGGTCCACTTTTGGTTGTCCATGGTTATTTTGCTCTTTGGTAGATCTATACTATGTACGGTTTAGGATCCCATCCATCCATTCCACTTTCCATCCCATGCCTCTAGCTGGTGGTGGACATGGTTCTTTACCACTACCATCATTGCTGGCATCGCGCATGTGTTGTAAGCCGCCACCAGCTGGAGAAGCAAACCTTGGCCCATTGTTGATACATTATGTTTACCCATTTAGTCTCTCTACTGTTTATATATTTGTGTTCTCACTGACCCGAAACCGCAAGGGTCCACCGGGGGAGGGTCCACCGGGGGAGGGTGCACTTTGTTGAGCGTTGCCTCTTGCCACAGATTAAGAAGCTGATTCGTGGCCAACATGAGACTCTGCGGGTTCAAGAGAGATTCGTGGCTGGCTCGTTGGCCGGAGCTATTGCCCAGACGGTCATTTACCCTATGGAGGTGAGAAAGAGGTCTACTCACGGGGTCAGCAGAAACATGGGAGTGGACTGGTGGAGGAGGGAGAGCTATCAGTCAGCTGCGGCAGAGAGGAGATGGTCAAGAAAGATCATCTCCTCTTAAACGATCAATTAGGAAAGATGGTGGAGATTTAGGTGCCCCTTGTTTCGATCAGGTGCTGAAGACGAGGCTGGCTCTTCGGAGGACCGGTCAGTACTCGGGGATGTCAGACTGCGCACGGCACATTCTAAGAACTGAAGGCATTCGGGCGTTTTCTAAGGGCTACCTCCCCAACCTGCTGGGCATCGTGCCCTATGCAGGCATTGATCTGGCCGTTTATGAGGTAAGAAAACACATGACATACATATATATCCCTTACTTCCTGCTCGGGTCCTCAGCTCGGGACGGCATTTACCTGCGCTGTACATTTATATAGACACAGGACTCCCACATTAGACATCAAGCGTGGTTATCACCGGGTGTACTCAGCACTTTACAGGTTACATTACAGTAGAGGGAGGTGCAGTAGTTATACCGTGTATATGTAGCAGTAACAGGTGTACTCAGCGCTATCTGGAGAGAAATTCTAATTCTGAATTGGAAAGAGAAATCCCTCTCCCCTGGATTCTTCTCCCCCTTCGCTGATTACTCCTCTCCTTTCTTACGGCTTCCTTGTCCGGTTCTGTTTCCACATGTCGCGTCACTCCTCGTGTTATTTTGTCCCACAATCCAAACATATTCTGTCCCCCAACCCACCCATTCAATCTTCTTTTCCCCGTCGCCTCAGACCCTGAAGAACACTTGGTTACAGAGATACCGCGCCGGTACCAGCGCAGACCCAGGTGTTCTCGTGCTGTTGGCTTGTGGTACCATCTCCAGTACATGCGGGCAGATTGCCAGTTACCCGCTCGCCCTGGTCAGGACACGTATGCAAGCTCAGGGTAAGTGCATGTATCCCACTCTTTACAGTGGAATGCAGACCATGATACATTAAAAGCCGCGTAACCATGTGAACGGGAACTTCATTTAACAACCGCTCGCTGTAGCGGCTGCTCTCTGCATGCTGACATCACTGGTGACCGGTTCAGCAGCCGGGAAATTAAAAAATCCTGGCTGCTGGTGACGCTGAGTGGGATGGAGGAAACTCCTCCACTTCACACAGTGATATAACCAGATCGGGGTTGCATGGGGGAGGGGCACTCCTCACATCCTGACCACTTTAAAAAGATGAAGCGGTCACGATGACTAGTGTCCCTTTAACATAACTCTGAGGTTGCTGCGGTGTCTGTACTGTGCATTGGATGGGAATGATCAGATGTCAGATATCACTGCTATTGTCTATTGCTTGCTCCTGTGAGACCTGTATTTAACCCCTTCACTACCCTAGCTGTGTATACAAGATCCACAACAGACACAGCAGCCCGAGATCATGTTCACTTGATCTGGAGATATTCTGCATCACTGCAGCGTGGGCAAGATGTCCTAGATCAGTGATGGTGAACCTTGGCACCCCAGATGTTTCTGAACTATATTTCCCATGATGCTCAGTCAGCCTTAAAGGTGGTTGTGACGGGACGCCGTCTCTTCCCGTCTGTCCTGGCTCTCCAGACACCCCTTTACCAAGATCAGTCCGGCCTCTGAGTTGCTCGGAACTCAGTGCCTCGAGCAGCCTAATCCACAGCTCCAGACCCTCTTGTTCTGAACCCCTGCCTTGGAGACTCCTTGCATTTCGAGAATGCCGCGCTGTGCCTTCTGAGAGTGATTATAGCTGTAGCGTAGTTGAGACAGACACCAGGCAGGCTGTATGTTCTTCACAGGATACACACTGTCCATTTCACATGACCTGCTTTTATTTATTTATTTATTTATAAAGGATTTTACAATTTGGTTCACAATCAGATAACAACAGTTAACATTCCCGCCCCCCAGACATTACGGCACCGTCATTCAGCAGTTCCCCATCAGGTCCTCTCAGAGTGCAAGCTCTTGAGCAGGGGCTTTTCTGGTACTGTTCTATGTGTTTAACTTGCATGTATATTGGTTATCCTGTCTTTCCCAGTGTACAGCGCTACGGGACATGGTGGTGCCTTATAATTAACTGTACCTGCAGTCATACAGAGCACAGGTCCTTGTTTGGGGGGATTCCAGAGGAGCAGCAGCGATCCAGGGGTACCATTTGATAGCTCGGGTCCCTAGGGTGTCACAGTCTCAAAAGCGCCCAGATCTGGGGGTAGGGGCACGAATGGCAGCATATAGTAGATATCCCCCTTGGATGCCGCATGGTCAGGGCTGCTTAAGCTCCTGGGGTCAAGAAATGCTCAGCAAAGTGGGTTCCCAATGGAGCTCCCTCCTGAAAATCACCACAACGGTAGCTCGCCTGAGGATCATCCCACGTTTGAAATATCACCCCACTGGAGCAGTTACTTTTCGGGGCGCAGACGTTTAAAGTTTCTGCAGATGGCTCCATTACAGGCAATGAGGTGTATTCCAGAAATGGGATTGGTTGGCCCTTCTAGCTCCTTGGATGGTGATTGGCTGGGGTTTCAAACCCAGCTCAGGCTTTCAATCCCAGGTTAACCCTGGTGTCAGATAACACAGTAAGCCTAAGGGAAAGGCTTACAGGCATTTTGATTACGTGCTGATGGGGGTGGGGGAGAGTCACAAAACACCACTTTAAAACATGAAGACAAATAGCTTAACTGAGAGGAATAGCAGAGGAGCTGTTAATACAGTCTCTGAGCAAGGGGTTCCGTGACAACGATACATTTAAAACCACACAATATAAATGAACATAAGGTCTTCCCCCAAAGTGCTTTTGGGGTTTTCGCCATGGAAATAAAAGTCTTGTGGTTTGATGCGGGGAGCGCTACGTCAGTTCCATGACAGTGGTGGAGCATCACGGGACATGTAGTACAGAAACATCTGGGGTGCCAAGGTTCACCATCACTGCTCTAGATGCGAACACTTTTTAAGGCCATCTGGGAATGTTTCCGAACGACCTCTCCCCAGCTGAACACGCACGGAGACCAGAACTGCAGTAACTCCTTTTGGCCAGCAGATGGTGACATCTCCTCAGCTGAACACGCACGGAGACCAGAACTGCAGTAACTCCTTTTGGCCAGCAGATGGTGATATCTCCCTGCAGAATAGGTTGTTACAGTAAGGAATACATTGAGGGATATTCCCAAATATTTTTTACTGTATAAATATTAATTAAAAATGATTTTACAAAAAAAACCACTGTATATTGACAGGTTTCTTTTATCACTTGGAGGTGAAAGAGTTAATAAAAGAAATGTAAAAATAAATAAATTAGAGCATTTTTAACAATGAACTCCTTATTGGGGATGGAAGTTATCACGTGTTGTGTATAGACCTTGCATAACGCATTCCCTAACACCGTTTGGCCGTGTCTTCCAGCGTCCATCGTGGGCTCCCCGCAGCTCTCCATGTTGGCCCTGTTCCGGCATATCGTGGAGCGGGAAGGCATCTTGGGTCTGTACCAGGGCATCGCACCCAATTTTATGAAGGTGATACCCGCTGTCAGCATCAGCTACGTGGTGTACGAGAACATGAAACGCGTTCTTGGCGTGACCAGCCGGTGAGAGGATCGGGTGCCCGTGCTGCAAACCGTCCTTTAATCACATTTCACCCACAGAAACGCAAAACCCGGCAGACTTGCCGTAATATGAAACCCACAAGGGCTACAAACCTGATTCTGCCGCTGCGGCCCACATACCTGAGACGCAGTATATATTTTTTCAGGACCACAATCAGGATGGCTGGGTCGAGCCCGGATTCCAACGTCAGACCACTCTCACTCCAGCCTGACTTGAACTCTCACCCTATCCCCCTGTTTTTGGGGGGGTTTGCACTGAGATTTTAGGGTCACTGACTTTCATGACGCTCGCCTGCTAATGCTTCCAGCTTCCTTCCTGGACTAAGGCGAATGAGAAACACAGGGCTACAGACGGTGAGACGGGTTACCATATGTCCCCCACCTCCCCGTCCCTGGTCTCACAAGCTCAGAGCGATGAATGTCATGGATTTCTGAATGTGTACGTTGCATGATCTGCCTTATCGCCATCATGCTATTGCTCTTCCACGAGCCACGATGGCTAACCATCAAGCCCCAGATGTTTCCGAACGCCATGTCCCCTTCTGGAAGACAAGCTGAGGATCATGGGAGAGGAACATGGTGCTCTGAATCATCTGGTGGGCCATCACTGGCCTAGAGGGCTGTCCCATGTGATTGTATACCATTGCTATGAATGTACGTTTCTCTCGGCAGCTCGTTCACAGGCAGAATTGGACACTAAGTAGGAGACCATGTTTGGTCCTTCTCTGGTTAATGACAGACCTGTACGACCTTGTAATCCAGTCGCCTCATAGATTTCAGGTAGCAGAGCAGGTCTGTCAAGCTCGCGGGCCTACATGTTGATGCCTACAATTCCCAGAATTAATAGATGGCCAGTGAACCATGGGAGTTGTAGTTAAAGGGGTGGAGTTTGACAGCCCTCTACAAATCGAGCTTTCCGTCCCATGCAAGGTCCAGATTGATGACCCGCGCTGTGTCCCAACCAGATCTGCGTGTCGTTTAGGCTTCCCACGTTAAGGATCTCTCCTGCTGACATTTTTATCCTACTGAGACGCCCTGTGATACCACACCGTGCATCCCCGCGATAGCTCAGTGAGTTAATGCTCTTACTGTAACCTGAGATGGTAACGATTATTACACCGTTACCTGCAACGATTGCGCACCGTGCCGTGGCGATAGGTCAGACGGTTAATGTTCCCACTGTAATCTGTGTAAAGGTGGTCTTATTGAGAAGGTGATACTGTCTTGAACCACTTTTATCCGTCCGAGTGAGCGCTGAGGTACCAGCGCAAAGAGAAGTGTCTGGGGACAACCTGTGCACCCCCAGAGGTCCGTACTAAACCACCAAGACCTTTGAATACCCGTGTGGGGCAGCGGAGGTGCCGCGTTGTGTTTTTTTATTCATTGCTGTTACATAGTTACACGTTTAGAGAGAATATAAATCTATTCCAATCGGATCAAATTCTGTTTCAGATATTCGCTCTAATTTGCGTGTAAGAGGTGCGAGAACAGGACAGGTCCAGGATGCAACACCCAGAAAGGTGGCAGCGCCCAGAAATGGGGCATACCAGCCCCCAGGCAAAGAGATGGGCCCAGCAGAAAAAGAGGGGTCAGGCCTTCCCTCACTATTTTAGCAGAAGGAACGTAGTTGCCTTTTTAGGCCGCTATACCGGCAAGCTGCAATACCTTTCTACTTCTAGACATTTTTTTTTATAAAATTGTGTCTATTTAAGGATTTTTCCAGGACTTGAGTACATTGTGAATGCCAAGTTCTCAGCGTTTGCCAGAGGAATGGCATTCTCATGCATAAAGAAGCGCTGCAGCTGCTACGGCTCCCAGTAACCTTTAAGACGAATGGACAAAAATCTGAGTGAGGTCCTACACTTATTTAGGACTTGATCCCTGAGTGTATCCACCTACAAAGTTAGGGCCCATCTGCAATGGGGGGGGGGGGCGTCCCGCTGTCTCATCGAGATCCTGTATATTGGGACAGATGAAGAGGGAGGAGGTATATATGTTCGTGCATGTGTATATAGAAATATATAAGTTTTTTTTCCTTTTTTTTTTATCCACCAAGATGGAGAACCACAAAAAAGTCCATTTGAGCCGTTTGTTCTGTCCCTCTGTAGCAGATCGTTGGTAGCCACCGATTGCGATGACAGATTGCGAGTGTTTAAAAAGTTTGCCCGCGGCGAAAGTCAGTTGTCACATTTCATTTGGAGTCTCTGCGCGTGATTAACCCCTTCACTGCCAAGGCATTTATAATAAAAACGCTTTTAATTATACTGTAAGAAATATTTGGGAATATTCCCAGTGTATTCCTCGCTGTAATAACCTGTTTGCAGGCGGATGTCGCCATCTGCTGGCCAATAGGAGTTACTGCAGGTCTGGTCTTGGTGGAAGATCAGCCGGGGAGATGTCAGCAAAACACATTCCCAGCTGGTTTTAAAACCTGTTTGCACCTCGGGCATCATTAGGGTTGCCAGGGCGGCCATGTTTTCCTGGATGCATATAATGTATTCATGCTGATGGGCAGTGCATGAAAAATGCCACCCCGCAGCGAGTATAATCCATACGCTGCAGAAAAAAAAAAAAAAAAAATCGGAAAAGGAATCCCAGGTGACGCGCCTTGATTTGCTTCCTGCATCATATGAATTATACATGTTGCAGGGCAGCACTTTTCCCTGTGCTCTCCCTCTGCATGAAATAGTAATATGTGTCCAGGAAATCATGGCCGATCCGGCAACACCAGGTTGTAGTAATATCCAAGCTGTTACAAATGAGCGTTGAAATGAAACAGATCCCCGGGATCGCTGCCAGCGCCCCGACAATGACGGACTACTCTGTATATATTGTTCAAGAGATATATGGATCTATTTATTGCACTTTTTAAGTTTTAGTTTTGAGGTTACCTAATATAGAACTGTTACCGCCCGTCACTTTCATGATGCTTACAATAAAGACTCCGCGGCTGTGACGGCTGACCTCGGCAACCCAGGTGTTTCAGGACTACGTGTCCCATGATGCTCAGGCCGACCTGTGTGAGGACATGCAGCTCTGACACCCTTAGTGTGCCAAGGTTTGCCATCTCTGCTGGACAGTCTGTTCCACAAGCTTTTTTTTGTTTTGTTGAGTTTTCTCCGTGTAATGCTGCACGCCTCCATAAAGAAATGTTGTGATGTCTGTTACACACTGTTTTTTTTCCGTGCACCACTGTCTGATTCACTGTCTGACCACAAACGCACTTTGTAATGAAAGCGTTAAATCCTGAGAAATGTATATTTATTTATTTTTTCCGGGTTGGGATGAAAGAAGGGACGTGGATTTCACTGCTCGAATGTTTATATCTGTTCTTACACTGAATAAAAAATGCCTTGTTAAAACCTACGTGAAATTCCATTTCTATCCAGTATTACATTGCACGTGGGGGCTCAGCGGGGCTTGGGGGTGGGGGCTCAGCGGGGCTTGGGGGGGGGGCTGTAACTTACATCTTAATAAATTAGATCTCCTTATATCTTTCTCTACATTTTATCTCGCACGGACACCATTCAGAAATATTTTTTTTTAGATTAAGTTCCCTGTATTGTCGACAGCATTTGCCTGTCTAACTTTACTGACCTCTGGCAGCAGCCTGATCTGAGGAGGATCTGAGACCCGCACTCTCAGGAATGCAGAGCCTTCAGGAGGATATAAAATCCCTATAAATCGATGTAGAACCCCACTGGTAGGTATTGCCGCTCCCAAATAAAAAAGATGTATGTTCCATGGTAAAGACTACTCACGTTTTCCCTTGCGTCCCTCTGGGCAACACAGCCACCATACCCGGTGGGTCATGACTGGTGCAAACTCTCCCTTAGACCCTCGCTTTATGCCCTGAGCTCAGGATCGACAGTTTTGCCCTGGATTTATATTTAGTCCGGTGTCCTGTAGTTTCTGCAGCCATGGAGTCCTTTTTGCTGGGATGCTAGTATTATTATTTATTAAGCGCCAACACATTCCGCAGAGCTGTACAAAAGATGCAATGGGTAAAGACAGGACAATTCTACAATACATACAGGAGGCAGGTCCGTATTCCTGCCAGCAGATACATGAGGATATGAGGACCCTATTCCCGTGGGAATTTACAATCTAGATGGGGGAGGGGGGCTGCAATGACTAGTTAAAGCAGGGAGAGGTGAGTAGCGTTTTTGGGATGGTCAAATGTCTTGTTACGGCCGTTCTAAACCATCTTGCTCTGAAGGAACTGTACATACTAGTGCAGGGGTCAGCAAACTTGGCTTCCTGATGTTTAGGGAACTACATCTCCCACGATGCTCAGTCACCCATTAGGCCGACTGAGCCACATGGGAAATGTAGTTCCCAAAACATCAGGGAGTCAAGTGGATAGTGGACTAGTGGATAGTGATGGGCCATGGAGGACACTTCACCCAGGGTTCCTCATCTATGGCCACAGAGAGCCACACTGTTTCTGCCCCATCAGATGAACTTAACAGAGCAGCTACCAGTGTTCATTTCATCATCTAATAATTTTTGTCAAGGACTTAGTTGACTACATTTTTTTTTTTGTCTGAAACTATGACAAAAATCCATCGACTGATAAAAACTAGACGAACGCAGTCTGAGCACACTCTGCGCGCACTCTGCGCGCATGCACAACGGACGGACATACTGACAGAAGATACTGTAGACACCACACGGTCCAGTTTTTGTAGACAGACGTAGGAAAAAAAAGGAATTATGGGAAATAAAATTAATATGAAAAATGATAAAAATTTGAAAAGGCATTGTGTGCGTCAAGGTGCTGGATGTCGCAAATGCGCTGCTTGTGACTTCGTGTCATCACTCACACAGAACGCTACGCGGACGTGGTGCACACTGCGCGTCTGTTTTAGGCTGGGGTCAGACCAGCGCACTTTTAACGTGTGTTCTGGCGCACATAATTACGGCCGCACTAGCAGCAGATGACGGGCAATGACGGCCAATATACGATGTACGGCCGCACAAAAGTCCGGTCGTGCAACGCAAGTGGAATTTGAACGCATTTTTTTGAGAACGCAGATCCGCTAGTACTGACGTACTGAGTGCGCAGCTGCAGCATAGCGGCGTGTGTGCGAGATTAGGAGATGTCAGACGCTGCTAATGTCCAGCCTACATAACGTCCAGACGCAAAAAGAGTTTTATTGACGATTCGTACAAAATCACGACCGACAATGCGCGTCGTCTGACCGTTTTTGCGCATTCCGTGAAAAAATACCTCAATGCGTTCGGACGCACTTTTTCACGTTCGCGGGGAAAAATGCTTTCGTCTGACCCTAGCCTTAGGCTAGGGCCAGACGAACGCATTTTTTCAGGGTCATACGATGCGCAATTTCGGCCGTGATTTCATACGGATCCAAACCAGGAATCTTTGGGTGTCTGGACGTTATGTTGGCCGGACATGAGCAGCGTCTGACGTCTCCTAATCACGCACACACGCCGCTATGCGGACGCAGCGCACTCTGTATGTCAGTACTAGCGGTTCGACGTTCTTGTGAAAGTGCATTCGCTTGCCGCTTGCGTTGCGCGGGGGAACTTTCGTGTGGCCGTACTTCGTGTGTGGGCCTGCGTTGGACGTCATTTGCTGCTACCACGGCCGTCATAAAGTTCGCACTGCGTTCGTCTGACCCCATCCTTAGCGGTTTTATGTTCTTGCCTAACTTGCGTCCATTTGCCACGTGCGTTGTGCGTGCGCAGTTCGGTGCGCACGTACTCCGTGTGTGAGTCTCTATTGCTTGTGATTCTATGCTATGATGGGCGTTAAACTGTGCGGACGTGATCACTGCGTTCATCTGACACCGGCCTAAAATGTTAGGGAGGAGCTATCTGGGAAGATCCAAGCAGCACTAATCTCAGGTAAGAGAAAACTGATGCCTTTTCTGTATGTTACTCCAGGTGTATATCAGTGCTCTTTCGTTCCCCGCATTTCAGGGAGTCAAATTCGCCAACCCTGCGCTGAATTCAGTATTCACTGCAGGGACTAAACGCATCTGAAAAACCGCCGTATCTATCGAAAAAAAAAACGCCGACCGCGTCTGAAAACCTGCAGAATCGATTCGTGCACCCCTGAAAAAACACTGATTCGATCTGAAAAAAGCCGACGACCCACCAAACTGTGCCGACAAGCCGACGGACGGGTAGAAAAAACACTGCAACCTTTAAAAGCTGTTTGCTAAAAAACCACTGCATGAAAATGCCTGGAAATAATATGTAAGGTCCTATTAATAATAATAATAAAAATGTCTGTTACAGGAAAAAAAACACCATATTAAAAAAATATAGCTGAAAAATGCCTAAAAAAACTCCTAATAAAGAGACTTTTTGCTGCAGATTAAAATAATAAACGGTTTATTAGATGTTGAATTAAAACGGGAAGGTTTTAACAATGAAGCCTATGGGATTCGCCTGAATAAACCTACCGAATGAAAACACCGAACAGCAGGGCTGTTCTCTGCAGCATTTCTCTGCTGTTCGGTGTCTGTGAATAGATTAACCATTGCTTCTCTATGGGGGATTTCACTACCGCCGAAGAGGCACTGTATTTTGCTGGCGATTCGCCAAAATTTGGCGAACTGCCTGCTTTCTAAATAGCCGAATGGCCACAAAAAAGTAGCCTAACCTTAACCGTTAATGTAACACTAATCCTAACCCTGGAGCTTCCAAAAATGGTCCAATTCGGGAGCAATCAAAATTTTCCAAGTGCTCCTGAAATTCTATGGATTGCTGCCAAAAAAACGCGTCTGACACGAGGCATGTATTTCTGAAGTGTCCGTATTGGAATTTTTTATTCTCCAGAAATTGTTTTCTATTGTGACCAGGAGGTGGCGACCTTTCTTGTAGGAGACCCCGGGATATACTGATAACTCTGCGTTAAACAGGAAATAATGTGACTTACTTAGCACTGAAATTCAGTTAAATTTTGTTGCTTTTCGTTTCGGCGCATCTCGCCAATTTCCTTTTTGCCGACAATTTGGTGCGTTCAATATTCACCGAGCGGGCACTGTATTGCGCCGAATATTGAGTCACTGAAGCAGTTATCAGACATTGGCGTAAAGCGACCAAAAAGCACTGATTTTGCCCCAGCGAGTTCCACCGAACTGAAAAAAAGGGCCCGTCTCCAACTAATAGGAGCTTAAAACAATAAAAATTTTCAGGGTTATCCAAAGAGATCCGAATTGCTTGAGAAAGGTAACCGAACGCTGAAAATCAGCGTTCGGTTACCTTTCCTGGCCATTCGGCTATCCAGAGAGCAGGCAATTCGCCAAATACTGGCGAATTGCCTGCACATACGGTGCCTGTTCGGTGCCTGTTCGAGGGCAGTAAAATCCCCATAGAGAAGCACTGCTTCGGCTATTCAGAGAACACAAACCAGCAGTGACAGGTTCCCCTAATGCCCTGCCATTCGGTGGTTTAATTCGGCAAATTTATTCAGGAGAATCCCATAGGCTTCAATGTTAAAAATATTCCCGTTTTAATTCAATATCTAATAAACCGTTCATTCTAAAATTCTGCAGTAAAGAGTCTCTTTATTTATAGATTTTTTAGGATACTTTAAGCATTTTTCATTTTTTTTTTTTTTTTTATTAAAAGTCCGATTTTTTTTTTTTTTTTTTTCAGTTTGCTTATTTTTTCTGTAACAGCCCTCTTTATTATCATTCCCTGGACCTCCTGTGAAAATTTCAGACATTTTCGCTCAGTAGTTTCTTTGCAAACAGTGTTTCTTTTTCCCAGATTCATACAAATGGTTTTTCTAATTTATTCACTGCCTCCTCTACGTCACAGCTGCTTCGGCTCTGTGTGATTCGGCTCCTTTTCGGCTCCTGTTCGGCTCTTGTTCGTCTTTTTCAAAGGTTAATCCAGATGTTTTTGCTTGTTTTCAGCGTGCATTCGGTTAGTTTTCGTCAGGTTTTCGGCAGCTTTTCCCTGCAATTCGGGGACCCTGTGGTGTTTGCTGAATACACCGCAGGGTCACCGAAATGCAATCGGCAAAAGGAACCGAATTGAAGAGAACGAAAAGTCACCGAACGTGCGGTGACTTTTCGAATCTCTTTGGATAACCCTGTTAGTAAAAAATGTGTCCAAATAATAAAAAAAGTCCTTTTAAAAATAATAAAAAGGTCTGTTAAATATATATACATATATATATATATTTTAAAGACTAAAAGAAGGTCTATTAAAAAAATTAAAGACTAAAATATTTTTTTGAAAAAAAAATATAATAAAATAAATGGACTTTAAAAAAATAATAGTCTTTAAAATTAAAAAAATATAAGTTTTTAATGTAAAAAATGTACCATTAGATTTGTCTCTTTAAACAATAAAAAAAAATATGTATTTTAAAGACTAAAAAAGGTCTTTTAAAAAAAATTAAAAACTAACAGGGTTATCCAAAGAGATTCGAATTGCTTGAGAAAGGTAACCGAACGCTGAAAATCAGCGTTCGGTTACCTTTCCTGGCCATTCGGCTATTCAGAGAGCAGGCAATTCACCAAATCCTGGCGAATTGCCTGCACATACGGTGCCTGTTCGGTCCCTGTTCGAGGGCAGTGAAATCCCCATCAAAAAGCACTGCTTCGGCTATTCAGAGAACACAAACCAGCAGTGAAAGGTTCCCCTAATGCTCTGCCATTCGGTGGTTTAATTCGGCAAATTTATTCAGGAGAATCCCATAGGCTTCAATGTTAAAAATATTCCCGTTTTAATTCAATATCTAATAAACCGTTCATTATAAAATTCTGCAGCAAAAAGTCTCTTTATTTATAGATTTTTTAGGATACTTTAAGCATTTTTCTGAATTTTTTAAAAAAAATTAAAAGTCCGATTTTTTTTTTTTTTTTTTTCAGTTTGCTTATTTTTTTTGTAACAGCCCTCTTTATTATCATTCCCTGGACCTCCTGTGAAAATTTCAGACATTTTCTCTCAGTAGTTTCTTTGCAAACAGCGTTTCATTTTCCCAGATTCATACAAATGGTTTTTCTAATTTATTCACTGCCTCCTCTACGTCACAGCTGCTTCGGCTCTGTGTGATTCGGCTCCTTTTCGGCTCCTGTTCGGCTCCTCTTCGAAGGTTAATCCAGATGTTTTTGCTTGTTTTCAGCGTGCATTCGGTTAGTTTTCGGTGAGTTTACGGCAGCTTTTCCCTGCAATTCGGGGACCCTGTGGTGCTTGCTGAATACACCGCAGGGTCACCGAAATGCAATCGGCAAAAGGAACCGAATTGAAGAGAACGAAAAGTCACCGAACGTGCGGTGACTTTTCGAATCTCTTTGGATAACCCTGTATATATTTTTTGGAAAAAAAATATAATAAAATAAATGGTCTTTAAAAAAATAATAAATAGTCTTTAAAATTAAAAAAAATAGTTTTTTTAATGTAAAAAATGTACTATTAGATTTGTCTCTTTAAACCTGTCGAATTAAAATCACCAAAATCAAGTAATTTCGCTGCAATTCGGCGTTCTGTGACCAGACGAATCATTAGTTCTTTATGGGACGATTTCGGTGCTGGCAAATTGCGTTGAAATTCACCGTATTCCACTGTCAATTCACCTGTACTTGGCGAAAATACAACTTTGTGAATAGACAAATTGCCCTGAAATTGCAGATATGGGGAAAGTCTCTGTTTAGCCTAATTTGGTGGCAAATTTAACCCTCATAGAATCACGAGGAAGGCAGGAAACGGTTAAATGGTCCACGCTTAAACCGGAGTTCTTTTTTCTGCTCAAAATACACAGTAGTGATGTTTGTTGTGTGTTTCCTCCTTTCCAGAGGCTCCTAAATTATCTGGAAACCAAACTATAGAGATTATTCACTAACCTCCGAATCGCACTGTTTGTTCGGTGAAATTTTCTGGGCAACGTGTCTATTCACTAAACCGTCAATTCGCCAAATTGACTGTGAAATACGGTACAGTTCGACGTGATTCGGTGGCTCCAAAATTGCCCCATAGCAAAACTATCGTGTCTTCAATTCACAGAACGCCTAATTGCACCAAAATTCCGACGAAATGCCCTGATTTCCTGTGTTTCAGTTCGACAGGTTTAAAAAGGCGAATCCCATGTAAAAATGTAATAGCTTTTAAAATTTATATTATAGACTACTGACTTAAATAAATTTAATTAAATAAATTAAATAAATGTATTTATAGACTGTATTTATTATTTTCATTTTTAGCAAAAAACAGGTTTATTTTTTTTATTTATTTTTAGAACCCCTTTTTGTAATTTTTGCTTTTATTATTTTTTTAAGACTTTTTTTATTATTGTACGAGACCTTTTTATTCTGTTTTTTTTAAAGGACATTTTTATCATTTAGACACATTTTTATTGATTTATACTCGTATTAGGAGTGTAGGTGTTTTTTGTTTTTTTTTAGTTCAGTTTTCGCTGGGTTCTGTTTCGGCAGTTATCGGTACAGTTCTCGACGACATCTGATAAACCCTTCGGCGATTCAATGTTTGGGAAAATACGGTGACCATCTGCTGAGGTAAAATGATGGGGATTCAGTTCACAAAGTTACACAACTCCGATTTGGTTTGCACCCCTCCCTGGTCACAGGTGCTCCACCATGACAGCCTATAAAGGCCTCGAGCTGCCGGGGAGCTCCAGGGTGAGTTGATCCTGTAAGTGCAGACTCGGTCAAGTTAGATAGGACCTATCAAAGATGGGATACATTGGCGACTGTGACAGGCTTAAGCAAATTGTGACCATACTTTGTGAACTGAATCCCCATCATTTTACCTCAGGTTTTTTGAACATCTTTAAAAACAGTGTTTTTTTTCACAGAAAATGATGGAAGAAGGTGATCAATAATATGGAGTGCTCTTTCCTGGTGTTTTATATATATTAAGAAATTAGTACAAGTGTGTGTGTGTGTGTGTGTGTATATATATATATATATTTATATACACACACACACTTGTACTAATTTCGGTGCTTTGCACTTCGGCGAGTTCACTATTCACAACAGGGTCACCATAGTGCACCGAAAATGGAGCCGCCGGACTGCAGAAAAAAATACAGAGTTATTCAAAGAGAATTGAAAAGTCACCACACGTTCGGTGACTTTTCGTTCTCTTCAATTCGGTGCGATTCGGCGATCCCATTTCGGCGACCCTGCGGTGTATTCAGCAAGCACCACAGGGCCCTCGTAGTGCAGGGAAAAGCTGCCGCAAACCCGCCGAACACTCACCGCAAAACCTAGCGAACACACACCGAAACCCACAAAAACATCTGGATTAACCCCGCCGAACACGCCGAAGAAAGCCGATCACAGCGCAGAGCAGCCGCCGGAAAAAGACGACACCGCAGACGAATGGAGTGGAAAAAATAGAAAAAAACAGTACGCTTGAATGTTTGAAAGGTGAAACGCTGTTTGCAAAGAAACTACTGAGCGAAAATGTCTGAAATTTACATATAAAGATCCAATGAATGATAATAAAAAGGGCTGTTACAGAAAAAAGAAAAAATAAGTTTAAAAAAACTGATTTTTTTTCGTAAAAAATCCCAAAAAATGCCTAAAAGATCCTAAAAAAAATCTATAAATAAAGAGACTCTTTACTGCAGAATATTATAATAAACGGTTTATTAGATATTGAATTAGAAAGGGGAATATTTTTAACATTGAAGCCTATAGCATTCGCCTGAATAAACCTGCCGAATTAAACCACCGAATGGCAGGGCATTTCGGGAACCTTTCACTGCTGGTTTGTGTTCTCTGAATAGCCGAAGCAGTGCTTCTCTATGGGGATTTCACTGCCCTCGAACAGGCACCGAACAGGCACCATATGTGAAGGCAATTCGCCAACATTTGCCGAACTGCCTGCTCTCTGAATAGCCAAATGGCCAGGGAAGTTAAGCGTACGCTGAATTTCACTGTTCGGTTACCTTTCACAATTCAGAGCTCTTTGAATAACCGTGATCGTGTTTAAACCGATAAAAATCCATTAAAATAAATAATAATAAAAAAGGTCCTTTTAAAAAAAATAATAAAAACGTCTGTTACTGAATAAAATAAAAAAGGCTTTTAAAAAAAATTGGGAATCAAAAATTTAATCTAAGAAATATAAAACATACAAAAGATTTTCCAAAAAACAAATGAATAAAAAGGCTTTTTGCTGAAAATGAAAAGAATAAATGTTTTTTTTTAAAAAATATTACTTTTTTTACATTGGATCAGATGGGATTCTCCTGATTAAATCTGTTGAACTGAAACACTGAAAATCAGGGCATTTCTCTGACATTTCGGTGCAGTTCGGTGTTCTCTGAATAGATTATCCAAGTTCGCTGCTTAGTGAATAACCCCTATATATATATATATATATATATTATTTATTTTTTATAGTAAATGATTTGTGAATGATGCTTTCAGACGACCTGCCTCCCCAGGCACTCCCATTATGCAGAGGCCATTCCAATTGTGACATCACGGAGTTAGGTCCCTGCTGAGAAATCACTGTTGCTCAGGCGATCTGTGACATCACAGCGCAGGTTCTAGAGCAGCGGTCAGTCTGCAGCCCACGGAGCGGTACAGATCAGTCTTCAGCTGGTGCCAGGATGGGGAAGATTTCTCTTCTTCTCGGATTCTTTATCATCGTCATCGTATATTTTAACTTTTTAGGTAACGTACGAGCTGCTGTGGATTATATGTAGAGCAGGGCTATCAAACTCCGCCCCCCCCAGATGCTTCCGAACTACAACTCACATGATTCCCTGCCCATTTATTGCATTGTAGGAATTCTGGGAACTGTAGGCATCAATATCTGGGGGGGGGGCTGGCGTGAGTTTGACAGCCCTGATCTAAAGATTTCTGTATAGAGTAATGTTTCTCTAGGAGTTATTCACATAGGCTAGGGTCAGACGAACGCAGTGCGAACACGCGTGCAGCCGCACTTTATCACGGCCGTAGTAGCAGCAAATGACGGCCAATGGCGGGCAATATACGAAGTACGGACGCACGAAAGTTCGGCCGCGCAACGCAAGTGGCAAACAAACGCATTTTTTCTAGAAAGTGATACCGCTAGTACTGACGTACAGAGTGCGCTGCGTCCGCTAGCGGCGTGTGTGCGTGATTAGGAGACGTCAGACGCTGCTAATGTCCGGCCAACATAACGTCCAGACACAAAAAGGGTTTTATTGATGATCCGTACAAAATCACGGACGAAAATGCGAATCGTATGACCGCTATCGCGTATTCCGTGAAAAAATACATCCATTCGTTCAAACGCACTTTTTCCCGGACGACGCAAAAAATGCGTTAGTCTGACCCTAGCCTAAGCACCGAAATTTCAGGGCGGCGCACTACTACGGCAATTCCATGCCGGCGGCAGTACGGTGAACTCACTATTCACCTTGAAATCAAGCCATCTCCCCGCAGCCAATGATACACGTCAGCTGCGTGGGCGGGCCAGAGGAGGGCCAGCCGCAGCAGCCAGCTAGCAGGGCGTACTAGTACGCGCCTGCTGGCGTTATCGCCCTCCTCCCTGGCACAACCCGTCTGGCATTAAGGAGTTTAAAAAAATATATATATATATATATATGTTACAGAATTTAAAAAAAAACGCTTTTAAAAAAATTGGGAAACAAAATTTTCGGTTTAAAAAAATTATGAAAAATTCCAAAAAGGTTGTTCTAAAAAATAACAAAAAGTCTTTTATTTCTAAGTCTGAAAATGAAACGAATAAATCAGGGTTATTCAAAGAGATCCAAATTGCTGGCAGAAGGTAACCGAAGGCTGAAATTCAGCGTGCCGTTATCTTTCCTGGACATTCGGCTATTCAGAGAGCAGGCAGTTCGCCAAATGTTGGCGAATTGCCTGCACATACGGTGCCTGTTCGAGGGCAGTGAAATCCCCCATAGAGAAGCAATGGTTCGTCTATTCAGAGAACACAAACCAGCAGTGAAAAGTTGCCGAATTGCCCTGCTGTTCGGTGGTTTCATTCAACAGGTTTATTCAGGCGAATCCCATAGGCTTCAATTTTAAAATATTCCCGTTTTAATTCAATATCTAATAAACCGTTCATTATAAAATTCTGCAGCAAAAAGTCTATTTATCTATAGATTTTTTAGGATATTTTAAGCATTTTTAGGGATTTTTGAAAAAAATTTTTTTAACTTTACTTATTTTTTCTGTAACAGTCCTTTTTATTATCATTCATTGGATCTTATATGTAAATTTCAGACATTTTCGCTCAGTAGTTTCTTTGCAAACAGCGTTTCACTTTCAAACATTCAAGCGTACTGGTTTTTTTTCTTCACCCCATTCGCATGCGGTGTTGGGTTTTTCCGGCGGCTACTCTGCGCTGTGATCGACTCCTGCTCGGGTTTCTCCAGCTTGTTCGGCGGGGTTAATCCAGATGTTTTTGCGGGTTTTGGTGTGCGTTCGCCGGGTTTTGCGGTGAGTGTTCGGCGGGTTCGCGGCTGCTTTTTTTTCCCTGCATTGCGACAGCCCTGTGGTGCTTGCTGAATACACCGCAGGGTCGCCGAAATGGGATCACCAAATCGCACCGAATTGAAGAGAACGAAAAGTCACCGAACGTGTGACTTTTCGATTCTCTTTGAATAACCCTGAATGTTGTTTTTTAAAAAATAAAAATAACACTTTTTTACATCAAATCCTATGGGATTCGCCTGTTTGAACCTGTTGAACTGAATCACTGGAAAATCAGGTCATTTCGCCGTCACGTCGGTGAAATTCGGTGTTCTGTGACTAGACGAACCATTACTTTTCCATTGGAATAGTTCGCTCCTAAAACACTGCGACCCTATCAGGTGGTGTGAGCTCACCCTAGTGTCAGCCTGTTTTCACGTTATTGCCGGACCAACAGATGCAGGGTTATTCAGAGAGAGGTGAAAAGCAGGAGAATGACTGGAGAATGGAAAATTCTAGGTCAAAATAGCCAAACCAGAAAAATTCTCCCTTTCATCTCACTTTCCAAATCGGCTATTTTGACCTAGAATTTTCCATTCTCCAGTCATTCTCCTGCTTTTCACCTCTCTCTGAATAACCCTGTTTGTTTGCCTCCTGCTAGAAACTGTGAAAATCACTTAGCGCACGGTAAATAACGATTCGTAGCGCGCGCTTACTGTACTTACCGCGTCCTATACTTAACGTGGCCAGCGCTACAGAGCACTTGCGCTATTCTAATCAACAGATCGTTTGGTCCCAGTGCTAATCATAGCGCCAACGCTAATCGGAAAAATTTACCTACTGCTCAACCTGGTGTAAACTGGCGGAAAAGGAAAAAAAAAACATCAATAGTCCTCGCCCAAAATTAACAGACGATTGAAAGGAATGCAGCACAGGCGTTCTCTTGGCTCGCTGGATGTAGTTTACGTGTAAAAGATGCATTGTATGGGTAAACCGGTCGGCGTGCCTCGCCCATAGGATTCAATGTAAAAAATATTAATCGTTTTATTTATTCATCCGTTTATTTTTTTAATCTGCAGCAAAATGCCTTTTTATTAATTGAATTTCTATAATTTATTATTAGGTATTTTTCTGGAGTTTTGAGGCGAAATTTGGGGTTCCGATGTTTTTTTTTTAAAAAAAAGAGGCTTTTTTGCATTGGAACGCTTTTTATTTTAAACCATACAATGCATTAGTGCTGGTTCCCAGCCCAGGTCCTAGCCTTTCCCTAGCGCGCTAATGAATCTTGTACACGGACTACCGCGGACCAGGTGATCTGTTGGTGGGTTGTCAGGCGCTCTAGATTTTTCATGTAGCGTTGGCGGTTTAGCTCCCACCAGCTGATAGAGCCCATTTGCTACAGTTCTGTGGTTTCATTGTGCTTGATGTTATTATATACTACTTCGAAACATTCATCAGTATATCCTCACTGTCACCACACAGCCCAGCTCGGAGAATGCAGATCCTTGGACGGTGAGAGCATTTACATTCACCGAAAGCAAGCTGCTACAAGTACGTACTACATAGTATCAACCTACACGTGCCTACCATGTTCCTCTCACTCCATCCTTGCAACCAGCATCCTTGCAAGTCCAGCAGTTCTTCCACTCATCTCTTTTCTCCTTTTTAAAGATTTCCTTCTCTGTCTAGTGTTTTATGTCCTTCCTGGTATTCTCTGTCCTTCCTGGTATTCTCTGTCCTTCTTTCTGTCCTTCTTGGTATTCTCTGTCCTTCTTGGTAGTCTCTGTCCTTCTTGGAAGTCTCTGTCCTTCTTGGTAGTCTCTGTCCTTCTTGGTAGTCTCTGTCCTTCTTGGTAGTCTCTGTCCTTCTTTCTGTCCTTCTTGGTATTCTCTGTCCTTCTTGGTAGTCTCTGTCCTTCTTGGTAGTCTCTGTCCTTCTTGGTATTCTCTGTCCTTCTTGGTATTCTCTGTCCTTCCTGGTATTCTCTGTCCTTCTTTCTGTCCTTCTTGGTATTCTCTGTCCTTCTTGGTAGTCTCTGTCCTTCTTGGAAGTCTCTGTCCTTCTTGGTAGTCTCTGTCCTTCTTGGTAGTCTCTGTCCTTCTTGGTAGTCTCTGTCCTTCTTTCTGTCCTTCTTGGTATTCTCTGTCCTTCTTGGTAGTCTCTGTCCTTCTTGGTAGTCTCTGTCCTTCTTGGTAGTCTCTGTCCTTCTTGGTAGTCTCTGTCCTTCTTGGTATTCTCTGTCCTTCTTTCTGTTCTTGGTATTCTCTGTCCATCTTGGTATTCTCTGTCCATCTTGGTAGTCTCTGTCCATCTTGGTAGTCTCTGTCCATCTTGGTAGTCTCTGTCCTTCTTGGTAGTCTCTGTCCTTCTTTCTGTCCTTGCTGGTATTCTCTGTCCTTCCTGGTATTCTGTCCTTCTTGGTAGTCTCTGTCCTTCTTTCTGTCCTTCTTGGTATTCTCTGTCCTTCTTGGTATTCTCTGTCCTTCTTGGTAGTCTCTGTCCTTCTTGGTAGTCTCTGTCCTTCTTTCTGTCCTTCTTGGTATTCTCTGTCCTTCTTGGTAGTCTCTGTTCTTCTTGGTATTCTCTGTCCTTCCTGGTAGTCTCTGTCCTTCTTGGTATTCTCTGTCCTTCTTGGTATTCTCTGTCCTTCTTCCTAGTCTCTGTCCTTCCTGGTATTGTTTGTCCTTCTTGGTAGTCTCTGTCCTTCTTGGTAGTCTCTGTCCTTCTTGGTAGTCTCTGTCCTTCTTGGTAGTCTCTGTCCTTCTTGGTAGTCCCTGTCCTTCTTGGTATTCTCTGTCCTTGGTATTCTCTGTCCTTGGTATTCTCTGTCCTTCTTGGTATTCTCTGTCCTTCTTGGTATTCTCTGTCCTTCTTGGTATTCTCTGTCCTTCTTGGTATTCTCTGTGCTTCTTGGTAGTCTCTGTCTTTCTTTCGGTCCTTCTTGGTATTCTCTGTCCTTCTTGGTAGTCTCTGTCCTTCTTGGTAGTTTCTGTCCTTCTTTCTGTCCTTCCTGGTATTCTGTCCTTCTTGGTATTCTCTGTCCTTCTTGGTATTCTCTGTCCTTCTTGGTATTCTCTGTCTTTCTTTCGGTCCTTCTTGGTATTCTCTGTCCTTCTTGGTAGTCTCTGTCCTTCTTGGTAGTCTCTGTCCTTCTTTCTGTCCTTCTTTCTGTCCTTCCTGGTATTCTGTCCTTCTTGGTATTCTCTGTCCTTCTTGGTATTCTCTGTCCTTCTTTCTGTCCTTCTTGTATTCTCTGTCCTTCTTGGTAGTCTCTGTCCTTCTTGGTAGTCTCTGTCCTTCTTTCTGTCCTTCCTGGTATTCTCTGTCCTTCCTGGTATTCTCTGTCCTTCTTGGTATTCTCTGTCCTTCTTGGTAGTCTCTGTCCTTCTTGGTAGTCTCTGTCCGTTTTGGTATTCTCTGTCCTTCTTGGTATTCTCTGTCCTTCTTCGTAGTCTCTGTCCTTCTTGGTAGTCTCTGTCCTTCTTGGTAGTCTCTGTTCTTCTTGGTATTCTCTGTCCTTCTTGGTTATCTCTGTCCTTCTTTGTAGCCTCTGTCCTTCTTAGTATCTTCGGTTCTTCGTGGTATGCTCTGTCCTCTTGGTATTTTCTGTTCTTCTCTGTCAGTATTCCGTCTTCTCTGTATTCTTTGTCCTTCATATTCCCTGTCCTCTGTCTTTCTTGGTATTGTCTGTTCTTCTCGGTATCTTCTGTTCTTCTCCGTATTCTCTGTTCTTCATGGTATGCGCTGTCTTCTTGGTATTCTCTTGTTCCTCTCTGTTCTTCTCTGTCCTCGGCATTCTGTGTCCTTCTTCATATTCCCTATCCTTTCTTTCTTGGTATTTTTTGTTCTTCTCGGCATTCTCTGTCCTTCTCTGTATTCCCTGTCCTCTCTGTCCTTCTTTGTATTCTCTGGTCTTCACAGTATTCTCTGTCCTCCTCAGTATTCCCCATCCTTTGTCCTCTCAGTATTCCCCATCTCTTAACCTTGGTGTACCCCCAAAACCCTCATTCTTCTGCTTACTCTGTGGTCCCCGTCACCCTCATTTTATTTTTGCCTCGATGTTTCCCGTCAGCATGATTTTCTCTCTTCCTCGGTATTCTCATTCACCCTTCCTCTCTCCCTTTTCCATCACATTTCTATTCCGCTCTGACATGTTAAACCATCCTTCTTATCTCCAGAAAAGCAGGACGAGTCAGTCGAAGGTGTTCGGAGCGGGACTGCCGCAGAGCCTTGTAAAGCAAGTCTCTGGCGTGGAATAGGTATGTATGTCATATATTCAATAAACACACCTTTTACAGTCACCATCATGTCTCTATTCATATTCATTCCGCTATACTTACGTTTCCTTGTGGCTCCTTCCCAGCTGTCGTTTTGATCGTGTTGATTACTGCGTCCCTCGTCTACAAACTAAAGACACCAATCAAGCAATTTATGTGAGTATCCAACATTGTACATGTAGGCCGTTTCCATAGATCATACTGCTATGTGTCTGTTACTGTTATCTGAGGATGTGGGGTTCATCGACCTCCCATAGAGCGGTCAGCAATGGAAGTCATGCCTCATGGGCCTTGACGAGGGCTTCATCAACCTTCAAGAAGTCACCCCTCATGTCTCTTGACAAGATTGAAGGTGCTGATCAGAGATATTTTGCACAATCGCTAAGGTTCTTGTTGGAACATGGCGTGGTACATCACCTGTTTGGGGTTTCTGGAAATTTTTGCCCTAACCATGGCTGCCATCAGAAATCTTGGGTTTCATTACTGTGCCAATGGCTGGAACCCCCAGAAACCCTCTCAACTGCCCCTCCCCCAGAACACCACACACACACACACACATATTGAGACGTGATCTCCAGGCTTCAAAACATAGTCCACGGGATCCAAGACAGGGATCCCCATGCCTTCCAGGTCCAAGACAGGGCCCCCCATGTCCACATAGGCTCCATAACATAGATCCACAGGCCCACACCTTGCATAACAAACACCAGATTTTGATGTCATGGATGAGGTCAGTGGAGAGCAAGTCAAAGAGAGCCATGGACTTTATCCTGTTACATGGAAAACCTCAAGTTTGGTTGAGAAGTCTCCGGGTGGTAGTGCCTCCAAGAGGACAAATCCTGATATTATTTCTTCTGCTTCTTTAATCCATATATTTTATTCAGTCCACAGTATGGAAAATGCCTGAAGTGTCAATTTCCAAAAGCAGAAATGTTGATGTCTAGGCCTTGTAACTACAGTTCTAGCATGTTAATAATCAATGGAAGAGACGGTGACTTCTGTTTTGATCTCCTCCAGGTCCCGTTTCATCAAATTGGGGAAAAGCAAGCCTGATGCTGAGCCTCCTTCACCAGAGGAGGTGGTTAAAGAGACGCCCAAGCATGAAAAGTCATCCAAAAAGTCATCCAAAGCTGTCAACGGAGGAAAGAAGTAGGTTGCTGCTAGAAATGTGCACAGGCAAAAACTTTGATTCAAAATTTCCAGTTTGTCCTAAAACGTCGATCATGTTCGAACTTTATTGGGCCATTGATTTGGTTCACATGAAATTTGGAAAAAGTTTTGTTGAAATCAATTAGCTGGCAGTAAATGCCTCTGTACGCAAGCGCGCAGGCTCATTGCTGCAAAATCATTTCATTAAACCCTCCCTCATTAGTAGTAAGGGGACATGTGCCGCACTGGAAATTCGGCAAAGCTCTGTTTGAATTGTCTCGGAATCTGAAAATATCGGTTTCAGAAATAATCGTAATCAGTGGATTCGGAATATCGGAAGCTTCTGATATTCCGAATGGTCCGATATCGAAATATAAGAAACTTATGATATATCCAGCCATTTCTAATATTAGGAGATACATTGATGGTGTTGACAGGCTTAAGCAATTTATGGCCATATACTGTGAGCAAAATTCCCTTCATTTTCTAGCAGAGCTTAAGGTTAAAAAACTTGTAAAAAATATATATACAAATCTTGAGTTAAGAGTTATTAGAATCTTTGAAAGGCTTAAAAGTTGGTAAAATCTTTAGGGTCATATTACATAGTTGGTGATAACTTAACCAGAGCTGTTGTTGTAAACTTCCCCAGAGCCATTATAGCCTATGGAGGTTTTAAGTTTACAACAGCTCTGGTTAAGTTAGCACCAACATTGTAATACTGCCCTTAATGTTTTAATGTATAAGCTACTGTTGAAATCTTTGAATGTGTTACCTGGAGTGCTCTCCTCCTGGTTTGTTGTTGTATATATATATATATATATATATATAACATCATATACCATTACGTAGTAATACCTTTTTTAATAGACTAACGTTACATTTAAAAGACAAGCTTTCGAGAATCTCTTCTCTTCTTCAGGTCTGGAAGCTTTACTAATCAGTATCCTAGAATTGAACATTAAGACATTAAGGGTCACATAGGTGGGTGGTTAAATGTTGTAAAAAGTGAGAGACAAATGGTATGGTCAAAATGGGAAAATAAGCATATGAGCCAATAAAACAGTGATAACAGTGATAACATTTATCAACAGTGATAAGATCATGACAACAGTGATAAGATCATGACAAAAAAACAAAAAAACAAAAACACAAATCAGTGAAGGCTGAAAAAGACATACGTAAAAAACAAAACAAACCAAGAAACAAAACACCAGCCAGGATTCTGAATGTTATGTAACATTATGATAATGGGTTAAAAATCCAGAATCCACATTGAGCCCTTCATTTATAGTGTTAAAATATGTGATCATTTTCATTTCAAATATATATTGTGATGTAGTGCATGGATTGCACTGTGTATTCCCCTGTATTTTGTTTTGTTAGTCTTAGGCATTAACCCCCAGGAGGGAATGTGTTTTTGATTTGCTGCAGGTTTCCCTGCAATTAAGGGGTTAAATAGCTCCTGCTTGAGGGAGGGGTAGATTAGAATGTGCACTGGATGAGGAGGATTCACACAGGGGAAGGTACTAGAGAGACACAGACTGATAAGCACAGGGTGCTGCTGCTACTCCAGTCCTGAGGTTGGAGAGTCTGCATGGATGCAGGATATGAAACCAAAGGTTGGTTTGGTTATTATGATTTATTTGATTTCTGGGATGCTGAAATAAAAGCTGGAATATTTCACCATTTAAAGGACTTTGTGTACCATAATTCACCCTAGAGGACCGCGCTATTGCGCCGCCGTTTGACAATATATATATATTGGCCTATCTCCTGCTGATGAGGGCATAATAAGCCCGAAACAACTGTCCAGGAGTGACTGTGACTCGTGTTGCATAACCTGACCTTTGCTAAAAAAAAGCCATATCATATGGCATGGCACTGGTAAGGCGGGTTCTGTGTTAAAACAGACCCAGGATGCAAAAAAAGTGAGGAATTGCAGATGTCATTTGCAAGTCCTACCCAGAGTTCCTTGCTGCATATGGGGAATGTAGCACATGAGCTCTGTGAAGCCGTTCTCTGAATTGCTGGGATGTATAAATGTCTTCCACAATTATAAACATGATTATATATATTATATATAATTAGTTTAGTGAAAATATATGATAAATCCTATACATTTCGTGACTTTGAGAAAGAAACCTATGATTGAACACGGATAGAAGCTTTATAGTGTGTGGGACCAATGGGAACTCCGTTCCTTCTGTAAAAATAGTGGGGGAATTGAGTTCCCACTCGCTCCCCGTAGACTTGACCCCTGGAAATAATCTAATTGATGTTTTTTTTATCTTGTTTTTTTCCTTTAGGAAATCTGAACACGTTGGAAACGGGTCATAAAGGCTCGAATTTCAGAGAGAATGTGTGTCGGAAGCAATAAACTGAAATTTGATTCCATCACCCTGTCTGTAATTGTTATTGCAGGAGAAACAGAAACCAGTTGAGTAGAAATTCCCAGTCATTAAACCCCACCTACCATACTGGTAGTGTGGCCGAGCGGTCTAAGGCGCTGGATTTAGGCTCCAGTCTCTCTGGAGGCGTGGGTTCGAATCCCACCACTGCCAAGGTGTCTCTTTTACACATTTTTGATTAGATCTGCCTCCTGAGATGTGTGAATCTTTTTTAAAATTAAAAACCATTAATAACAATGTTTAACGTCTGCAATGCTAACATGACGAGCCAAGACGAGGAGAGTCGTCAAGCAACCAGTTATACAGAGTTCGGAAACAGATGTAAAGCAAGTCTAATTTTTTTTTTAGAAAAATTAATTGTTTTTTGGAACCTGCTGCATCGCCTATGTATTACTATATATTCTTTAGAATGTCGCAAGGCTTTGATGATCGCTGGGCCGGCACAGCCCGGTTAGGATGTGGCAAAAGTTTTATATACAGTATTTATTGGTTTGTCGACGATTCTCATTTTTATGCTTTTTGGAAATAATGCAGACAGATTATGTACAATAATTATAGTTGAAAGCTACAAAACACTAAGGGATCTATTACATACCTAACGCGAGGGGCAAAACCCCTTGCGCTGAACTTCGTATTACAACGTCCGCGCAAAAAAATGCGCGTTAACGTCTAACGCGGGTGGACCTGCGCGAACCCTTTTCGAGTGTACCGTACTGCGCACGTCCTATACCTAACATTGTGAGCGCAAATGCGTTTGTGCGCTGGTACGCGGATGGTATTACAATCTATGCGCAAATTTTAACGGACAACGTTTGCGCGCATAATTTTAACGTCTTTTAAAAGCTGGCGGTAACGGAAAATCTGAACGTCCTGGACGAACGCAAATACACCAGCCCGAAAGAAAATACACAGCAACGTATAGTTACACATTCTACACATACCCAAACAATAGAAGTAGAACAGATCTTAGTCTGAAACTATAAAAAATTTATTAAAAATGCAAAAACAACGCTGTCTTTGTGACTGACACTACGTGCACGATCATGTGCCTGTAGCTAAAACGTTTTTTGCGGTCGCAATTTTCCCCTTAGTGTCCCCGTTTTTACAAGTAGATTACGAGGCAGACGCTGAATCCAGCAGCCACCCCGTAACAGCTGCTAGCCTCAAGGATACTCGCGACAGCGCTATCGTGCCGTCGCAGGCATTCCCTCCTGGAGTCCATAGGACTGCATGGAGGTTTCTGCTGCCGGGTCACATGACCAGCAGGATCTCGCCTCTCACAAGATCCTGCAGGTTGACGGCGTGATCGCGGAGGGAGACTGGGGACTTTTTCCCGCAGTCTCACTCTGGTCCCGGCAGCCAGAAGCAACGGATCGGGCCGCCGGTCTCACAGCGGGATGATCGGTATCTAATTTTTTTTTGGGGGTTCCACCTGCTGCCAACTGATTCCGTAGAAGCTGGATCAGTTAGCTGCAGCATAGAGCTGTGGCTAACTTTTCAGTTAGCCGCAGCGGTTAGTAATCAGCGTTAGAATCACAAAGGAGTAATTATTCCTTGCTTACACTTTGCTTTCCCTATGCTTAACAAGGGGAGTGCAAAGTACAGTTAGCTTGCGCTAAAGAGTGCTAATACCAATGCGCTATGGGATTTTTTAAACACAATAGCGATCGGGAGGTGATCTGGCCATAATACTAATGCTTACTTATGTGAGCGCTAGCGTTAGGGCCCTACGAGTATTACCAAGCCCAAGGAATTAGCTCACTTGTTTGGAAGACCTTCTTGACAGCGCTTCCCTTCCCCTCCAGAGTTACCTTTTTAGTGGGCAATTCCCATTTCCGTTTTATATTTCAGGATTTTCTGGAGTTTCCGGATTGCTAAACGCATTCTCATTGGGCCTTGATCTCTCTGTTGCGGCCTATGACGTAAGTACGCGTTGTTGGAGCTCTATCTAGGGTATAGAGGATTGATACTGGATTTGCACAAAACGGCTGCCAATTTACTAGTAAATCTGTCAAAATAGCCGTTCTATTTCAAGTCATCTGAATATTTCTGCATCACGGAAGACTATGTCCTCGTCTGTGGGTCTTCATCCACATGTACAGATCGAAAGGGAATTCCCTTTAGTTCCTTTTAGGGCATATCTTTATATCAGTAATACGGTAACACTTACCGCCAGGGTTACAAACAATTTGTGGTCCTTAATTCCAAACCTAGAATGTTGACTCTGGATCCGGAGACTGGACCTCTTGCTTCCATACAGTGCCAGGAAAGGGACTCCGCAATGTGATACCTGACCATACTAGACACTCGTTTTGCTGACAAGACGAGGAGAGCTATCAAGGCAAAAGGGACCGCAGAGTTGATAAATCTACCAGTTGGTCACAAAATATCACACAATGGATGCACCCAGTGACACATATAGAGGAAAATATCACACAATGGATGCACCCAGTGACACATATAGAGGAAAATATCACACAATGGATGCACCAGTGACACATATAGAGGAAAATATCACACAATGGATGCACCCAGTGACACATATAGAGGAAAATATCACACAATGGATGCACCCAGTGCCACATATAGAATAAAATATTTTTTGAACTAACCCTTTACTGTCAGACGGGTTGTGTCTGGTGGGAGGGTCTTAACGCCAGCAGGGTGTACTAGTACGCCCCACTGTCCGGCTGCTGCGGTGGGCCCCTCCTCCGGCCTGCTTACGCAGCTGCCACTCCATGCATGCGTCACTGGCTGCATGGGGACGGCTTGTGGAGACGTCAGTGGGGCATTCTATGCCATCCCGTGACGTTGAGTCCCACCGGCCGCGGGGACGGCACAGTAAACCCTGCGCCATAAAAGGGTTAAACAAGAAAATAACAAAAAACACATGTAATAAGAAAATGTCATTTTTATGGTGGTATTAGCACTTTGCAAAGAGAAAAAAAAAATCAAATATGATGCCTTCTGTCTGACTGAAAAATTAAGGATTATTCTAGCCTTGCTGAGTGAATAATGTAAATTTTTATAAAGACAAGCTGCAAATATTTTCTCCATCTTTACAGCTTTCTATTCCCACCCAGGGGTGACAGCCCATAAAATGTTCAGCGGCCCATTGATATGATAACCAGGAGGTGAAAACCCTAAACACAAAGAAACAAAGAGACAACCTAGCTGCCAGTTCTTATAATGGCTGGAATAAAAAGCTAAGAATAGGTCTACCAATAGGGATATACAGAGAAAACCACAGTCAGACAAGCCAGAGGTCATATACGAATAGACAAGTCAGAGGTCATATACGAATAGACAAGCCAGAGGACATATACGAATAGACAAGCCAAGTACACAGGAATGCAGATATCAGGAAGGTCAAAAAACAAGCTAGGAATCAGTACACAGGAAAACAGAATACAACAAGGATCGCGATTTCGGGTAAGAATAAACCACTACAGGGCAGTGAGAGAATGACGCCCAGGATATATATAGCCACATAATAAATCTCACTAGGCCGCGTCATAGATGGCTACATAAACTGGACACCAATGAGCATCCAGCATTATTCATGCCACCAGATGGAAGCATTGCATCAACACACCGCCGCAAGTGCTGGAGTTACATGAGGGTCTGGAAGGAGCTACACAGGGTAAGAGGTGTTGATTTGTGGCACCCATTGGCACAGAAGTAATGGTCCCTCCATGTCACCCAAAACTGGCCCAACAACATACCAACAAATTTTCAGTTTGGCCGAGGCAACTGGGAGCACTTTGTCTCATATGCAATGGAGTGTAGACAGGACCAATACCAGCGGATCAGGGGACAGCCCCCCGAGCGTGTAGTAGGGAGGGCCAGGGGTGCACATCCAAAGGGGGATAGGGGGTAGAGTCAACAACTATTTACAGGCAAGAGGCACAAGTGTAGGGTGGCGGTAGGTCACCTGCTGAGGCCTCAGCCATGGATGGGGGTGGCACTCACCCGGGAGAGGGGGGGGTAAAAGGAATAACACTCATCCTCAGTAAGGTGGGGTCGTGGCTCAGGCACCAGCCGGACTGACAGAAAGGCAGTCAAAACCAACCAGCGGTGACACCGCTGTGGGGTAAAGAAACCTGAGGGTACCAATTAAGGGGCAGTGGACCGACCCAGGTGCATAACAACAATAAAGCAAAACATTTCAAAACCAAACCAGTATTAAGCAAGATAAGAGAGATTGCAGTATACGGCACAATAAAGAAACCAGCAAAGGATATCACCACCGTCGCGTGCTTGGGTTCCTCATGGGCCATGTCGCCGAGGAGTGTGACGCACCTGCAGAGAGCAGTGGGGCCACCGCAAGGCGGCAGTGGGGACCCCAACTTGATCCTATGAGTGGGGCTGATGGCCAGTCTCTAGTCCAGCGTTCGTGGGTCCCCACACTGGGATCATCAGAGTCAAGGGTAATAATAGACAATCACTGAGGTTGCTGCGAAAACTGTATAGCGGAGGCCAACTAGGGGTGACATGTGCGGTAGGTGCGCAAGAGCAGTGGAGAGATTCAGCCAATAGCCCCAGACCTCCTCGGAGGGAGCCCAGGGGAAGGGGGGCGACCTCGGGGTGTGGAGTACAGGGCCAAGTGGGTCCAGCCAGAGGAGTTGGACGGGTGGAAGTCAGAGATCTGCCACGAGCGCCAGGACGTCTGTCTCGGAGGACACCAGGTAAGGACCCTAAGGAGTTGTCACCACCAGGCTGATGAGAACATTCCACCTGTAGCGGATCTTCTGCACCTGTAGTTGGCTGGTGAGGGGTTTCAGAGCCTGACGGTAGGCCATGGTGGCAGGAGAAAGATCAGGGAATAGTTGCAGGGACGCTCCCTCATAGGAGATCTGGGTGGAACTCTGAGACTGATGTAGGATATCCTCCTTGAGGCCGAAGTTTACCAGGCAGCAAACAATGTCAGGTGGCAGACCCCCCCCCCACGGGGACCTGGGGTCAGAGGGCTCTGTGGGCATGTACAAATTCAATCTGCATATCCGCGGGACGCTCCAGGAGTGAATTGAAGATTACAGTTAAACTGGATTTGCGGTCACAGAGTTGAAGGTTGTTACAACGCCCCCTGTTGTCCAGGTCCATTATGTGCTGCACCATGCACCTCATCTGGGCCGAGCGGAGATCGGCCGTGGTGGCTTGGGCCTGCCTGGCCGTGTCACATTCCGCCTCCAGCGAGGCAACTTTGATGTTAAGTCCGCCCGGAGGTAATGCAGCTCCGCCATGATGGAGGATAGGAGCGCCTGGATGTCTGAGCACGTGGGGAGGGCCCTCAGCTGTGTTGTCGGCTGGGCCCCGGCCAAGGATGGGGACTGTGACATGGCTCCCACCGAAGGTGTCGGTGAGGGCAGACCCACGAGCAGGGATACTACAGGCCCCAGCTCCATTGTGGCCTCCGGAAGCACCCCTGCTCGGACGAGAAGGAAGTGCAGGGTGAAGATGCCGCTGCACCGGGGACCCTCCTGAGTCCTCCGGGAGCCAGTTTCCGTATGGGTCTTCCCCATCAGTGCGGCTGGTGTGCTGGGATGGAGCTGGATGGTGAGCTTCGGTGCAGAGCTCCTGGTTCCGGTGACCATCATGATCGTCAGCCAAGCTACAACACCCCTCTTACTGCTTACCTTTGTTCCCTTTCAAGTTATTCCCTGGGCTTTCCTTAATTTTCAATAAAAACTGGAAAAGGGCATGTTCTAAAACTTTTGATGGATAGTCTATATATGCGCCTAAATCCTCCTTGTGTGTTTGTAAAAGGTTACATAACAGGTCGCAGACTTCCAGTAAAGGAAAGGATTTTCTTGGCAGGCACAATGTTTACGTGCAGGTCAGAGACCTGAGATAAAACATGAAACAGGGCTGAAGGTATCCGGGAATATCGTTACAAAAGCATTCACTGCTTGCATTACATTGGTAAGTGTTCATTAATGTATGGCAGGGGTCAGCAAACTTGGCCCTCCAGATGTGTTGGAACTACATCTACTAATGAGCTTGTGAGCATCATGGAAGATGTACAGTAGTTCTAAAATATCTGGAGTGCCAGGGTTACTGACCCTCGATGCAGGGTATCAAATGAGGGTTTGGCTCGAAATCCCTACAACCAGGTTCCCTAATGCCAAAATCCCGACGGCCAACTTCCTTACATGGCCAACTTCCCTGACGGCCAACTTCCAGACATCCAAAATCTCAGCGGCTAAAACTAACCATACTCCCTAACCCCCTAAACATAGCCCTAACCCCCCTAACCCCCTAAACATAGCCCTAACCCTAACCCCCCTAACCCCCTAAACCTAGCCTTATCCCTAACCCTAACCCCCTAATCCTAGCCCTAACCCTAACCCCCTAAACCTAGCCCTATCCCTAACCCCCTAAACCTAGCCCTATCCCTAACCCCCTAAACCTAGCCCTAACCCTAACCCCCTAAACCTAGCCCTAACCCCCCCAAACCTAGCCCTAACCCACCCTAAATTTAGCCCTAACCCCCCCTAAATCTAGCCCTAACCCATACCCCCTAAACCTAGCCATAACCCTAACCCCCAAAACCTAGCCCTAACCCTAACCCCCATACCTAGCCCTAACCCCCTAACCTAGCCCTAACCCCCAAACCTAGTCCTAACCCCCTAAACCTAGCCCTAACCCTAACCCTAACCCCCCTAAACCTAGCACTAACCCCCTTAAACCTAGGGTTAGGGTGTTAGTATTAGGGATAGCCTCTGGGATTATGGATGTCTGGAAGTTGGCCGTGTAGGGAAGTTGGGATGTCCGGCACTTGTTCCGTCTGGAACTTGGCCGTCGGGATGTTGGCATTAGGGAACCTGGCTGTAGGGATTTTATCCGGCACCCATCAAATGTAAAGAAAGCCGGGTTTCTTCCAAAGGGACTTTCCCGACACATTCAGTACTGTAAGGTCGGCCCACATGCCGCCTTTTATCACACCGGTATTTCATGTCACAGCCAGGCCTGGATTGTTTTGTAAGGTGACGTCCATGGAGCTTGCATTAGTGTCCGGGACCGTTACTGTGATGTTGGAGCTGGTAGGACTGACAGACAGACGATGACGACGACGAGTCCTTTCTTCAAAACAAGGAGTGTCGCAATGAACGTGTGAGTCACAACTGGTTCCAGTAACTGAAAGAAGAAGCAAATGTTCCTGTTATAGAATAAAATGAAAAAAAATACACAACAATTAATAAAAGTTCATGAAAATGATAAAAAGCCCTTAACCTCACCACAAGTGAGCATCAGGACGCCAGCAGCTATGGTATGGATTGAAATATCAGATCCTGTGTCCTACACCCTGTGTATATCTGCTACCTGGACTGAGACCTGCTTCAAGGGTCATCCTAGTGTTTTTTTTATTAAAGGGGGTTATTCAGAGAGCACCGAAATGTCACCGACAAATCAAATTCCCTGACCCTGAGGTGAATTCAGCATTCACCGCAGGTTCCCCGAAGTGTAGGGAAAAGCTGCCACAAAACTGGCAATTTCCAAAAAGAAATGCCACAAAACCACTGAATTTGACGCATCCTATAATTTCGGCGGGTCCCGGCGGCTAATCGGCTGATATCATTTCAATAAAGCCGCCAGGAACTCGCAGAAATTTTTGTCTCTGATCCGAAAAGCTGCCGCAAACCCACTGAACGCATCCGGGAAAGCATCCGTATGCAGCACCAACCAGCTGCCAGAAAAAGCTGACAAGCCGACGAATGAGGTAAAAAATGAAAAGTAATAAAACAATTGAAAGTGTCAAAATTGAAACGCTGTTTGCAAAAAAAAACGACTTCTCCGGCTTCTCCGAGCTGCCCCCTTTCTATAGAACTCCCTCCCCCTCAACATCAGACTCTCCCCATCTCTCCAGTCCTTCAAGACGTCGCTGAAAACCCATTACTTTAGGGAAGCCTATCGGCTCACTCCATGATCCCCCATTGTTCATCTCTTGCTCCTTCTTCCCACACTGCCCACATGCACCCTGTTACTTCTTGTACTCTATTCACCCTCTCCTCTTAGATTGTAAACTCTCGAGCAGGGTCCTCTCTCCTACTGTTTGGTGTGTGTAATGTGTATGTATCTTTGTTATTCCGTCTCTCCCATTGCACAGCGCTACGGAACCTGTTGGCGCTTTATAGATGCTTGTAACTGTAAAATGCCTGGAATTTACACATAAGATCCTATGAATGATAATAAAAAGGTCTGTTACAAAAAAAACCCGCAATTTAAAAAAAAAAAAAAAAAAAATTGCCGAAAAATACCATAACACGCCTAAAAAATAAAGAGACTTTTTGCTGCAGATTAAAATAAACGGTTTATTAGCAGGGTTATTCAAAGAGAATCGAAAAGTCACAGCACGTTCGGTGACTTTTCGTTCTCTTCAATTCGGTGCGATTTGGCGATCCCATTTCGGCGACCCTGCGGTGTATTCAGCAAGCACCACTGGGCCGTAATCACGTAATGCAGGGAAAAGTTGCCGCAAACCCGACGAACACTCACTGCAAAACCAGGGCGAACGGACACGAAACCCGCAAAAACATCTGGATTAACCCCGTCGAACACGCCGGAGAAACCCGAGCAGCCGCTGATCACAGCGCAGAGCAGCCGCCGGAAAAACCCGACACCGCAGACGAATGGAGTGAAAAAAAACAAACTGTTTGCTTGAATGTTTGAAAAGTGAAACGCGGTTATCAAAGAAACTACTGAACGAAAATGTCTGGAATTTACATATAAGATCCAATGAATGGTAATAAAAAGGGCTGTTACAGAAAAAAGAAAAAAAAATGTTTGCAAACAAACCCCAAAAAATGCCTAAGGCTAATATCAGACGAACGCATTTTTCACGTCTTCCGTCAAAAAGTGCGTTGATGCGTCCGAACGCATTTTTTCACGGAAGACACGATAACGGTCATACTATGCGCATTTTCGTGCGTGATTTTTTACAGATCCAAACCAGGAAACTTTGTGTGTCTGGACGTTATGTTGGCCGGACATGAGCAGCGTCTGACGTCTCCAAATCACGCACACACGCCGCTAGCGGACGCAGCGCACTCTGTACGTCAGTACGTGCGATTCTACGTTCTTGAAAAAATGCATTCCTTTGCCGCTTGCGTTGCGCGGCCGAACTTTCGTGTGGCCGTACTTCGTATATTAGCCGTCATTTGCTGCTACTGAAGCCATAATAGAGTGCGGCTGCACGCGCATTCGCACTGCGTTCGTCTGACCCCAGCCTAAAAGATCCTAAAAAATCTATAAATAAATAGACTCTTTACTGCAGAATATTATATCAACGGTTTATTAGATATTGAATTAAAACGGGAATACTTTTAACATTGAAGCCTATGGGATTCACCTGAATAAACCTGGCGAAGGAAACCACTGAACGGCATGGCATTTCGGCAACTTTTCACTGCTGGTTTGTGTTCTCTGAATAGCCGAAGCATTGCTTTTTCATGGGGATTTCACTGCCCTCGAACAGGCACCGTATGTGCAGGCAATTCGCCAACATTTGGCGAACTGCCTGCTCTCTGAATAGCCGATTGGCCAGGAAAGGTAACCGAACGCTGAATTTCAGCGTTCGGTTACCTTTCGTCCCCAATTCGGATCTCTTTGAATAACCCTGTTATTTCAAAAGTCAGTGACTGTTTATCTGGCATCTCCTCCTGGATGGCCTCCCACCACCTAAAGATCAACATGTCAAAGACTGAGCTCCTACTTATTCCTCCCTCCAATGCCTCCCCACCTCCTGACTTCTCTATCTCGGTGGAGGGTATCACCATCTCCCCATCAAACCAAGTTCGCTGTCTTGGAGTTACACTTGACTCTGCTCTTTCCTTCATCCCCCACATCAAGTCTCTTTCCTCCTCCTGCCGATACCAACTGCGTAATATTTCCATAATTCGGCCATTTCTTACCGCTGTCACCACAAAACAACTAATACACGCCCTGGTCCCCCCCCCCGCTCGACTATTGCAATAATCTCTTATCTGGCCTCCCTCTGTCCCGCCTCTCCCCCCTACAATCCATCCTGAACGCCTCCGCCAGGCTAATTCACCTCACCCGCCGCTCTGTCTCTGCCGCTCCCCTCTGCGAGTCCCTTCACTGGCTCCCCATCCACTGCAGAATTAAGTTCAAAATCCTTATCCTTACCTACAAAAGCCTCACTAACTCAGCTCCCCACTACCTGTCCTCACTAATCACCAAATACACCCCAGCCCGCTCCCTAAGGTCAAACAGTGACCTGCGCCTAGCTTCTCCCCGCATCACCTCTTCCCATGATAGACTGCAGGATTTCTCACGCGCAGCCCCCACTCTCTGGAACGCTCTCCCTCGTACTGTCAGACTTTCCCCTAACTTCTCTTCCTTCAAACGCTCCCTTAAAACGTTCCTATTTAGGGAAGCCTACCACCCAACACACTGACGCAACCATCAATCACTCTCACCTTACAGTCCTCTCCTCCTGTTTCCAACCCCAACCCTCCCAGATTGTGAGTTCCTACGGGAATAGGGCCCTCATCTCCTCCTGTACTGTTTGTCAAATGTTGTTCAATGTATTGTAACCCTGCTTACTGTACAGCGCTGCGGAATATGCTGGCGCTTTATAAATAAAGAATAATAATAATAACCCTGTAGATATTGAATAAAAATGGGGAATATTTTCAACATTGAAGCCTATGGGATTCGCCTAAATAAACCTGCTGAAAGAAACCACCGAACAGCAGGGCATTTCACTAACATTTCTCTGCTGTTCGGTGTCTCTGAATAGATTAACCATTGCTTCTCTATGGGGGATTTCCCTGCTGCCGAGCAGGCACTGTATTGTGCTGGTGCCTGCTCTCTGAATAGCCGAATAGCCCCGAAATTGCACCGTACAGGGAAATTCCCTGTTCGGTGCAATTTTGGGGCCAGATCGTCTCTCTCTGACTAAGTAAGTCTTAGTGAGTAAATCCAGTCTAGTGAAAGAAGCACTTTACTATAAGGAGTAAATCCTATTTACTCAGCCTCCTGCTCCTTATTGTACTTGGTAACAGCATGGTGTGGGAGTTTCTGTTCATCCATGCAGGGGGCAGATAATTGATCAGGTTATAGAGTTAAGAAGCAGAAAAAACAAAAACTGAAGGCTCAGTTGTAAAACACAAAAGAATCAAAACCCTCTCTATTTTCCAACTAAAAGGAAAAACATTTCTAGACAATTATAGACATAACCACCCAGAAGAAGACGATCACTGGTTTTTAATGAACCGAGATTTAGTTGATGGAAAAGTGTTTGCTTTAAATAAAAAGTGAAGAAGAAATCGGTATTTTTAGCAGTGGAAAGACTCCCAGAGCGACAGGAACCTGAGTGGTACTCCTCAAGAAATCCTAAAAAATAAGTTTAAAAAATCGCTTTTTGCTGCAAGTGAAAAGAGGCGTAACTAGAAACCTCAGGGCCCGGTGCAAGAATCCATGAAGAGCCCCCCCTCGTCGGCTGTGGGGATGGTCTGAGCGGCGTGCCATTGAAGTCAGCGGGGCGTACCAGTACACCCCGCGCCTTCAAGACCCACCCTCCACGCGGACCCCAGATATCAGACTCCCAGTATTTAACCAGCCAGTATCAGACCCCAGTAATTAGCCAGTATCAGACCCCCAGTATTTAACCAGCCAGTATCAGACCCCAGTAATTAGTCAGTATCAGACCCCAGTAATTAGCCAGTATCAGACCCCCAGTATTTAACCAGCCAGTATCAGACCCCGGTAATTAGTCAGTATCAGACCCCAGTAATTAGTCAGGATCAGACCCCAGTAATTAGTCAGTATCAGACCCCAGTAATTAGCCAGTATCAGACCCCCAGTAATTAACCAGCCAGTCTCAGACCCCCAGTAATTAACCAGCCAGTCTCAGACCCCAGTAATTAACCAGCCAGTATCAGACCCAGTAATTAACCAGCCAGTATCAGACCCAGTAATTAGCCAGTATCAGACCCAGTAATTAGACAGCCAGTATCAGACCCCAGTAATTAGCCAGTATCAGACCCACCAGTAATTAGCCAGTATCAGACCCCAGTAATTAGCCAGTATCAGACCCCCAGTAATTAGCCAGTTTCAGACCCCCAGTAATTAGCCAGTATCAGACCCCAGTAATTAGCCAGTATCAGACCCCAGTAATTAGCCAGTATCAGACCCACCAGTAATTAGCCAGTATCAGACCCCAGTAATTAGCCAGTATCAGACCCCCAGTAATTAGCCAGTTTCAGACCCCCAGTAATTAGCCAGTATCAGACCCCAGTAATTAACCAGTATCAGACCCACCAGTAATTAGCCAGTATCAGACCCCAGTAATTAGCCAGTAGCAGAACCCCAGTAATTAGCCAGTATCAGACCCCAGTAATTAGCCAGTATCAGACCCCCAGTAATTAGCCAGTATCAGACCCCAGTAATTATCCAGTATCAGACCCCCAGTAATTAGCCACCCTCTGCTAACTCACGCACACAGACACTCCACCCCAGCTTGTTACATACTTACCACAGGTAAGTATGGTCTCCACTCTCTCCACTTCCCCTCCCTGCACATGCTGGACACTTCCAGCACAGCAGGGGAGGCTCTGCTTTGCATGGCTGTGGAGGGGGAAGGGGCAGGGCCAGCATGTCCCCATGTAAGCAGCTGTCCTCTTCTTCCTCCTCCTCTCTCCCCGGCAGGGCCTTTACTTCTGGCGCAGCGTGTGGGAGTTTGATCCCACACGCTGCCGATCAAACGGGAGACCAGGTGCCTGACCCCTACCTGGATTGTGGGGCAAACAGGGCTAGTCCGGGGCCCCCACCTGTCCGGTTGTGGGCCCCCGGACTCAGGGGCCCGGGTGCAGTGGCACCCGCTGCACCCCTGGTAGTTACGCCCCTGGGTTTAAGAAATATTTAATAAACACGCAAAAAAAATTTACATTGCAACCTAAAATTTCACCCAAAAAAATATAAAAAATGCCAAAAAAATCCTAAAAATAAAAAATGGCTTATTGCTGCAAGTGAAAAAATAAATGATTTAATAGAAACTGAGATTTTTTCAACATTGAAACGTATGGGATTATTTTGGTACCGACTGGTATTTTTTTGCAGTACCAGCTGTATTTTTTGAGGCAATCTAAGCCATGAACTGGTCCATGTAACAAGGAAGCAACGTGTGTTTGTCTTATTCGAATCCACGTGTGCGACTGTGCGCTTCACTTCTTTTTTTTTGTAGGATTCATATGATGCAGAAAGGCGCTTCCCGGCAGTGTGTGGATTCATATGCTGCATTAATTATACTGCAGAGAGGTGCTTCCCCGCAGTGTGTGGATTCATATGCTGCATTAATTATACCGCAGAGAGGCGCTTCCCAGCAGTGTGTGGATTCATATGCTGCATTAATTATACCGCAGAGAGGTGCTTCCCAGCAGTGTGTGGA
>CM019065.1:34419567-34530729 GCA_009667805.1 Leptobrachium leishanense
ATAGGGACACTACCATTACTTGTGTATTACAAACAAAACCACTTTATAATACTCATGCTGCTGCTTTTTCTTTGCCTAAAGTAATTGCATGTAAAAAGGAAAAATAAAGTTAGGTTATATTATCGCCGGTTTCCGTTTTTGGGTTTTTCCAATGATGCAAAAGTCTTAGTTTACTGCCGTGCTTTATCTTATACAGTATTTAAACAGTTAAAGAGGTGGATGACGGAATGTTTAGATAAGGCAGCAGGAGGTCTATTGTGTGGTGTATGCTACACCAGCTAATAGATGGCAGCTGAATGAGATATGACAGGGAGCTTAAAAGGCTTCTTATCTACCCCCTGGTGATGTCCTTTGAATGGATGTAAAGATACTGTGGGGGGGCAGTTTACAACAAAAAAAATAATATCACACGGTACTCTACGGGCATTGAACGTGATTCATGCCTGTCAGGTCCTGGACGCCCTGACCCACTGGCGCCCCCTTTGAAACCTGCTATGATGAACTATTCAGGTTCCCTGGACTCTCACATATTTGCATCCTAGCCCTGGAGCCCCACTTGAGCTCACCTTGCCCTGATTAAACCTGCACATAAGGAAGCTACGCCCTCTAAGCTGGACTTCCACATTGAATTCGCAGACTGTGAAGACCTGTTTCTGAACGCTCCCTGAATTTCCTAAATATCTACAGAGACCCATCTGTTGTATCCACCAAAGACTTTCCTGAGGACCCTCTGTTGATTTCTGGACATTCATTTCGTTCTTCATACCAGTACCCCCCCCCATCCAGCTCCCTGTTCCCCCATCTAGGATCCCTGTGCACCAGACTATTGCTTGGACTTGACCATTCTATTGCCTGCCTGAGACCGTTGCTTCTAATATCTGTGTCTGGAGCCCTCCAGCACCCCACGTAAAGCCCGCCGCAAACGCAAGAAAGGCAAACCTGGTGTTGCGTTGTCCGAGTGCAGGGCAGCACTTTCTTGTACCAACTTTGTTCACAGCACTGGAGGCCTAACAGGTGCCTCTAATCACCAGACTGTTTTCCTACCTAAGGGTGGAGCACCCAGAAGGCAATGCTTCTGCATTAGTTTCCCTAAGCCAGAGAGCCTGATACCTCTGCTATCCCAAGACTATCCGGTGAAACCCCTGCCTCCAGTATCCTGTTCCCCGTGTTCATCCTCTGCCCTCCAGAGACTGCTTCCAAGACCCCAGCATCCTGGTTTCCCGTTCCTTTTGATTATCTGCATCCTGAGTTCCTCTGCAAATCAAGATTCCCTTCAGCCCTTTTCCTGTCCTGTCTCGTATCCCCAGTAAGTCTCCTACGTGTATCTGCCCTCTGTGTCTCCCTGTATCGTGTTTCCTACATCCCTATTGTGTCCCGAGTATTGCATATCCCTTTGGTTCCTCATTTAAATTCTGCCCTTAATCCTGCATAATCTGGATTTATTATTTTATCTAAATCCGGCAATAAACCCCTGTTTTCCCTCACCTGGTTTGCGTTGTGTCACTGCATCCTGGGTTCGGAACCTTGCCTGCCACGCTGGTACCTTACAATCTGTGTTTATATGTATATATCTGTCATTCCGTGTTATCTGTATTATTGTTTATTACTTATTCATAGTCTGCCCCATGTGCTGATAGTTTCCCTTTGTGTCCCCTTCTCCTTTCACCTCTAGTATTCTCATCTTGCTGTCCCTTATTTCTACTGTTTCCTATCTGCTCCCATATTCAGTTCTCCTTAACCTCCCTTCCCATTACTCTCAGCCATCCGTCTATTGACTCTACCTCCTTTTCCAGCATCTCCTCTCCTTCCCGAAATCTATTCCCCTTTGTGCCCAGTCTCCTCCAGTGTCTAGTTCTGATCTGTTATTTAGTTCATGTCTTTTATGTTATTGTGTTTTTATTCTAAAATAAACTTTTTTTTTTTTTTTTTTTTATATCCCGCAACCTGGCTTATCACTGCATCCTGGGCTCACACCCCACCAGCTGCACAAGATCAGTCGAACTCTGACAATTCCGCGCAACGCTCTGACTGTGCAGTCCTCCTGCTTTCGACTGATGCAGAGAAGGCATTTGACTGTGTGGCATGGACTTCCTCTTCGCTACCTTGGATGCAATGGGTATTGCATTGTATTCGATGTTTGGATTGCTGTGCTGTACTCGGCACACACTGCAGCGGTCAAGGTGAATGGTGCGCTATCCTGCCCCTTCAGGATTTGTAACGGCACGCGGCAGGGCTGCCCTCTGTCCCCACTGATGTACGCTCTCTTTGGAACCACTCTTGGAGTCTATCTGACGAAATCCTATCACAGGAATTACGGGCCGTAGCTTAGAGCATAAGGTCATTGCTATTTGCTTACGCAGGCGACCTTCTGTCCTTCGTGTCTGCCTCGTCAACGTCCTTTCCCGAGATCGTGTCGGGGTGCCGAACGTATGGCGACCTTTCGAACCTTCAAATGAATATGGCGAAATCTGAAATACTCAACATCACAGTGCCCGGGCGGGAGACACACCAGTTCCGTTGGTGTGATCACTTCATGAAGTACCTGGGGATTAAGCTTCCCCTCACGACTTACGTCCCTGCTTGAAGTTAACTCCCCCCCCCCCCCCCTCTCTAGACAGTCTTGTCTGCCGACTTGCTCTCGTGTGCGAAACTTAAGGTGTTGTGGTTGAGACAGATCGGCATTGTCAAGATGAATGTCTTCCCAAGACTTCTTTACTATTTTCAGACCATGCCGGTGGATCTCACCTGCCTTCTTTGCCCATATCAAAATGGCACTTCTGAAATTAGTTTGGGGTGCATTGCGCCCGTGTGTGCGATGGACCACCCTAGTATACCCCAAATTGTTGGGGGGGGAATGGCTCTCCTGGACCTATACAAGTACTATCTTGCAGCGTACCTCTTGCGTATCAGCGAGTTGTTCACAGGGGGCACTGTGGCTGGATCTGGAAGATTTGTCTCTCTTCGGTTCGACTGTGGGCACTGCCCTGGATAGCCCGGAACTGCAGACCATGTTCATTCCGTGCCCATCCACTGATCGTGGCTTCCCTACAGGTCTGGGACTTAACGGTCACCTCGCATCAGCTTTCCTCCTTTCCATCCCCACTGGTACCGCTGGCTAACAATCCCACCTTTCGAGTGGAACTGTCCCCGCCACTTCGTGCGCAACTGCCTAATGACCATTGGCGATTGCACTGATTTGTGATGCCGCCTTTGGACCAGACTCCTGAGGCTCCTCCCCCATCCTTTCTGGAGCGTTTTAGTTATTCTCAGGCCTTACGCTATCTCCGGTTGCTACCCGGTCCACATTGACTATTGCGGGCTCCCACACCTTGCGAGCGCATATGTCTCACACCCTGAGTGAGTGCAGTGGTAGAATCAGCCTTATACATGCTTTTGAATTCTTCACCTCCGCCCGACCAACCCTCTTTCGAGCCAAAATGGGAGATTTTGCTAGACACGCATATTGAACATGAGAGTTGGTCTAAAACCTATGACCTGATAAACCATGGCTCACAACTATCTAGGCACCAGGAACAAGCATATAAAATCCTTAGGTTCTGGTATTGCACCCCAGTGTTGCAGTTCCGTATCGTGCTTCGTTCTACTACTCCATGCCGGCGATGTGACACCGCGGTAGGTGACTACTTACATTCCTGGTTGTCTTGCGTGGCACAACCATTAGCCAAGTGGCAGGCGTAGACCTGCCATTCACGGCCCAGGCCTTTCTCCTTCAACTCCCCCTGTCTCTTCGGGGTCTTAGATGCTCAGTGCTTTTGCCACTCTTGCTTGCTGCACGTTCCCTTGTGGCACTGCATTGGACAAGCAGTGACAGGCCTTGGACGACCATCTGGCTGCAGAAAATAGAAGAGATCCGCACCCACGAGAGCCTTATGGCATCGGCATCGGATAAGACACCCGTACACCTCTGCAAGTGGTTTTACTGGGAGACTTTTCTGACCTCTGCTGATGGTCGTGCTCTACTTAATTGAGAAGTGACTGGACCACTGGGACCAGAACCAAGAAGCCTGGAAACTACAAGTGTTATGAAGGATTGAATGCAGCTTAGTATGAAGAAATAGTAGCCATCTTTAGAACTGAATCAAATCTTTTTGGTCTGATACTCGGAAGGTCAATACGAGTTCTCAAATATAAATTATTACAACTTGCTGCCATTTAGCCAAGCTCAGTAGATACATCTATTCCATGGATATTCATGTTTCCATCTTTGGTATCTTCCATTAACAGCCACTATCTCCTTACCGATAATGTGACGGTCCCCAGGAAGTTATTGCCAGTGTTCACTGAAACCCTGCCCTTGGCAAAACACAACTTTTTGTGAGGAAAGTCGTTAATCTCAACGTCGGCATCGAATGCAGTGTTCTGAGAATCTACAATGATGGTTTCTTCACTTTCCACGCGCAGCACATTGGGCAGGATCAGGGTGCATCTGTCCAGACATAAAAAGGGAAATTAGTAAGAAGATAATTAAGAGAGGGAAGCAGGGAGGCTAAAGAAAGAATGAGAACTACAAATAGAGGGAGAGAACCTGTGGATCTGTTCAGGCCCGGACTGGCCATCGGGCAAACCGGGCATTTGCCCAGTAGGCCGCTAGACTCCCTTGCCAGTCGGCTGGAGACATAGCCAGCTGCCTGGCAAAGTAGCCTGAAGAGGGCGGCCAGCCATCCAACGAGCCCTATGACCTAATCAGAGGGAGCCGGCCCACTGTCTGCCACCGCTGATTAGGTCACACCATGCATCATGTGATGTCATCAGCGGGGGGCAACTGCCAGCTGGCTCCCTCTAATTAGGTCACAGGGTGCGCCACGTGACGTCTGCTGTCAGGGAATAGGAAGCCGGCCGCCATTGAAGTCTGCAGGACCACAGCTCCACGTGTGGCGAGGTATGAAGGTATCACAGAGCTCCACAGTAATGTGCAGTGTTTACTGTGGAGCTCTGACACCCTCAAACACTGCACATTACTGTGGAGTTCTGTGACACCCTCATAATGTGCAGTGTTTATGGGAGTGTCAGAGCTCCACAGGAAAGTTCGTTGTGTAAAACGGTGTCAGAAAGCTCCACAGTAATGAGCAGATGAGCAGTGTGTGCTGTGGAGCTGACACCCTCAAACACTACACATTACTGTGGAGCTCTCATTCGACAGGTTTATTCAGGAGAATCCCATAGGCTTCAATGTTAAAAATATTCCCGTTTTTATTTATCTAATAAACGGTTTATTTTATTCTGCAGTAAAGAGACTCTTTTTAATTTTAGACTTTTTTTTTTTTTTAGGATCTTTTAAGCATTTTTTGGATTTTTCTGTCAACCTTTTTTTTTTTCATTTTTTTTTTTTTTTTTTTTTCTGTAACAGCCCTTCTTTATTATCATTCATTGGATCTTATGTAAATTTCAGACATTTTCGTTCAGTAGTGTTTTTGCAAACAGCATTTCACTTTTCAAACATTCAAGCGTACTGTTTTTTTTTTTTTTTTTTTTTTTTTTTTTTTTTTTCACCTCATTCGTCTTTGACGGCTTTTTCCGGCAGCTGCTCTGCGCTGTGATCGGCGGCTAGTCGGGTTTCTCAGTGTTCGGCGGGGTTAATGTTGGAAATACAAAAGCATGTACTATAACATTTAACCTGCAGGTGGTGCTGTTGTTAAAGGGTACTATGGGTTCTGCACTTGTTGGTATATTCACAGGAAGTCATGTGTGTTTTTTTTTTCTCACTTCCTTGATTTCTCCCTGGGTAATGCCTCCTGCTTACAGTCACTAGTCTGATAATAGTTGTTTATTGTTTTATGCACAAAGTAAAGTTTACTGCTGCAAGTTCACAAGATTCCAGTGCCTCTTTCATACATAACCAACAGTTAATCCATCTGTTTTTTGCGGTGAGTGTTCGGCGGGTTTGCGGTGTGTTTTCCCTGCACTACGGGGACCCTGCGGTTCTTGCTGAATACACCGCAGGGTCGGCGAAATAGGATCACCGACTCGCCCCGGAGTGCAGGGAACGAAAAGTCACCGAGCGTGCGGTGACTTTTCGAATCTCTTTGACTAACCCTGTATATTGAGCCCATTGTACAGCGCTGCAGAATATGCTGGAACTTTTATAAATAGAGAATAATAATAATTCTCCTGGTTTTCACCTCTCTGAATAATCCTGATATTGTAATAAAAGGCATACATGGTTATTCAGAGATCCGAACTTGCCCCAAAAATGCACCAAACAGTGAATTTCCCCGTATGGTGACATTTTGGGGCCATTCGGTTATTCAGAGAGCAGGCAGTTCGCCAAATTTTGGCTAACCGCAAGCAAGTACGGTGTCTGTTTGACGGCAGTGAAATCCCCCATAGAGAAGCAATGGTTAATCTATTTACAGACACCGAACAGCAGTGGAAAATTTCCGAAATGCCCTGCTGTTCAGTGGTTTCATTCATCAGGTTTATCCAGGCGAATCCCATAGGCTTCAATGTTAAAAATATTCCCGTTTTTTTATTCAACATCTAATGAACTGTTTAGAGACTTTTTGCTGCAAATTAAAAGAATATTTATTTTTTATGATTTGTTAGGCATTTTTCCCAATCCCATAGTGACCGGGTGATTTTGCCATTGTCTGGCCGAAATTACCCACTGCTGTTTTTACATTTCTGCGCTGTTTGTGTTTAGGTCTAAATTTTTCTCTAACTCGTTTATGCAACCCACACATTATATGCCGTTTTTCTCGCCATTAAATTGACTTTTCTAAAAGATACCATTATTTCCATCATAACATATAATTTACCTTAAAAAAAAATTTTTTTTTTTTTAATCATAACACACACTTTTTTTTTAACTTTAATCCCCAAAATCTATAACTGCCAAAAAAAAGACCCCGGCTAAATTAGTTTAAAAATTTTGTCCTGAAATTGGATATTTCTAATTTTTACATGTTTTTGCCTTTTAACACCTTCACTGCTGAGCCATTTCACCTCTGTGTGCTGAACTCATTTTGACTGTTTTATGCTCATCATGTTTAAACGTGATTTGAAGTCCTATTTTATTATACCCTCGACAATTTAAAAAAAAAAAAAAAAAAAAAAACTTTGGTGTAAAACTAAACATGGTCATGTTTGGTTTCATTGGAAAGGCCATGATCATGACCCTCTAGCTTCCATGGAGGTCCAATGGACCCCCACCCACCACCACCACTGCCCTCTCCAGCAGTGGCTTTTTTTTTTTTTTTTTTTTTTCTCTAGGTGTCACCGTCTGGGAGGGAGAGGGGTCCATAGGACCCGCCTTCCCTTTTTTGGTTCCCCCCCCCCTGCGGTCGTGGGCGCCAATTAGTGCTAGCACTTTGTAATACCTTACTTATCCTAATGTGATTGCGCTCCCTATACTTAACATTGGGAGCGCAAAGTTTAGTAAGTTTGCGAAAACTCGTGCAAAAACAGATGAGCTAGCGGGTTTAGCATTAGGAATGTGGGTGGGTATGTGTTAAACGCACTTAGCGCTCAAATATGTAAAACTATGTTAACATTAGCGTTAAGATTGTAATATGGCCTGTGTGTATTTATCCACATAAACATAGAACACAAAGCACTCTGGAGAAGATTGCATGCAGATCAGATATCCATTTTACGACACTTCTCTAGGCTTTTATTAACCTCCCTGTCTAATTTTTTTCAAAATTTTTGTGTCTAAAAGCGTCTCAATTTTTTTTTTTTTTTTTTCAGGAAACGTATTTTTGTACATTGTTAGCCTGTAATAATTAGGAATCACGCACTGAAATCCAGAGTCCTTACTGGTTAAATCCTTTATAAATAAATAATAGAAAAAAATAGTAAATACACTGAGTCCGATTAAAGTTTGAAACACGACATAATAATTTATTGTCCCAAAAATAAATGATATTCAATAAAATACAACAAAAAAACACTGAAATCTGTCTGAAAACAAGGGTGAGACGATGTATGGTCTGTTTCTTATCCTGTACTGCCACCTAGTGGCCGTCCATAAACATTGCACATTGGATTATACAGTGTAAAATGAGTTTTTTTTATAAGTTTGCTGCTGGTCCAGCCCCCCCCCTGCATCGTGTGACTCGCAGGGAGCCTTACCAGGAAGCAACTCACGGCGATCACACTGCGGGGGACAGCGAGGGAGCCAGGAGGAGGTGAGTATGTATCCAGCCCGAGTGTGGCTCGGGGTTACCGTTCACAGTAGTGAAATTTAACCCCGAGTCACACTCGAGAATACCACCAGGGAGGTTAAACAAATCTCTAAGTAAAAGCTAATGGTGTAAACAGAATGAATATTTGTTCTGCACGTCATGTCTTTCAATGTAATGGCACAGATTGCTACAGTGTGAACATAAAGTACTGACCCGCAGAGCTTACAACAATATCACATTTTATTCACAGGCTTTCAATGGTAACTCAATGTTTTACTATCAATGTGATGCTCTTGTCCTCTGGGGCTCTAATGTAAGAATTCATGAAAGAACACAATTTAAGTCTGCATAATAAAAAAAAGACCTGCGCAGGGGGTGTGCTGGGTGTACCCAGTGTGACATAAATCACTGAACACGAATATCACTGCTTCAGATTTCTACTTTATTTTGCAGTCATTTCAGGGTAAAATTTCACAAATACAAAATAAACGCCTACTCTTGAATGATGAGGTTAACTTCACACTGGAACAGACCTGTCTAGCAGTTGATGGCTAAGCCGTTTGCAAACCTATAAAAAATTAAATCTTGTTTAGCTTCCGCCCTCTGCACCCTGCACACTGAGGGAACCACACACCTCCTTTAAAAGGGAAGGGCAGTCCTAATTACACCTCAGCTGTTAACCATTTAGGGAAAAAAGGAGTCCTCATCCACCGGCTGATAAACCTATGGTTTACTACCCTGCCAATAATCACACTGTCAAAAAAGGAACACCATAATGTTGGGTGAAGAGGTCCTCTTTCACCTACATTGACCTGACTGCTTAGGTCTGGGACTTCCCATTTATTACCTATGCCCCACCAACCAACCATCCTAATAAACATCCAAGACACATTAATATTTATGTGGAAAAGGACTTAAGCCACAGCCTGAAAGGTGGGGGGGGGGGTATCCTTTCAGATTCCTCTCCCTCTTGATCAGTAGGACCTAGAGGGAGAAGTCAGGCACCACTTAACAGGGGAGAGTCTCCTCTTTTAAGTGGTGCCTGACTTTAACCCCTGAGGCACTGGACCACAATGGCGCCGGATCATGGCCTAGATCCGGTGGGGCCACCATCTTGGATGGTGGCTCCACCTCCAGTTCCCCCCTCAAAACCTGATGTCATCGCACATGGCGCGATGATGTCAGTTACCCGGGGAACCCCTAGCTGCCCGGGGATTTCCCAAGGAAATCCCATGGTGGAGATGGGGGTTCATTTGAACCCCAATATCTCCTGAACGGTGGCAGCTAGATGGTCTACCACCCTGCCCCTAATCACAGTGTCACAAAAGGAACACCATAATGTTGGGTGAAGAGGTCCTCTTTCACCTACATTGACATGACCGCTTAGGTCTGGGACTTCCCATTTATTACCTATGCCCCACCAACCAACCATCCCAATAAACACCCAAGACACATTAATATTTATTTGGAAAAGGGCATAAGCCACAGCTTTATTGAATAACCATACAATTGGTAACAGATACCCTTAATATCATAACGTCTACTTTTCCTTTTATTCTCACCCCTCCGTCCGAACCTGCGGAGGGCAGTTCCCACTATTATAAAAGCCAAGAGCTCGTCACCCCACCTGACCCCCAATCAGGCAGAGCTCGTCTCCCCAAGAATACCGCTGACCAAGAATACCGCCACGCCAGGGGCTGCCTACCATTACTCTAGGCTGCCCCTGCGTTTATCATGGTCAGCGCTCACTCAACACCACCCATGAGACCTGCCAGAAAGATATCTAAACCGATATCCGTCAAATGGATACCGTCCCCCCTCATCAAATTTCCATTCGCCCTCTCCAACTCCCGGTGCCGAACCGGAACCCACCCAACTGCTCCACAAATTTGTAAACCTCCCGGTTAACCTTCCTCCTGGCCTTTTCCAAGGCTCTCTTAGCAACAAAAGTATCCCAATGGGGCGGGGAAATAATCTCAGACCAAACCACCGTTCTCCCAACAAAAAGAGCAAAATACTGAGCGAGATCTTGTTTAACCCTTTCGCTGCTGAGCCATTTCACGCCTGTATGCTGAGCTCGTTTTTACCGGTTTCACTCATCATGTTTAAACGCGTTTTGAAGCCATATTTTATTATGACTCAGACATATTATATATCGTTCTTTCCGGCAGACTCTGCAAATTCATAAACTATTATAACAAAGAATGTAATAAAATTAGAATTTTCAATAATTTACAACGTGCAAAGTGTTCTTTCACATTTTAACATGCGAGCGTTTGCGGTTATATTCTCTATGAGTTGCGCTTGTTAAAAAAAATTTGAAATGGGAGACTTGTTACTTTTTTTGGGGGGAAAATTACACGATTTTTAACAAGCGCACCCCATACAAAAATCGTTAGTGCAGCATCATTGTTCACATTATAATTGAAATGGGAACAATATTGCTGCATTAACAAAAAAAAAGATTTTTTTTTTTCAAATATTTTTTTATTTTTTATTTTTTTCCTTTTAACTTTCAACATGGTCATGTTTTTGGTATCGTTGGAAAGGTCATGCTCTGGCCGATTAACCCCTAGCTGTCACGGATCGGGAGATAGGGGGTATCAATAAACCCCCTATCTCCACCATTGGTGGCAGCTAGGGGTTAACTCCAGGACTGATGTCATTGCGCTATGCACGATAACGCCAGTCGTCAGGGGGAGATCCCGGAAGCTTGGCGACATCCAAGATGTCGGCCAGCTCCGGGAGAGGATCACGATTCGGCCCCCAAGGGGTTAAAGCCAGCCACTGTTTGGAAGGGCAGGCTGTGCCCTTCCAAACGGTGCCTGACTTTCACCGCTTCCCCCAGCTGATCATGAAGGAGAGAGGTCTAAAGGACCCCCTCCCTTTCAGGCACCTTCCCCGCACTCACAGGGGGGGCGCCTGTAATAGATGTCATTGCGCTAGCGCAATGACATTTATTGTCCCCGCCAGGATCCCCGAGTGCCGGGCTGACATCCAAGATGTCAGCCCGCACCGGGGGGGGGGGGCGCAGCAATCGGCCGGAATCCCAGCTGATTGCTGCCTCCTGTGTTAGGACACGCTCAGCACGTCCATAGCACAGGAGAACCACTTGGCTGGACTCGCTGAGCACATCCTTAGCAGCCAAGTGGTTAATAGCATTAAACAGATCCAAAAACCGAACTGTACCCAAATCATTGCCCCCAGCATGCACCACCAAAACAACCCCCCCCCCTCGAGACCCGCCTGGACAGCACTAATGGAAAACATGGGCCCACCTCAAACCCCTACCCACCGAATTCTCACCACCTCGGGGGGAAAACCCAAGTTGCGACCGTGCACCCGCCGCTCAGCCCTCTGCGCCACCCAGTGAATGTAGGAATGTCCAAGTAGCTACACAACACGAGGAGGAGAACCTGAAATCATAAGAGATGAGGCCGAATGTAAGAACGCACGTGCTCAGAGAACCATCTACCCAAACGCCACAACATATTCCCCGAATCTCCTTCACTAGCGGCAACCGTGGCCACTCCAATCCAAAAAGAAAGCATAGCAAAGCGCAAAGGATCCCACCCCAGCTGGCACAAACATCTTTTGAAAATCATCGAGAACTGATACCTCGTCAAGAGCCTACCATCCTCAGGGATCAAGAAAGAACCCCCCCTCAGGACGCCGTGCCAAATACGCCTGAGCCAATCCCACCGGAAAACCAAAATCCCCTGTCATGCCCAACCGCACCCAGGCCCCCATACCTAGCTGATTCGTTTTCGACTTAGTTATATACAAAGAAACACTACCACCACGTCACATGGCCAAACAACAATCCCGTGGAAACCATATCGCCCCTAGGTACCAATTCCCAAACCTGCAAAGCCACCTAAAAACAAAATGCAAAGGCAACACCACCTCGTAAGCATCAATTATTATTATTATTATTCTTTATTTATAAAGCGCCAGCATATTCCGCAGCGCTGTACAATAAGCACAGTATAGACAGGGTTACAATACATTGAACAACATTTGACAAACAGTACAGGAGGAGATGAGGGCCCTATTCCCGTAGGAACTCGCAATCTAGGAGGGTTGGGGTTGGAAACAGGAGGAGAGGACTGTAAGGTGAGAGTGATTGATGGTTGCGTCAGTGAGTTGGGTGGTAGGCTTCCCTAAATAGGAACGTTTTCAGGGAGCGTTTGAGGGAAGAGAAGTTAGGGGAAAGTCTGACAGTACGAGGGAGAGCGTTCCAGAGAGTGGGGGCTGCGCGTGAGAAATCCTGCAGTCTATCATGGGAAGAGGTGATGCGGGGAGAAGCTAGGCGCAGGTCACTGTTTGACCTTAGGGAGCGGGCCGGGGTGTATTTGGTGATTAGTGAGGACAGATAATGGGGAGTTGAGTTAGTGAGGGTTTTGTAGGTAAGGATAAGGATTTTGAACTTAATTCTGCAGTGGATGGGGAGCCAGTGAAGGGACTCGCAGAGGGGAGCGGCAGAGACAGAGCGGCGGGTGAGGTGAATTAGCCTGACGGAGGCGTTCAGGATGGATTGTAGGGGGGAGAGGCGGGACAAAGGGGGGCCAGATAAGAGATTATTGCAATAGTCGAGTCGGGAGATTACCAGGGCGTGTATGAGTTGTTTTGTGGTGACAGCGGCAAGAAATGGCCGAATTCTGGAAATATTACGCAGTTGGTATCGGCAGGAGGAGGAAAGAGACTTGATGTGGGGGATGAAGGAAAGAGCAGAGTCAAGTGTAACTCCAAGGCAGTGAACTTGGTTTGATGGGGAGATGGTGATACCCTCCACCGTGATAGAGAAGTCAGGAGGTGGGGAGGCATTGGAGGGAGGAATAAGTAGGAGTTCAGTCTTTGACATGTTGATCTTTAGGTGGTGGGAGGCCATCCAGGAGGAGATGCCAGATAAACAGTCACTGACTTTTGAAAGGACAGGGGGAGAGAGATCAGGGGTAGAGAGGTAGATCTGAGTGTCATCAGCGTAGAGGTGGTAATTAAAGCCAAAGCTGTTGATGATTTTGCCCAGAGAGGAGGTGTAGATGGAAAAGAGCAGAGGACCAAGGACAGAGCCTTGAGGTACACCAACAGATAGAGGCAATGAGGAGGAGGAGTTACCAGCAAAGGACACACAGAAGGATCTGTTGGATAAATAGGAGTCAACCCAAGCAAGTGCAGTGTCACCGAGACCCAGAGAGTTGAGGGTCTGTAGAAGGAGGGGGTGGTCAACAGTGTCAAAAGCAGCCGAGAGGTCAAGCAGGATGAGAATAGAATAGTGGCCATGTTTTTTAGCAGTTAGGAGGTCGCTGGTGACTTTGGTGAGGGCAGTTTCAGTTGAGTGTAGGGGACGGAAGCCAGATTGCAGGGGGTCAAGTAGGGAATTGGAGGAAACAAATCAAAACAAATACCAGGCAAAGCTCCCAAGATGTCCAAAAATAACTTGCCCAATAGTGGCCTCCGGGAATCAGAGGAACTGAGACGTCTCCAACCCGCTACCATTTGGCGAAAAAGAAAATCCTTGCCCAAATCCTCCGATCCCAAAAAACAGCACAAAAAGGACAAGGCCTACAAAACCCTCGCTACCCTTGACACAGACCTTCCCTTGCTGTGAAGGCTTTCCCAAAAGACCAGCGTAGCCCATCTCCGGTCCTCAGTCCGCCGCCAACCCCGCTCCCCCTTAGCCACATACCCCCAGTTCCTCCAAACCGACATATACAACCTCAATCAGTCGGGTCAGTCCAGTGAAATGAGGGTCCACTACCAAAGAGGAAACGGGGTCGCAGTTTCAGCCGCCTCCGGAGCCACCAGCCAAAAACAGTCCCACTGATACCGAGAGAGAGAGTCAACAATAACATTGCCCATGCCTGGCACATGCTTTGCCAGCCCCCAGATATTATGTTCAAGGCAGCACAGCACCAGATGGTGCAACAACGCCAAACCAGGAGGAGAACTAGACGACGAGCGGTTCACCACGTGCACCATGCAGAGGTTGTCTATCCAAAACACAACCCGCCGGTGCGCCAGACTCTCCCCACAGTTCCAGGGAATTGGGAACAATTCCAGGAACGTTAAATTTCTGATCAACCGGCCAGGCTTGGGCACACCACCTACCTTGAAAATACACCCCAAACCTGTGCGCCCCCAAAGCATCAGTGAACAATTCCAAGGATCTATTGTCCAATTCCAGCTCTTGCCAATATGTGCAGCCATTAAAGTTGAGCAAAAAGGACTGCCAAACCACCAAATCTGCTTTCAATGGCCTGGTGATATGCACAAAATGATGAGGCATAGACAGGTCAACCCTGGCCAAAGATAGCCTCCGACAAAACACCCTGCCCATGGGCATGACCCGACATGCAAAGGTCAAATGTCCCAACAACGACTGCAGTTCAGAGAGCAGCAACTTTGGCACACTCTGAGCCCTAAGAATCAACCTCGGTAAAATTGCCATTTTATCCTGAGGCAACCGAAAAACTCTCCATACGGAATCAAGGTCAATACCCAAAAAGGACAACCTACAACACGGCCCTTCCATTTTGGCCGTCATCAACGGAACTCCAAACTTCACCGCCACCTCCCCGAAAACCTGAACCAAAACTAGACAAACAGAAGAACCAGCCGGACCGACAAACAAAAAAATCATCCAAGTAATGGACCACCAAACGAACTCCTGACCTCCGACAGACGACCCACTGGAGAAAAGATGCAAAAATTTCAAAATATCGGCAAGATGACGAACACCCCATAGGAAGGCACTGATCATAATAAAATTCACCCCGAAAAGAACACCCCAGAAGGTGGTAACACTCAGGATGAATAGGAAGCAGCCTAAAAGCTACTTCCACATCAGCCTTAGCCATCAAACAACCAGGACCGGCTTCCCTGATGAACAGCAATGCTTTGTCAAATGATGCGTAAAGCACCTGGCAACATTGCTTGCCAATACTGTCATTGACGGAAGACCCCGGCAGGTATGATAGATGATGAATCAAACAAAATTTTCCTTCCTCCTTTTTTGGAACAACTCCCAACGGGGAAATCCTCAAATTAGCAAACATCAAGTCCTCAAATGGCCCCGCCATCCTACTCACCCGAACCTCTTGGGCCAGTTATTCAGCCACAACCTCTTCATGTTGCGGCACCAAAACCAAATTACGGGCAAATTGAGGAAAATCCGAAGGCGTAGACGGAATTTTAAAACCATAAAAGAAACCATCCCTCAAAAAGGAAGCAAGCTTATTATTGGGGTAACCTTCTAACCAAGGCAGCATCGCGAGGACACTCACCAGAGACTCCCCGGGCACCAAACTCCTCCCGACCGGCAGGTTTAGTGGTCCCGACCTTCCCCTTTTTAAAGCACCTAAATGCTGGGTGGCCACCCCCGCAGCTGGAACACTCATGCCTGAAGCGACAAGAGGCGGCCCACCAACAGTGGGACTCATTGAAGAGCCAACAACACCCCTTACGCGCCGATGTGGCCACCTCTGATTTCAGGCTAGTTATTTCTAATGAAAAATTTGAATTTTTTGCTAAATATTCTGAACATAAGTTTTCAAATAATAAATGTTCTATGGGTGCACACCCTAATGCAACGGCCAGTGATAATAAGGCTTGGCTAATTATGTTAAATTCTTTAGTTTATGCACAGAGTTTGCAAACTAAAACGTGGACTCTCTGGCCAGTTACCATGCTGACATGTAGTTTCTAACCCAGTGAGCTTGCAATCCAATATTACATTCAGGTAAAACTAATGCCACGGCCTATATTTTACCCACAGAGTTTACAATACAATGTTACAATCAGGTACGAGAAATTGGCAAATGTCGTGCCCATTCTATAGAAAGATAGTAGGGAGGAATTGGGGAACTATTAGCCAGTTAGTTTTACTTCGGTATTGGGGAAATTAATGGAAACCATCAGGGTTATTCAAAGAGAGGTGAAAAGCAGGAGAATGACTGGAGAATGAAAAATTCTAGGTCAAAATATTCAAACCAGAAAGATTCTCCTTTTCACCTCACTTTCCAAATCGGCTATTTTGACCTAGAATTTTTCATTCTCCAGTCATTCTCCTGCTTTTTCACCGCTCTCTGAATAACCCTGCATGTTAAAGGAAAGGATTGTTGATGATTAAAAAAAAACATACAGGGTTATTCAAAGAGAATCGAAAAGCCACCGCACTTTCGGTGACTTTTCGTTCTCTTCAATTCGGTTCGATTTGGCAATCCCATTTCAGTGACCCTGCGGTGTATTCAGAAAGCACCACGGGGCCGCCGAAATGCAGGGAAAAGTCGCCACAAACCCGCCGACAACTCACCGCAAAACGAGGGCGAACGGACACCGAAACGTGCAAAAAACCATCTGGATTAACCCGCCGGAAAAACTTGATTAGGAGCCAATCACAGGCAGTGCAGCCACCGGAAAAAGCCGACAGCGCAGACGAATGGTGTGAATAAATTAGAAAACAGTTTGCTTGAATGTTTGAAAAGTGAAACGCTGTTTGCAAAGAAACTATTGAGCGAAAATGTCTGAAATTTTCATATGAGGTCCAGGGAATGATAATAAAAAGGGCTGTTACAGAAAAAATAAGTAAACTTAAATTTTTTTTTTAAAAAATCCCGAATTTTTTTTAAAATATCCTAAAAAACCTATAAATAAAGAGATTCTTTACTGCAGAATATTATAATGAACAGTTTATTAGATATTGAATTAAAACGGGAATATTTTTAACATTGAAGCCTATGGGATTCTCCTGAATAAATCTGCCGCATGAAGCCACCGAATGGCAGGGCAATTCGGCAACTTTTCACTGCTGGTTTTTGTTCTCTGAATAGATAAAGCATTGCTTCTCTATGGGGATTTCTCTGCCCTCGAACAGGCACCGTATGTGCAGGCAATTCGCCAAGATTTGGCGAATTGCCTGCTCTCTGGATTTCAGAGTTCAGTTCCCTTTCGGGAGCCATTCAGATCTCTTTGAATAACCCTGATAGATTAAAAGATCAGAAACAACATGGGTTTACCTCAGGGAGATCATGCCAAACTAATCTTATTGATTTTTTTGATTGGGTAACAAAAATAATAGACACAGGTGGTGCAGTAGACATTGCTTATTTAGATTTCAGTAAGGCTTTTGATACTGTTCCGCATAGAAGGCTTATCAATAAATTGCAATCTTTGAGCTTGGATTCCAATATTGTTGAATGGATTAGGCAGTGGCTGAGTGACAGGCAACAGAGGGTTGTGGTAAATGGAGTTTATTCGGCGCATGGTCTTGTTACCAGTGGGGTACCTCAGGGGTCAGTACTTGGACCCATTCTCTTTAATATTTTTATTAGTGATATTGCAGAAGGTATTAATGGAAAAGTATGTCTTTTTGCTGATGACACAAAGATTTGCAACAGGCTTGACGTTCCTGGAGGGATCAGCCAAATGACAAATGATTTAGGTAAACTAAAAAAATGGTGGGAGCTGTGGCAATTGAGTTTTAATGTGGATAAGTGCAAGATAATGCACCTGGGACGTAAAAACCCAAGGGCTGAATATAGAATATTTGATACAGTCCTAACCTCAACATCTGAGGAAAGGGATTTAGGGGTTATTATTTCAGAGGATCTAAGGGTAAGTATTCAATGTAATAGAGCAGCAGGAAATGCTAGCAGAATGCTTGGTTGTGTAGGGAGAGGTATTAGCAGTAGGAAAAGGGAAGTGCTCATGCCACTGTACAGAGCACTGGTGAGACCTCACTTGGAGTACTGTGTGCAGTACTGGAGACCGTATCTCCAGAAGGATATAGACCTCTTAGAGAGAGTTCAGAGAAGGGCTACTAAAATGGTGTACGGCTTGAAGGAGAAAAGTTACCAGGAAAGGGTTAAAGATCTTAACATGTACAGCTTGGAAGAAAAAATGCAGTGGAAGATGTACAATTGGCGCTATAATTAATCAAAAAAAAAACGTCTGCAAGGTACTGGTGTATCTATGCCCACACGATACACAGAATGTCAATAGGAAATCAAGATATACAGGGTTATTCAGAGAGCGTGTAAAGCAGGAGAATGACTGGAGAATGAAAAATTCTAGGTCAAAATAGCCAAACCAGAAAAATTCTCCCTTTCATCTCACTTTCCAAATCGGCTATTTTGACCTAGGATTTCTCATTCTCCTGCTTTTCACATCTCTGAATAACCCTAATAGTCCTCGCGCTTGTAGTGGGAGATTCTTCAGTCCTCAAAATATCCACCTCCAGGCCTTCACTTCCAGCAGGATTAGACAGGATCTATCCAAACTGCAAACCTGGCTCCTGCAGTATCACCGCAATCAGGACACCAGAGTAAGGGAGCAAGGACCCAGATGAAAAGGATAAAAAAAAGCCAGTAAATCAGCCTACTGGCTTTTTTATCCTTTTCATCTGGGTCCTTGTTCCCTTACTCTGGACTATATCTTGATTTCCTTTAGCTTGGAAGAAAGACGAGACAGAGGAGATATGATAGAAACATTTAAATACGTAAAGGGAATCCACAAGGTAGAGGAAGGGAGTATATTTAAAAGGAAACAAAGTAGCAAAACAAGAGGACATAGTCTTAGATTAGAGGGGCAAAGGTTTAAAAGTTACATCAGAAAGCATTATTTTACTGAGAGGGTGGTGGATACATGGAACAGTCTTCCAGTAGAAGTGGTAGAGGCCAAAACAGTAATTGAATTTAAGCAGGCATGGGATAGGCATAAGGCTATCCTAAACAAAAGATAAATCCAGGTAAAGTATCCATGTAATTGGGCAGACTAGATGGGCCAAAAGAATATGTCAGCAGATAAGAACCTATGTTGCCACAGTCTTTATTTTACCCATAGATGGCATTGATGCTACAGTATTCTCACGACTGGGTTGTGACGGGTCGAGCCCAGGTGTGGTGACAAGTGTGGAGTGAGGCAGGAGTAACCAAAAAGGGAACACTGAATAATAAGAACAGGTAGCTGGGCGAGACAGGAATGGGACAGACATACAAAAGGCACAAGACACAAGATAGGATGCCGGCATTTCAGATGTTCAAAATTCAAACAGCAGCAGGAGAAGCTTCTGCCGTCGTCATCTAATTCTCTGGTTTTGAAACGTTAATATTCTTTTCGCTTGCAACAACGGCAACGTTTTACATTGTTATCCCTAGCATAAAAATGCACCTTATGGTTTAACACACAGAGCTTGCAATCTAATCCAGAAGTTTCAAACTCTGGCGCCCCCCAGTTGTTTCTGACCTATAACACCCATGATTCTCTGGCTATTTATTGCACTCAGAGTTCTGGGAATTGTAGGCAATAAACATCTGGGGTGGCCGGAGTTTGAGATCCCTGGTCTAACCCTGCATGCACTGACCGAGGCGATGCCGCGCTATGGTTATAAATCAGAAAATGTGCATTCCAAAGGAGCAGGGAAGGAAAGGAGCTATAGGAGTTCTTGATACTCACGGTGGTTGGGCGTAGGATCCGGCAAATCGGGCGAGCAGCAGTGTGAGACCCAGCAGTGTGCACCCCATCATGCATACAGGATGCTCTGCTTGACCTTCTGGATGGGGCTTTATATATATGGGACATTTCTGGTAGAGCAGGAAGATTTAGCAAATAATCTCTCTAATCAGTAACGGGGGGGGGGGACTCATGGAATTTCCAAATATTGAGATTTCCAGTAAACTGCAATTGCCTCACAGTGCATGGGGGGGGCTGTGTCCTTCACCCAGCAGTAGGTACACAGACAGCCTGCCAAAAGTTATATAATATCAATCGTTGTGCAGCCTGACTAGGTGTCATATACAGTATAAAGAGTCGAACTTAATATGCAGGAACAGGCAAATAAGATCGTAATATTGGTTTTATTTACTATAAACACCGGAGGGGGCTAAACAGAAACAATACTGAATGAAATGAATAAGCAGATGGGTGAGGCAGGAAAACAGGAGACGCTGGATATTGATATAACGCAGAGCAGCAAGGCCAGAGAAAAGAACTAAGTAATAAACGAGAAATAGGTAATAATCACTGAATAACAGGAGGATAAGTATAACAATAGGGATAACTGAGAACATAGAATGAAACAGAACAAGAAAGAGGCTGGTTAAAGTAAATACAAGATTAAGGTGGAAACAGAGCGACACTACAGGAACTTATTATGGATACTGGGGAGGACAAACAAAGGGTTAACTACGAGGATATACACAGCAGACAGAGGAGATCAAAAATAGGGTTTAACCCCTTCAGTGCGGGTGACGTGTGGGGGGACGTCCTGGGATGTCCCTGCAGCATTCTGAGGACGTCTCCCACATGTCATGTGTATCAAAATGTATAGAGCCAGAACAGAGAGTGTTTGGTTCCAGGGGACGTTTAATATATGTTGCACTGCCGTTAAGCAGGAAATAGTTAATCAGGAAGTCAGACACATGGACACTGACTAGAAGTTTAGAGCTGACGTTTATAGAACTTGTTTATAAGATGTTTTGTTAATAAATTTGTGGCAGGAATGGGCCATAAATTAGCCGCCATCTTATATATCGGCAGCCATCTTGGGTGGAACTATGGTTCACATAATTGTTAATATCGACTATTAACTGACATTCGAAGAGTTTGCATAGATAATAACATTTCAATAGAATCCAAGGATAGCAATTAAATGAAGAATCCGGCCTGAATAAACAGAGGTGCCAAAAGAACTGATTTAGGTTTGCCAAGGCTGAAGAAGTCACAGGCAGGAGTAGAGAGAGAACAAAGAAGTCCCTTAGGCCATCTGGACTCTTATCTGGTTTAGGAGGAACAGGCTCTCTGGGGAGTGAAAGTGCCAGGATCTAGCTAGCTTCTAAATCATCTAACTGTCCTAATTGTATAAGAAAATGTCAAATTGTGGAATGTCTTTGTGTCCAAATGAGGGGAAGGCACTATTGCCTGGGGAAGGGCAAGAGTGCCCAGGGGAGGGCACCTGGGATGTACCTTTTTACTAATCGATGTATAAGAATTGGATCCCCAAATTGGGGAGCTCGCTCAAGCTTTGCGATACATTCCAGCTTGGGTCCGACGTCATAATAAAGAATGCTTTTTCCTGCCATTGACTCGTATCCGGCCTGTCATTGACCGCACTGTGCCGACCTTTCTCCCGACAGAACTGAGTGGATTCCAGTAACAAATTTACCATAGCACTGCAGCTGGAGTCTGAGAGGCTATTTCATAAGCAGCAACATTTATACATGGTATACATCATGGATGTTCCGCCACCCTGCGGGAAGTCCCGACTGTTCCAGGTGAAGTCCGGTGGTGGTCTGACTTACCCAACGTCAGACCTCTTTCCGCGGGACTCCGCTTCGGGCACAATGACGTAATTTTCAGGTGGAAGATCACCTGAAAGGAGGGGGAGGGTTCTTTTGGATCCATCTCCCTCCCGATCAGGAGAAAGTAAGGGGTAAAGCCAGGCACCGCCGAAAGGGGGAGAGTCTCCTCTTTCAAGTGATGCCTGACATTGACCCCTGAGGTGACAGTCGGCGATCCGGCACCGTTCGGTGCCTGATCGTGGCCTAGTTCTTTGGGGGCTGCCATCTTGGATGGCAGCTCCACCTCGGGTCCCCTCTCGTCATCTGACATCATCACGCAATGCCCCCCCCATTATCATGATGTCATTGCGTCATTGCATGTTTGGTATCATTGGAAAGGCCAGAGCCTGTTGGTGCCGAATCGTGATCCAGCCCCAAGGGGTTAAAGGCAGCCACCGCTTGGAACGGCAAGCAGTATCTGCCTTTTTGCAGTGCCCCGTATGGATGGGGAGGGAGAGAGGTCCAAAAAAAACCCACATCACTTCAGGTGCCTTCCCCGCACTGGTGGGGGAGTGCTGGAATAGACGTCATCGCGCCCAGCGCGATGACGCTATTCCTGCCAGATGGGGTCCTGGAGACTGGGCTGACATCCAAGATGTCAGCCCGCACCGGGGGGCCACAGCAATCGGCCGGCTGATCGCGGCTGCAGTGGGGACCCTCAGCGCGTCCTCCACAGCCACGTGTACATGCAGCATGACGCGCTGAGCGCATCCTCCGCATAGAAAAGGTTAAATATAGAGTAAAATAGAAAATTTGCACAGATTGCTGTTCTGAGATTCGTTTAAAAATTTAAATAATGTAAATTCGCTCATTTTAAATTTTTCATGCATTCGTTTATCCAGAACAGAAATATTGTTGGAATGAAAGATTCTGAAATCAAGATGGTGTCCCCTATCTTACACAACTTCACACGCGGTCTGCATTATCAACATACAGGCAGAAATGGCCTTTGTGTCAAATACTGTAACTGTAATAAACATAAAATGTTCAGATCTCCTGCTTATGGGGATTTGTAGTGATCATAATAAGATTAGCAATACAGCTTCCAACAAATACTAATACTGTATCTGTATGTGCCGCATAATGCCTGTGTATGGGAATTACAGTAACACCATGTATCTGTATGTGCAGCATAATGCCTGTGTATGGAAATTACAGTAACACCTTGTATCTGTATGTGCTGCATAATGCCTGTGTATGGAATTACAGCAACACCTTGTATCTGTATGTGCTGCATAATGCCTGTGTATGGCAATTACAGCAACACCTTGTATCTGTATGTGCTGCATAATGCCTGTGTATGGGAATTGCAGCAACACCTTGTATCTGTATGTGCTGCATAATGCCCGTGTATGGCAATTACAGCAACACCTTGTATCTGTATGTTTATTTATTTATTTATAAAGGATTTTACCACAAAGGATACATTGAGATTTCTCTCGTTTTCAAGTATGTCCTGGGTTCAAGAACTTTGAGTGGTTACAGAAATACAAAATCGTAAAATGCAAGATATTAACACAAAACAAATATACAGATTAACAGAAAAATAAATATGTAGGAAATAAAGTCATTATGTTACATGTTTACAGGTGCATTCTGTATATAGTCACTATGTTACATGTTTACAGGTGCATTCTGTATATAGTCACTATGTTACATGTTTACAGGTGCATTCTGTATATAGTCACTATGTTACATGTTTACAGGTGCATTCTGTATATAGTCACTGTTACAGGTTTACAGGTGCATTCTGTATATAGTCACTATGTTACATGTTTACAGGTGCATTCTGTATATAGTCACTATGTTATATGTTTACAGGTGCATTCCGTATTGAGGTATGTTAATAGGGAACTCTTAAGGGTCTTTAGACTGGGGGAAGTGTGATGGCGTCTGGGAGGTTATTCCATATTTGCTGTGCTTTGTAGGAAAACGAGCCACTTTCCTTTTGTATTGTGGTATTGCAAGTTAGGTGCAGGTCCTGGATCGGAGGTTATAAGATGAGGGAACTGCTGGGGAAGCAGCCTATTCAGGTAGGGTGGCAGCTTCCCAGAAAAGTTCTTAAACACCAGGTTGGAAAGGTGAAGGGTTCATCTAGAGTCCAGTGATGTCCTGTTTAGTTCTTTTAAGGAGTGGATGACGCGAGGAAAACAATGGAAGGATGGCTCAGGCAGCCAATGGGGGTCAGGAAAGCCAAGGCGTCTCGTCAGGTCTCGAAGATGGCTGCTGAGTTAGGCCGCAGGCATAGGCCCAAAATCAGGGTAGGCTGCAACTGCACGTAGGATGGCAGCAGGTGAGCTCGGCACCCCCTCCCCAAGTCCAGGGCAACAATACCCACAAGAAGGGTCTCAAAATAGATGGGGAGTACGTGAAAATTTAAAGAAAAGAATATATCTGCAGGAGAGCTCAGCAACATGCGTCCTCTCCCGTCAACAGTCAGCTCCGCCCCCCAAATTTTTATTTTATGCTGACAGTATAATGAATTAAATTTGTTAGATACCATTTCGTTTTGAATTCGGATCAAATCGATGCGTTATTTTGGAAGTACTTCCGAAATACGAATTAACGAATTTTGTTCTGAATTCCAATTCGTTCCGAAACGAATGCACACCTCTAGTATGGATGGTTCATGATCTATATTTTTGCAAAGCCAAGAATTTATCCTACAGATTGATATCCAACAAGACTATTCTAAAAGGGACCATTTTCGAGGAATGGAGCCAAGCTCATTCTGAATTCGTAACCCTATCATGTGAGATGTCTAAGGAGTGAGGAAGATATAACTGTTTAAAAATATATACATCATGCCAGGGTCATATATATACGTTGAGATATATTAGAAATGTAAGGGATAACATGTTAGGAAAATGCTTAAAATTTTAAATGGGCTGGCAAGGGACTAATCTTGCACCCCCTGCTGTGTCCCTGAAATCTGAGCACTGCGGAATATGCCGGTGCTTTATAATTAAAGATTATTATTAATAATAATAATAATCTGAGAACCAGGAGAGTTGAATAAATTTTAGCTACAGATGTACCATGTACTTTTACTTTGGGGGTCAAGCTACTTGAAGTACCTGCCATTTCCACCAGAGCCCCCCTGGGACATACTCCCCAGTTCTAGCTGTATGTAAGGAGATAGGGTTTCTGTTATGTTTAGCCTGTTTATTTTTTGTTTGTGGTGTAAATAATCTTGTACTATCCGTTTAAACTGTAAATGCACTGTGACCATTTTTCTTGTCATAATAAATATTCCTTTAGTAAGCTCTGCCTTTGTCTGATATTAGAAACACGTTTCCTGAAGAGACATTTGTCCTAATAGGTTTGAGGCCTTGCGAGTTTCTAGATGATCTACTAAATTGGGTATGATGGAGTCAGTCTACTAAACTTTGTTTTGTAGGTTTAATTTAATGGGGCATTTCAGGCCACCTCCATTTCATACTTGGCAAATGACCTGTGGTTGCAGAAGTTAATTAGGGTAAGTGGGTATCGATAAGGGGTCAGTTAGTCATTATTTTGGGTCTAGCATAGACAAATAGTGATTTTTAACCCCTTCACTCACTTAGCCGATTCATGTGCCTGCCTGGAGGCACTAATGATTGGAGGAAATATTGCTCCTGGGCTCACAGGACAAGCTGCTGATTGTGGCTTGAAGTGCAAAGTTTACCTGATTCCTGGAATAGATTTCTCAAAGTGCAGTGCAAACACATACTGTACATACAAGGTTTTTTGCTGAGCAATGGAAAATGGACAATGTAAGCAAAAATACTTTCCAAATCCATCCATTTGGCCTATAATTTTAAATTCTCCACCAATTCCCCACCTTTGGGGGGTTATTCACAAAACAGTACACAGTAAACAATTCCCCAACAGGAGTACAAACAACTGCAGGAGAAACTTCGGAAATCAGTTATCTACTCCCTGTGTTTGAATTTACCTCTCGGGATCGATGACATTCATAGTTATTGGAACAACAGCAATATTCCCCATTCTTTGCAACCATGGCGAACTACTATAGGGTCTATTCACAATGCACTGAAATTGCGTGCGATTCCGGTACGTTTTGTTTCGATGCAATTTGGTGCATCTTGGTGATTCCATTTCACAGAAAATAAGGTAACTGAAGCAGTTATCGGACATTGTCAAAAACTGCCAAATTACACTGGTAACTGCCGAATTGCGCCAAATTAGCATCGGCGAATTCCGCCGAACTGCAAAAAAATAATAAAAAAGTCCTTAAAATAATAATAAAAAAGGTCTGTTACAAAATAAAAAAAGTATTTTAAAAAAAATACTAAAACCAATCATAATCAAAAAAAATCCAAAAAGGTGCACAAAAAATTAAAATGATTTTGCAAAAAAAATTAAAAGAATAAAGGGTCTTTTAAAAAAAATAATAATTAAAAATGATATTTTATTTTTACATTGAATCCTATGGGATTTGCCTGTTTAAACCTGTCGAACTGGAAATCGGGCCATTTCAGTGCAGTATTTAGCGAATTGACAGTTTAGTCCCTTGCCAGCCCATTTCAAATTTTAAGCATTTTCCTAACATGTTATCCCTTACATCTATATATATAATCGCGAAAGTCCTGACTGACTGACTCATCAACGCCCAGCTGAAACTGTTTAACCTAGGAACGTGAAATTTTTAGGGTGCACTGTTTTTATGATGTAGGCACCCACTAAGGAAGAATTTTTGGAAACTCCGCCCCTAAGGGGGTGAAAAAGGGGGTTGAATATTTTAAACAGGCTACCTATATCTTAAAAACAGACGATGTTACAGACGTGAAAATCGGTATTTAGATTCTTCTTGAAAAATTTAAAAACACGTATTTTACCTTTTTTCAAAAATACAACTGGGGCAAAAAAGGGGGGTTGAATTCCTTGGGGGGGAAAAAGGGGGGTTGAATACTTTTATCATAAACGCGAAAGTCCTGACTGACTGACTCATCAACGCCCAGCTGAAACCGTTTAACCTAGGAATGTGAAATTTTGAAGGTGCACTGTTTTTATGATGTGGGCAACCACTAAGGAAGGATTTTTGGAAACTCCGCACATAAGGGGGTGAAAAAGGGGGTTGAATATTTTAAACAGGATACCTATAGCTCAAAAACAGAAGATGCTACAGATGTGACAATCGGTATTTAGATTCGTCTTGAAAAATAAAAAAAAACGTATTTTACCGTTTTTCAAAAATCCAAGTGGGGGGGCGAAAAAAGGGGATTGAATATTTTAAATATTTTAAACAGGATACCTGTATCTCCAAAATAGACGATGTTACAGTCCTGAAAATTGGTATTCAGATTAGTTTTGAAAAATAAAACAACACATATTTTACCATGTTCTGAAAATTCCTTGGGGGGGCAAAAAGGGGTGTTGAATACTTTTATCAGTATACCTATATTTCAAAAACCGAAGATGTTACAGGTGTGAAATTTGGTATTTACAATCATGTTGAAGAAAACAAAAAATGTGTTTTGCCATTTTCCACAAATCCAAATAAGGGGGGGGTCGAGGGAAAGGGGTCTGAATACTATTTATCAGTATATCTATATTTCAAAAACCAAGATGTTACAGGAGTAAAGTTTGGTAATTACAATCTTTTGAAAATAAAGAAACATGTGTTTTACCATTTTCCAAAAATCCAAGTGGGGGTAAAAAAAAGGGGGTGAATACTTTTAAACAGGATACCTACATCTCAAAATCAGAAGATGTTACAGACGTGAAAATTGGTATTTGGATTTGTCTTGAAAATAAAACCACACGTATTTTACCATTTTCCAAAAATCCAGTGGGGGGGGGGCAAAAAGGGGGATGAATACCTTTTCACTATACCTATATTTCAAAAATCAATGATGTTACAGGTGTGAAATTCAATATTTATAATCTTCGTGCAAAAAAAACCATGTTTTACCATTTTCTGAAAATCCAGTTAAGGGGGGTGGGGGAAAGGGATGTGAATACTTTTATCAGTATACCTATATTTCAAAAACCAAAGATGTTACAGATGTGAAATTTGGCACTTACATGCTTCTAGAAAAATAAAAAAACACTTGTTTTATAATTTTCCAAAAATCCCAAGTGGGGGGAAAGGGGGGTTCTACCAATAAAAACTCAAGTTTCTTTTAAAAAACAATTTTAGCAAATCCTAAAATCAATGCGAGCGAAGCCGCGGGCAAAAGCTAGTTTCTAATATATCTCAACGTATATATATGACCCTGGCATGATGTATATATTTTTAAACAGTTATATCTTCCTCACTCCTTAGACATCTCACATGATAGGGCAACGAATTCAGAATGAGCTTGGCTCCATTCCTCGAAAATGGTCCCCTCCAGAATAGTCTTGTTGGATATCATTCTGTAGGATAAATTCTTGGCTTTGCAAAAATATATATCATGAACCATCCATACTAGAGGTGTGCATTCGTTTCGGAACGAATTGGAATTCAGAACGAAATTCGTTAATTCGTATTTCGGAAGTACTTCCAAAATAACGCATCGATTTGATCCGAATTCAAAACGAAATGGTATCTAACAAATTTAATTCATTATACTGTCAGCATAAAATAAAAATTTGGGGGCGGAGCTGACTAGAGACACGGCCCTGCAGTGCACTTGCAGAATGCAGAGGAGATCCTGATGTTCCAACGAGGATTGGCCTGTCACGGAAAGGGCAGGCCCTGGCTGCGCTCCTTGGTACCCTGGAGTTCTTACCTGATGTGGTGGAGGCTGGCCAGATCGCGTCATGTGGCAGTCCGGTGGGGCTCACTGGAAATCCGCTGTCCTTCAGGGTGCTGAGATGGTCTGGTGGCTGCGGGCTGATTTTGGATTCCTGGAGATGCAGGGGCCGGTCTGCTGCTGACACTGTAGGGGCCTGATACCTGACATTTCACGCAGATGGGAATTATCCGCCGCTATGATGACCTACTTTGCTGACCCGGTGTGCCCTCAGATGAGCTTCTCCCGCGCCATGCTGGGGGCCCAGTCTTTTCCTGAACTTTGGGATACCGGTTGACATTATAGATGTATGTGTGGGCCGTTGCCCCCCCTTGTGTTACCCTGCACCCCTGTCACTCATTGAGGACATTCTTTTGTTTTTTTTTGCTTTTCATGATCCCCCCCTCACTGGCTTAAACTCAGAGACATTATTTTTGTCCCTTTTGCTGACTTCTGTGGTGTATAGAGTAATTCTGATGTGTTTGTGGACGCTGGGGGCCTCTTTCATTCTCCTTTTCTTTGGCAGAACAGGGCTTCCTCCGGGTGTGCCACTATGGCAGCTACCATGGCTCTGCCTGCCATAATTGGCCCCCGAGAGCCCTGGCCACGTGACATTTGTCCTCCATGGCCTCCTTGTCCTTTGGACCATCTGGAGTGAGCCAGGAGAGTCACGTAGTTGTCCTTTGCCATACCCCCCCCCCCCCCCCTCTACCTTTTCTTTTCCCTTTTTTTTTTTATTTATTTATTTTACTTTATTTTATTTTTGGTCTCTGGCTCCCACCTTTCATTGTTTTGCTTTATTGCTGTTTACACCAGTGCTTCCTTTCTTGTTGGTCCTGCGCGGCCATTGTTTGTCACTGATTTATTTTCCTGCAGTCATGTCTTTAAAATAGAAAATTTGAAAAAAAAAATTTTTGATTAATTGGGGTTTTATTTAGTGATCCGAAATTCGAATTGATATATCAACTATCAAATTGATAATAAAATAAAATGCATACAATACAAGTAATGCAGTTAGCAAACAACTTTATGAAATAAATTAATTTTGTTTCACTGTTTCACAAGTAGCTGCTGTGTCCCTGTTAATTTGACTCAAATACTAAGTGAGACAGCTTAGTATTTAACCCTGGTAAAAAAAGGGGAAACAACTAAATGGAAAAATAGAAATGGACAATCATAGCGCAACACTGCGGGTTAGGCTAGGGACAGATGAGCGCATTTTCTGCAGCCACCGTCAAAATGTACGTCGATGCGTGCGCACGCATTTTTTCACGGAATACGCTTAAGTGGTCAGACGATGCGCAATTCTGGACGTATTTCATGACGATGGGGTGAAAAGAAGTCTAGGGAAATCCGGCTGTTTGAACGTTATGTAGGCCGCACACTAGCAGCGTCTGACGTCTCCTAATCACACACACACGCTGCTATGCGGCCGCAGCGCACTTTGTACGTCAGTAGCAGCGGTTTCACGTTCTGATAAAAATGCGTTCATTTGCTGGTTGCGTGGTGTCGGCGCACTTTCGTACGCACGTACTGCATATATTGGCCGTCATTGGCCGTTATGTGCTGCTACTGCCGCCGTGATTTAGTGCGCCTGCACGCGCGTTCCGACTGCCCCACTCTGACCCTAGCCTTAGGGTGGCAATTCAAGCCCCTTCAAGAAATGCACTCACAAGATATAAAATAAATGCAGGCACGTAGTGTATAATACAGGGTTTACTCATCTACTTCTCTGGTTATTCCATGGCTTCCTCTCCTTTTTCAGTCTGCATCCCCCAGCTAATAGCTTGGCGAATCGATCATCAGATCCTGGTGATGTCCACAGCTGCAGGGGCGAGGTTAAACAGCCCAATGAATTCTCCAGACTCAGCGGTAGATATATTAAAATTTATTGGTAAAAAATAAAACCATTAAACACATCTGACGCGTTTCGTGGGAGTTATCCCACTTCCTCAGAGATGTATACACATTCTGAATTGTCCCTTATTTATACCTCTGCCCTTCCGCGGTGGAAAAGTTTGTATCGAACCAAGATCTCTTCCGAGTTCCAACAGTGGAACGCATCTCAGGAACTTCCGGTATTTCTCCAATCTATCACCAGTCATTTCAATAGATTTGTGCAATATTTGAGACTTAGTATAGCGGAGGATTTACTTTTAACGAAAAGGAGAACAGCTGAAGAGTCTCGGAAGAATGAAGGTCTTCGGGTGCAGATAGATAGATTGGAAAAATAATTCGAATTGATTCCAAAACTAAACAAAACGAAATACGAAACTAAATTAGCTCCGAAATGAGCAACGAAATTCCAAAAACTAAATTATTTAAAAAAAATTCTCAGCCGTGCACACCTCTACTATATAACATGGACATCGAAGCCGACAATAGGGATGTGCATGGCTGAAAAATGTGTTTTGTTTAGTTTCGTTTCGTTACGTTTTTAAATAATTTCGTTTTTGAAACTTTGTAACTAATTTCGTTTCATGTTTCGTTTTGTATTTCATTTCATTTCGGATTGATTTGTATCGTATCGTATGGGAGTCGTACCGAATCGAATTCGATAGTTGATATCCTTTTGATAGTTCATTTCAATTTCAATCGTATCGGATTTGTAGCATATCGAATTCGATAGTTGATATCCATTTGATACGATAGTTCATTTCAATTTCAATCCTATCAGATTCGTATCGTATCGAATTCAATAGTTGATATCCATTTGATAGTTAATTTCAAATTTGATAGGTGATTTCCAATAGTTGATATCCATTTGATAGTTCATTTAAATTTCTATCATATCGGATTCGTATCGAATCGAATTTGATAGTTGATATCCATTTGATAGTTCATTTCACTATCGATAGTTGATATCCAATAGTTGACATCTATTTGATAGTTCATTTCAAATTCGATAGTTGATATCAATTATTCCAATTTTTCTTTTATGTTGATGACACAGTGTAAACGAAATAAATTTGTTATATACTATTTTGTTTAGTTTCGTATCATATCGTTTCGTTTTCATTTCGTATTCCTATCATATCGATTCGTTATTCTGAAGTACTTCCGAATACGAATTATCAAATTCGTTCCGAATTCCGAATTTTTCCGAAACTAATTCCCATCTCTAGCCGACAATCACGATTGAAAAATGTCGCATAAATCACTTCCAACTAGATGACAGTGGTTATATGAAATGAAAGCTATTTGTTTACACATTTGTACACCTACAGATCTTAGTGTTTAATAAAGGAGTTCTGATGAGCTTGGTATAGGAAGATCCTGTACTGAGTAGGGTATGCTCGGAAATAGACCCTAGTGTCTTTTAGCCATGGGATCAGAGAAAAAACACCTCCAGTGACTGAACGTCCATGATTTGCTAGAACTTGTCCCAATCATTAAATGCGATGCAGGTAGAGGCCTGAAGTGACATGCAATGGATAATGGGCAACAGGGGCAAAAGTTAAATTTTTTTATTTTAGTACCTACCTTTCCTCATGGCATTCACAGAATGACTATGGGGGTTATTCACTAAGCAATGCGTTTCCGTAGAACGACATTGAGTTATCTCCAACGAACAATGGTGATTTAACACCGGAGTCTCTAAGTGGAAAATGTATGAAGTCATAGCTGAGCAGCTTAAATTGGGAACATCTGTCTTTCATCCACCAGTGATTATTATTTCTTTTCACAACTGTAGCAGTATCTCACCTTTACACATTTTGTGGATACAATGTGTGTTATTATTACACAACATCATAGATACACTGTCTATTTGACCAATACCTGTATATATGGCTCTAAGTGTCATTTGCAAGTGGCATTCTTAAGTGGACATCCAGAGTTGATTCCTGGAGTTTCATCCAAGATCCCCTATGCCATCACGATCCCTAAGTCCTGTGTCTCCTCTCTCCACAGGTAGGACATTATCACCCATCACCCATCATCCACAGACACCCACATCTCATCTGATCGCCTGCATACTTTTGCTGGTAGGACATTATCACCCATCACCCATCATCCACAGACACCCACATCTCATCTGATCGCCTGCATACTTTTGCTGGTAAGACATTATCACCCATTATTCAGACACCCACATCTCATCTGATCATCTGATCGCCTGCATATTGGTATTTTCTATTTTTTTAATTTATATTTATTTTTGTTTTTCTCCACCATGTGCTTTGCTAATTAGCATGTGAATCTCCTGCCCTATTGACACAGTCCATCCAGCTTCAGGTGTTGACCTTTCAGGTGTTGACGTTTTAACTGCCTGAATGCAATCAGCCCGCCCTATATAACTGCTATACCAGGCTCTTTGAGCCAGGCTCTAAGTGTCATTTGCAAGTGGCATTTTTAAGTGGACATCCAGAGTTGATTCCTGGAGTTGCGGGACTGGAGGAAGGAACTGCAAGGCCCACTTTCTACTCCGGTAAACTCACGTCTATATCATGCTTTCTCTCACGCTTCTACTCTTTACTTCTACTTTTCTCCTTAAATGGAACTCCTGCCCCTCTACCACCGACCCCTACACTATCTGCATCTCTCCCTCCCTCCTCTCGTCCCACATGATGGCCTCGCATGAGCTCCTTTGTTTCCTCAGAACATGGTCTCCCTCTAACTCTCGTGCTGCCAATCACTCCACAAATCCCATTCCCACCTTCTCTTTCTCACCCTCCTGCTGTTACTCTATTCAGGTGACATATCCCCTAACCCTGGCCCCACAACACATCCAATACTTCCCTCTCATCCTATCTCCATCGCACATAAATCCCCTCCCTGCAAGCCCAGCAACCTCATTCCCATAATCCCTCAGCGCCTGTCCTCTTTCTCCTGCGCCCTCTGGAACGCTCGCTCTGTGTGCAACAAACTCACAGCAATCCATGACCTCTTCCTTTCAAACTCCTTCAACCTCCTAGCTTTAACTGAAACCTGGCTAACTCCCTCTGACACGGCCTCCGTTGCTGCTCTCTCACATGGCGGTCTACACTTGAGCCATACCCCCAGACCGGGTGAGAGAAATGGTGGCGGGGTCGGAATCCTGCTCTCTCCCACCTGCACCTACCAGCATCTCCCTCCACCTCCATCCCTCTCCTTCTCCTCCTTCGAGACACACTGCATCCGCCTGTTCTCTCCTCTGGCCCTCAGGGGGGCAGTCATCTACCGCCCACCGGGACCAACCTCCCAGTTCTTTGACCACTTTGCTACCTGGCTTTCTCACTTTCTGTCTTCTAATCTTCCATGCCTAATTCTCGGGGACTTCAACATTCCCATTGACGATCCTTCCGCCCCTGCTGCCTCCAAACTTCTTTCACTCACGTCCTTCCTTGGACTCACACAATCCTCCCTCCTCCCTACCCACCGCGATGGTCACGCTATTGACCTTGTCTTTTCCAACCTCTGCTCCATTTCTGAGTTCAACTGTCGCCCTTCCCCATCTCTGACCACCACCTTCTCTCTTTCAACCTATCTGGACTTCCTAAACACCCTGCTCCCCCACCCCGCACACAAACTCGCAGAAATCTACAGGCTGTGGACCCCCATCAATTCTCCAACCTACTTCACCACCTCCCTCATACCTCATCCTTCACCTGCCCTGATGCTGCCACTAATCACTACAACACTACGCTTATCTCTGCTCTAGACACTCTTGCTCCTCTTCGACTCTGTAAGGCCCCACGCCACCAGCTTCAGCCCTGGCACACCCTCCAGACTCGCTACCTGCAAAGATGCTCCCGCACCGCAGAGCGTGCCTGGAGGAAATCCCGCTCTGAAGCTGATTTTGTTCACTTCAAGTTTATTCTCCGGTCATACACCTCTGCCCTCCACTTGGCCAAACAATCCTTCTTCTCATCTCTTATATCTACACTGTCCTCCAACCCTAAACGGCTCTGGTCCACCTTCAACACCCTCCTCTACCCACCTGCACCTCCCCCCTCAGCTGCCTTCAGCGCTCAAGACCTGGCAGACTACTTCCTCAGTAAAACTTTAACTATCAGAAGCAACATCCCAACACAAGATAGTTATCTGCCACCTCCACTCCCACAGGTCCCATCTGCCACCCTCTGCCGCTTCCTCCCAGCCACTGAGGAGGAAGTCAATTCCTTATTGTCCTCCTCACATCTCACCACGTGCCCGCTCGACCCCATTCCCTCACATCTAATTCCTCCCCTCTCCTCCTCCCTCACCCCTGCTCTCACACACATCTTCAACCTATCTCTCTCCACTGGCTCCTTTCCATCCGCCTTCAAACACGCGCTAGTTACCCCTTTACTAAAGAAACCATCCCTAGATCCCAACTCTCCATCCAACTACCGTCCTGTATCCCTGCTTCCCTTTACCTCTAAACTCTTAGAAAAACTAGTCTTCAACCGCCTCTCCCTCTTCCTGTCCTCCAATTCCCTACTTGACCCCCTGCAATCTGGCTTCCGTCCCCTACACTCAACTGAAACTGCCCTCACCAAAGTCACCAACGACCTCCTAACTGCTAAAAACCATGGCCACTATTCTATTCTCATCCTGCTTGACCTCTCGGCTGCATTTGACACTGTTGACCACCCCCTCCTTCTACAGACCCTCAACTCTCTGGGTCTCGGGGACACTGCACTTGCTTGGGTTGACTCCTATTTATCCAACAGGTCCTTCTCTGTGTCCTTTGCTGGTAACTCCTCCTCTTCATTGCCTCTATCTGTTGGTGTACCTCAAGGCTCTGTCCTTGGTCCGCTGCTCTTTTCCATCTACACCTCCTCCCTGGGCAAAATCATCAACAGCTTTGACTTTAATTACCACCTCTACGCTGATGACACTCAGATCTACCTCTCTACCCCTGATCTCTCTCCCCCTGTCCTTTCAAAAGTCAGTGACTGTTTATCTGGCATCTCCTCCTGGATGGCCTCCCACCACCTAAAGATCAACATGTCAAAGACTGAGCTCCTACTTATTCCTCCCTCTAATGCCACCCCACCTCCTGACTTCTCTATCACGGTGGAGGGTATCACCATCTCCCCATCAAACCAAGTTCGCTGTCTTGGAGTTACACTGGACTCTGCTCTTTCCTTCACCCCCCACATCAAGTCTCTTTCCTCCTCCTGCCGATACCAACTGCGTAATATTTACAGAATTCGGCCATTTCTTACCGCTGTCGCCACAAAACAACTCATACACGCCCTGGTAATCTCCCGACTCGACTATTGCAATAATCTCTTATCTGGCCTCCCTCTGTCCCACCTCTCCCCCCTACAATCCATCCTGAACGCCTCCGCCAGGCTAATTCACCTCACCCGCCGCTCTGTCTCTGCCGCTTCCCTCTGCGAGTCCCTTCACTGGCTCCCCATCCACTGCAGAATTAAGTTCAAAATCCTTATCCTTACCTACAAAACCCTCACTAACTCAGCTCCCCACTACCTGTCCTCACTAATCACCAAATACACCCCAGCCCGCTCCCTAAGGTCAAACAGTGACCTGCGCCTAGCTTCTCCCCGCATCACCTCTTCCCATGATAGACTGCAGGATTTCTCACGCGCAGCCCCCACTCTCTGGAACGCTCTCCCTCGTACTGTCAGACTTTCCCCTAACTTCTCTTCCTTCAAACGCTCCCTTAAAACGTTCCTATTTAGGGAAGCCTACCACCCAACTCACTGACGCAACCATCAATCACTCTCCCCTTACAGTCCTCTCCTCCTGTTTCCAACCCCAACCCTCCTAGATTGTGAGTTCCTACGGGAATAGGGCCCTCATCTCCTCCTGTACTGTTTGTCAAATGTTGTTCAATGTATTGTAACCCTGTCTATACTGTGCTTATTGTACAGCGCTGCGGAATATGCTGGCGCTTTATAAATAAAGAATAATAATAATAATATACTAGCGGTCTGCGTTCATAGGCGTGCAAGAGTGAATAATTCTATAACAGAGGAATGCAGTGTAAAACTGTTTATTAGCAATATAAAAACACTGTACTGTATAAGTTGGTGATATAAGCACACAAAATCTCTGTATAATCCACTTGTATGAGGGTGCGTCCTCCACTGGGTCACCGCACCATTATTGCTGTGTTTATTCATAGTTACATAGGTTGAATAAAGGCTGTGCATCCATTAAGTTCAGCCTTTCACATCACCTACTGCTGCTGATCCAAAAGAAGGCAAAAAAAAAACCCAGTCTGAAGCGCTCACCGGATTCGCAACATACTGGGAAAAAAATCCTTCTTGACCCCAGAATGGCATCAGATTTCTCCTTGGATCAAGCACCCATTATCACAATGAAGTTGAGCGTCGGGCATCAATTTTCATTTTCATTATAGATTAAGTTGATTGGAGAGATACTGTTCTGTGTGGTTTTTTTTTGTTGTATGTTTCTGTGGTGGTGTCCTATAAAGGGAAGGAAAAAGTACTATTGGTGTAAATATGGGATCATAGGATAATGAAAAGATCTGTGAAAATGTAAGTCATATGTGATCCTAAAAAATCTGTGTATGTTGTTAACTGTATTATGTACTATAATTAATAAACAATTTTAAAATAAATTTTCATTTTCATCAACGGTGCTTAAATTTCCATTTAATTCTTCGGATCCTAACGGGAGAATCGTTCTCCAGGATTGCACGGCGGCTGATGCGGTCCTTTCTGGCGTCACGGTTCAAGGCAATCACAATGGCATTGTAGCAAATATAACAAGTAGGACACCACATCCAAGACACGTCAGACACCGATGCTTCTTCTAGATTCCGAATCTCTTGCGTCACCTTAGAGAAGAGCATAAGCGATAGTATAAATAAAAACATTATCTACAACATCTTGTATGTTTATTATATATTAAGCACTGTTACACCTTGTATGTTTATTATATATTAAGCACTGTTACACCTTGTATGTTTATTATATATTAAGCACTGTTACACCTTTTATGTTTATTATATATTAAGCGCTGTTACATCTTGTATGTTTATTATATATTAAGCACTATTACACCTTTTATGTTTATTATATATTAAGCGCTGTTACATCTTGTATGTTTATTATATATTAAGCACTATTACACCTTTTATGTTTATTATATATTAAGCGCTGTTACATCTTGTATGTTTATTATATATTAAGCACTATTACACCTTGTATGTTTATTATATATTAAGCACTGTTACATCTTGTATGTTTATTATATATTAAGCACTGTTACATCTTGTATGTTTATTATATATTAAGCGCTGTTACATCTTGTATGTTTATTATATATTAAGCACTATTACACCTTTTATGTTTATTATATATTAAGCGCTGTTACATCTTGTATGTTTATTATATATTAAGCACTATTACACCTTGTATGTTTATTATATATTAAGCACTGTTACATCTTGTATGTTTATTATATATTAAGCACTGTTACATCTTGTATGTTTATTATATATTAATCTCAAAAAACAACAAGGAGGACACTGGGGAATCAGGACGAAACCAGTGTCTAAATGGGCATAACCCTTACAAATTTCAAAAAAGAGCAGGGTAGACACCGGCTACCTAAGGCTAGGGTCAAACGAAAGCATTTTTACACGCGAACGTAAAAAAGTGCGTCCGAACGAATTGACGTATTTTTTCACGGAGTGCGCGAAAACGGTCATACGATGCGCATTTTCGTGCGTGATTTTTTACGGATCTGCAATTAAACGCGTAATCTAATTTACCAAATCAATAGGTGAATCAAAAATTAAGGTGAAGGGGTATAAAAAGCCATTTCGTGGATGGTGGCGTTTCACCAAGATGGATGCACTGCAAGTGTTTGTGTTTGCTGCATCGGGCTACCTGTACCTCCAGCACAAAAGACAACGGCGAACATGGGTTCATCCCATCAACGCTGCCAGACACACTCATGGCCACTTTGTGACGCTGTACAGGCCACTGCGAGAGAGGGACCCCGTGAAGTTTTTCAACTACATGCGGATGTCCATCCCCTCATTCGATGAACTGTTGTCACAGTTACTGGAGCCGCTGACCAAGAGGGACACCAACATGAGGGATGCCATACCACCGGAGGAGATGCTGGTCATCACTTTGCGGTAAGTACTTCCAAACACCTGTATGCATGACTTCGCTGGCAGTCAGCAGACATTAGGGATGTGTGTTTCAGTTTTCGGAATTTCGGAATTTTCACGAAATTTCCCGATTGGTGTTTTCGGATGCGGCCGAATTTCCGAAAAATTTGAGATCCAAAAACGTCAGATCCGAAAAGTTTTCCGAGCCGACCCGAAATATTTACGGAATTTTCAAATGGACTTGAAATGTGTCAAATCTAAATTTATTGCTTTGAAACGAGGAGAACCGACATTCCGAAGAAACTAAATTTCCGAACTTACGAAAAGTCGATACATAAAACGAGTGACACGCAAATATGAAACATGGTCGAAATTCCGAGAAAAAAGTACCCGAAAAACGAGTCGAGCCGAACCGAATCGAAACAGCGATAGGTAGAAACGAGCCGAATCGAAAAGTTTAAAAATCCGAAAAATCGAACCGAATCGAACCGAAAAAAAAATCGGTGCACAAGCCCAGCAGACATGTGCTCGGTGTGCAGAGCCCCTATTGTCGGTCTGTAGTGACATGTACGCAAACACATTCATACCCACCCACACGCAGGCATCACATTCCAAGACACGTCCAAAAAAACCTCTGACACTGACAACAATGTATGTAAATAGAAATATATTGTAATAAACAAGAAAATAAATGAATAACATATTTGTAACATATATACAAAAGAAAATAACATGAAGGACAAAACATAACAGTGACAACAGGAACAGCATGTCAACCAAAAACATACAAGACACCTCACAAATCCTGGTACAGAGGAGCATCTGGCTCATGAGGACCATGTGTGGATCCGCGGCGGTACCCAGAATCTGGGGGAGCCCAGCAACATGGGACATGGGTGGGTGGGTGGGTGGGTGGGTGGCGCCTGGCTGTGGCTGGCATAACCAGTGGCATGGTGGCCTTGTGGCACCGCACCATAGTAGACCGCAGCCTGTTCTGGACGGGACAGGATCTCATGGATGAGGTCCAGGGATCTGCGGCGGTACTCCACCTTCTGCGCCGGGGTCATCTGGTCCAGCAGGGATTGACAGGAGTGGACAAAGGACATGTCCTCACTGTCAGTGATGGTGCAGCGTGGAGGTTGTGGATTGTGCGACCCCATGAACCTAACCATGGCCTGCTCGAAGTCGCTAGGCAGTCCCCTCCTCCTGTTGTGAGCCGGTCTGGTGCTGTCTCTCGGTGCTGCAGCTGGCACCGGTCCGGTCTCCACCTCCCCCTCCACCTGCGAGTCCGTGCCACCCTGGTCAACCTCCTCCTGCCAGCTGCCAGAACCCCCTGCCGGCAGGTGTTGCTTCTGTGACCCAGAGGTGGATGGCTGGTCAATGCTGCTCGCAGTTGGCCTTGGCTCCTGGGTCCTCCTGAGGAACGACAATTGTTCGGCATAAAGATAGCTGTGCACCTTCCTCCTCGCCCCAGCTCCAGAGCGCGCAGCTGCCGCTTCCTTTTTCAGGACCCGGGTGTAGTTGTCCCTGATAGTGCGCCACTTGTTGCTAAGTTCATGTGCTGCAAAACATAATGACAGTGACATTAGGGTCGGTTCATATGATTTGATTATAACACAGATTTAATTCATATTTCCCAGGTATCTTGCTAGTGGATGCAGTTTGAAGGATCTGCATTACAACTTCCGCGTTGGCAGATCAACAGCTGGTGAGATCGTCCGCAAGGTGTGCCAAACAATATGGGAAACCATGAAGAAGCAATGTTTACCAACACCCACGGACGAGGCATGGGTAGCAATTGCAGCAGGATTTTGGGGGAGAGCCAACTTCCCCAATTGCCTTGGAGCCGTGGATGGCAAACATGTCCGCATAGTGAAGCCACTGCACAGTGGCTCACTGTATCAAAATTATAAACATTTCTTTTCCATTGGCCTACTGGCGGTGGCAGATGCCAACTATAGTTTTGTGTATGTGGATGTCGGATCATACGGCAAAGACTCTGACTCCGCATTGTTCAGGAACTCTACACTGTGGGATGAGCTCCAGAGTGGGACCCTGCACATACCCAGACCCGCACCATTGCCTGGCAGTGACGTGGTAGTCCCCTATGCCTTCGTGGGTGACGAAGCATTCGGCCTATCCACACATCTCCTACGGCCCTACTCCAGAACACACCTGACTGTGAGGAAGCGGGTGTTTAATTACAGGCTGTCGCGGGCGAGACGGTATGTGGAGTGTAGCTTTGGCATACTGACCAACAAGTGGAGGATTTTTCATAGACCGCTTGATGTAAATGTGGAGTTCTGTGTGGATATAGTGAAATGCTGTTGCATCCTACATAATTATGTTCATGCGAGGGATGGTTTTAATTTCGCTGATACCCTCACAGTTACGGGTCTGGATGAATATGCAAACGATGACATAATAGCTTTGAATAGACACAGCAACAGGTTTCGCGATGCTCTGTCTAATTATTTTACTAGCGATGCAGGCAGGTGCCCTGGCAGCTGGGGAGCATTTAACATGTGACGGCACTTATTATGTTTGCCTTTACTTTTATTGTACATGCAATTTACATGTGATTATGAATTAAATAATCATGTACTCACTCTGTAGCTTCTGCTCTCTGTCAGACCACGTATCATACTCCAGGTACACCACCCTCGAGACTGCAACCCATGCGCTGGCCTTTCTCAGTTTGTCCTTGTACAGGTCACAAGCCGTGTCCCAAATCTCGGGATGCTCCGCCACTGCCGCTATCAGACGCTCCATATCAATGTCCGGACCAGCCATCGTCTGCAATTGCCAGGTACCACAACAGCCACCACAGGACACTTTTTTCGTCTGGACGTTATATAGGCCGCACATGTGCAGCGTCTGACGTCTCCTAATCACGCAAACACGCCGCTATGCCGCAGCTGCGCACTCTGTACGTTCGTACTAGCGGTTCGGCGTTCTTGAAAAAATGCGTTCGTTTTCCACTTGTGTGGTGCGGCCGGACTTTCGTGCGACCGTACTTCGTATATTGGCCGTCATTGCCCGTCATTTGCTGCTAGTGCGGCCGTAATTATGTGCGCCAGAACGCACGTTAAAAGTGCGCTGGTCTGACCCCAGCCTAAATATTACATTTTATTGGACAGATACAGTATGTACACAGAATCATTAAAAGTGAAAGAAATTAAGTAAGAAATGAATTCCTCCCTAAACGGGATAATTAGCCATACTATAGTGGTAAATTGATAGTGCTTGATAGTCAAGGTGTGGTTACTGATTGACGTTCTAATTTAAACATTTCAAAAAAAGGGGTAGGGTAACCCAGTATTGATATCACATGTGTGGTTTCACATCAAATATCTCAGGTATAAAAAGAGAGAAGACTTGCTGAGAAAAATCTATATATAACTTAATAAATAAATTGGTTGCCTATTCAAGGCAGACGTAATATATCAAGATAAGGATAAACTTCCAGTTTACTCGGGCTTCCTGCACTGACACAGGGCGAGTAATGCGTGAGATGAGGCCGGTGTCCATCATCTCTCTACGCACTGCAGCACACTACACGACAGAAGAACAACAAAATGTTTAGATTGTATTCACTTATGGAGCTCATTCTACATAGTCACAGAAACAGAAGAAAAATCGTGTCATTTAAAATATATTTACAGTGACACACAGGGGGCGCTATGTATTGCAGAGGCTGGGTCTTTCTCTGTGATGATTTACTGCACATGTAGCGAGAACAAGTTGCTGCAATGTGTCACACTCACCAGAATCTTCAGGGTTTCACGCTGCTTTATCTTCTTCTCTTCCTCCGTCTCAGTCTCCTCGAGGCGATTCACATCAGCCTCTGAATCCTGGAGCGGTGCTTCCACACCAGTAGGGATGAGCCGAACACCCCAGTGTTCGGTTCGCATTCAAACTTGAACAATTTCAAAAGTTCGAGTTCGAACGCGAGCACGATCCGAACTCAATCCAAGTCAATGGGACTCGAACGTTTGATTTTTAGAGTGCCCTGCAAAAGGGAATATATGCAAGATATTTGCCATAAAAGGTGTATGGGGGTCCGGGTAGTGCCCTGGGGGACAGGAAACAAGGAAAAAAAGTAAAAAAAAAGACATTTTTAAAGGAACACTGATTTTTTCCATGAAATAAAGGTTAAGAATAAAAACAAAAAAATCCTTCAAATATTGTGCCTAGGAGGTCCCCATAACCTGCCCGTGAAGTGGCGGCTTTGTAGGATGTATAGAAACATTTAAAACCAAAAAATGACATTTCAAATGACGGTAAATGGTTTTCCTTTAATCTATTCATAAACAACTGCTTGGGGCGGCAGCCTGTATGAAAAGAGGAGACGTTTTAGGACACGCAGAACAAGTTTAGTGATTTTTTGGCTAAATTATGGTGAAACTTATGCAAGCTTTGGATGAAAGTAACAATAGGTGCATTAAAATTGGGCCTTTGGTGCCAGCTAGTGCTTTCACACCGTAACCCCTCTGAGGTATTGTGGAAGAGTGCAAGGGTGGATCCTGCCGTCAAATATTAAAATGATATGAATCTGGTACATGCATCAGTGTCAGTGCACCCAAATATTGGGCATTTGGTGGCAGCTAGTGCCTTCACACCGTAACCCCTCTGAGGTATTGTGGAAGAGTGCAGGGGTATACTCTGCATTCAAATATTAAAATGATTGGATTCTGGTACACGCGTCAGTGCATCCAAATATTGGGCCTTTGGTGCCAGCTAGTGCCTTCACAGCGTAACCCCTCTGAGGTATTGTGGAAGAGTGCAGGGGTGGACTCTGCATTCAAATATTAAAATGATATGAATCTGGTACACGCGTCAGTGGCAGTGCACCCAAATATTGGGCATTTGGTGCCAGCTAGTGCCTTCACACCATAACCCCTCTGAGGTATTGTGGAAGAGTGCAGGGGTGGACCCTGCGGTCAAAAATTAAAATGATATGAATCTGGTACACGCGTCAGTGGCAGTGCACCCAAATATTGGGCCTTTGGTGCCAGCTAGTGCCTTCACACCGTAACCCCTCTGAGGTATTGTGGAAGAGTGCAGGGGTGGACCCTGCATTCAAATATTAAAATGTTTGGAATCTGGTACACGCGTCAATGCACCCAAATATTGGGCCTTTGGTGCCAGCTAGTGCCTTCACACCGTAACCCCTCTGAGGTATTGTGGAAGAGTGCAGGGGTGGACTCTGCATTCAAATATTAATATGATATGAATCTGGTACACGCGTCAGTGGCAGTGCACACAAATATTGGGCCTTTGGTCCCAGCTAGTGCCGTCACACCGTCCGTAACCCCTCTGAGGTAATGTGGAAGAGTGCAGGGATGGACCCTGCGGTCAAATATTAAAATGATATGAATCTGGTACACGCGTCAGTGGCAGTGCACCCAAATATTGGGCCTTTGGTGCCAGCTAGTGCCTTCACACCGTAACCCCTCTGAGGTATTGTGGAAGAGTGCAGTGGTGAAGGGTTTGGGAATGTAAAAGAGATCCCCGATCTATTCAGTTACATCAGCATCAGGGGAGTGATAGCTGCTGATCCTGGACTGATTCATTTTTATAAATGTCAGCCGGTCTACAGAGTCGGTGGACAGACGCACTCTTTTGTCTGTGACAAAACCTCCAGTGGCACTGAACGTCCTTTCAGAAAGCACGCTGGATAAAGGGCAACCTAGTAGCTCCATAGCATATTGGCTAAGTTCTGGCCAGTGATCCAATCTCAACACCCAGTAAGCCAGTGGATCATCTGCTGTAAAGGTATCCAGGTCTGCCCTTGCCCCTAGATAGTCCTGCACAATATGGTGAAGACGCTGGCAATGGGTACCTACATTTGACGTCCCTGGGCGTTGTGGACTAAAAAAATTGGAAAAGGCATCAGTCAAGAGGCCCCCTTCACCGCTCTTCCTCTGATAAACAGCAGCCTCAGAAGCACCTGAGTCATCAGTTGGTAACCTACCAGTGTCTGGAAAGGTGTTACACAAGTGTCACTTTAGAGCGTCCTCAAGTTTTTTCATCCTGTGCTCCCTATGCGAGGGCAGGATGAGCTCTGCAACCTTAACCTTGTATCGTGGATCAAGAAGGGTTGCTAACCAGTAATGATCCCTCTCCTTGATAGCACGAATCCTGGGGTCCTTTACCAGGCTTTGCAGGATAAGGGAGCCCATGCAGCATAGGTTGGAGGTGGCATTAGCTTCAAAGTGTTCCTGGTCGCTGAGGATGACCGTATCATGCACTACCTCCTCCCAGCCACGTACTAGTCCTTGGGTTTCTGGGGACACAAAACCGTCCCTTGAGGAATCCCCACCTTCAATGCCCCCACAACTTAAAAATTCCTCCTCCTCCTCATTCTCCTCATCTTCCTCCTGTCTAATCTGAGGACCCGCAGGAATGCTGTCTGCGGAAAGACTGGGGCCTTTAAAGCTAGGGAAGGCCTCCTCTTCCTTCCGCTGCTCTGCCTCTAGAGCCACATCTATAATTCCCCTCAGAGTGCGCTCCAGCAGGAACACTAAAGGAATTGTGTCACTGATGCATGCACTGTCCCTGCTCACCAACCTCGTTGTCTCCTTAAATGGTGACAGTACAGTGCATGCATCCTTGATCATCAGCCACTGCGGGGGGAAAAAAAACAAGTTGACCTGAACCTGTCCTTATGCCATACTCACACAGGTACTCATTGATGGCCCTCTGCTGCTTGTGCAGGTGCTGCAGCATTGACAATGTCGAGTTCCACTTGGTGGGCATGTCACAGATCAGGCAGTTTGTGGGAAGGTGGAATTCTCTTTGAATTTCTGCCAGGCGAACACTTGCTGGGAATGACCGTCTGAAGTGGCTGCAGACTTTTCTGGGCTGGCTGAGAAACTCTGCCAGCCCTGGGTACCTGGTTAGGAAATGCTGTACCACCAGATTTAGGATGTGTGCAAGGCATGGTACATGCGTCAACTTACCCAGGCGTAGGGCGGAGAGAAGGTTGCTGCCATTATCACAGACGACCATTCCTAGCTCAAGCTGGCGTGGTGTTAACCATCTCTGCGCCTGCCCCTGCAAAGCTGACAGATTTTTTGGCCCGGTGTGGCTCCTGTCCCATAAACAAACCAGCTCAATAACAGTATGGCATCTTTTTGCTTGAGCCATTGCGTAGCCCCTGCCACACGTCGGTTTAACTGCCACTTTGCCAGAGACATTGAAGGAGGAGGAGGAAGAGGTGGTGGAGCAGACAGACCTCATATAAGCAGCTTTCTGGAGGCGTGGTGTATGAGCAAGCTCCAGCACAGAGCCCCGTCCTGGATCCCTCCCAGCTGCAAGCAGAGTTACCCAGTGTGCCGTGAAGGAAATGTAACAGCCCTGTCCATGCTTGCTGGACCATGTGTCTAAAGTCCCATGCACCTTGCTGCTGACTGCCTTTCCCAATGACTCGATAATATTGTCTTCCATCTGCTGATATAGTGCTGGAATGCCCTTCCGTGAAAAGAAATGGCGTTTTGGAACCTGCCACTGAGGTACAGCACATTCGGCAAATTCACGGAAGGAAGCAGAGGAAGAGGTGGTGGAGCAGACAGACCTCATATAAGCAGCTTTCTGGAGGCGTGGTGTATGATCAAGCTCCAGCACAGAGCCCCATCCTGGATCCCTCCCAGCTGCAAGCAGAGTTACCCAGTGTGCCATGAAGGAAATGTAACAGCCCTGTCCATGCTGGAAAGGCAGCAGCTGTAATGCGAGTAATTTTGCCAAGCTGGCATTTAGACGTTGTGCATGTGGATGGTTGGGACAATATTTTTTCTTCCGCTGCAGCAGCTGGGGCAACGAAATCTGACTGCATAAATCTGCAGCTGATGGGATGCTGGCAGATTCAGAGGAAGGACGCGGTACACCCATTACTGTAACATCATCCCTGTCAGTGGAGGTTGGAGTCAATGACATGGCAGGACATATAGTGGGGGTAGAGACAGATGAGGAGGAGGACTTATGCAAAGTGTTGTGCCAACGGGATGCATGGCAGGTGGTCATATGTCGCCTCAAGCACGTGGTACCCAAGTGTCTAATGTCTTTCCCACACTTGATCCTCTTCCGACATAGCTCACAAATAGCAACGCTGCAGTCTGCTGCACATGTCATGAAGAACTCCCAGACAGCAGAGATCCTGGACGTGTGCTGCGAGACAACAGCGCTCTGCACCTGAGCAGCTCTGACATCTGATGCCTTGGACTGGCTACGGTTGCTCAAAGAGGACATTCTGCCTCGTTTTTGTTGTGCCTCCTCCTCCTCCCTTGACTCCTCTGGTCGATCAGGCACCCAGGTGGAGTCAGTGACCTCATCATCGTCATCACTCCCTTTCTCCTCGTCACTGGAGCCAACTTGGCAGTGTGCTGCAGCTGCTGGGGGAACATGAGTGCCAATTCTTTGTGTGTCACTGGCACCCCTCCCTCTAGGCTGACTATACTCCCTTCCTCAACCTCGGAGTTTGAATCAGAGCACTGGAGTTGCTGCGCATCCTCAAGCAGCACGTAGTCAAATTATTCAGCTGACTCCTCCGTGTATGATAGTGAGGCTACGGCAGGAGTAGCTGTGGACATGGAGGCTGAATTAGATGTTTTGGCAGCTGAGGTGGACTGTAAACCACTACAAGCCTGGCTGGCAGAGGACTCGGAGGATGAGGATGGCCTGGTTAGCCAATCCTGCAAATCCCATGTATGTTGCTGCTGCTTAAGACGGCCAGCACCAGTTAGAAACAAGGACAAGCGTGCCCCTGCAGAGGATGCACCACGTCCACGACGACCAGGGGCACAGCCTTCCGACACAGTGGCTGCTTGCCCTCTTATCTGTGTCTGGGAGCGTCTGCCTGTCCTTTTTGGTCTGTCTGACATGGTGATTGATACATAGATTAAAGATATACAGATTTTACAGAACAATGCCATACGTCAGTGATACACCCTGATAGCTGGCAACACCCAGATTCTACACTGAATAGATAAACAGATGAACTCTGATTAAACTGTATTATTGTATGGTATGGTATGGTAAATCAGTGATACAGCCTGATAGCCTGGTAGCAGCAGATATCTGATAGAGGTATGTGGGACCCCCTGATAGCTGGCAGTGAGAAGACACAGATTACAATTCCCAGATATCTGCTAGAAGTCTGTGAGACCCCAATAGCTGGCAGTGAGAAGACACAGATTACAATTCCCGGATATCTGCTAGAAGTATGTGGGACCCCCGATAGCAGGCAGTGAGAAGACACAGATTACAATTCCCAGATATCTGATAGAAGTATGTGGGACCCCCTGATAGCTGGCAGTGAAAAGACACAGATTACAATTCCCAGATATCTGCTAGAAGTATGTGGGACCCCTGATAGCTGGCAGTGAGAAGACACAGATTACAATTCCCAGATATCTGCTAGAAGTATGTGGGACCCCCTGGTAGCTGGCAGTGAAAAGACACAGAGTACAATTACCAGATATCTGCTAGGAGAAAGTGAGACCCCAATAGCTGGCAGTGAGAAGACACTGATTACAATTCACAGAAATCTGCTAGATGTCTGTGAGACATACTGAAAGAACAATCTCCTCTCACTCCTACAAAAAAAACAAGTGCTGGGGGTGCGGGGAAGCCTTATATAGTGTGCTGCGGGACTTAGCTCTGTGAGCCCATGATTGGGCAAAATTTGCCCAATCAGGACTCTGAGCCCTGATTGGCATAGTCTTGCACCTGTCTTGCACCTCACCTGTGGTCAGGTGCAAGGCTGTAGCCAATTACAGGATTCAGGCCAGTGGAAAAGTGCATTGTGGTCCATTGTGGTGCATTGTGGGCGAACACGTGGAAATGTTCGATGTTCACTGACCGGGCAATTTTCGAATCAAACTCATGTTCGGATCGAACCGCCAGCCCTGCTCTCAGCCCTGTTCCTGTGTTACCCCTCTGTCTGTAAGTTAACCTCTTGTGTCCTCTGTCATATTTCCTATTGTATGCATTGTCAGCCCTGCTCCAGTTCTATTCATTCTGTATTTAGTCACTCCCTCTCAGCCTCTGAACCTGTATTTTACCTGTTTATTCCCAGTTCTCCCTTTGTTTGTTAGGCAGCCCTCTTCCTATCAAACCCCTCACCCTGTATTTCAGTGGCGTAGCATGGGGGGGGGGGCGGGGGGGGCCGTGGCCCCGGGCGCAGTATTGTTAGGGGTGCATTTGCGCCCCTAAAACTGGCCCGTGGGTTGAGGGGACCCAGATGTCGGGCAGCGGGAGTGCCTGCCCGCCGCCCGGTCCTGAACAGTCCGTCCTGTTCTTGAAGGGATGCGGCGCTGTGCAGGCGCAGCCGGTCACGTGGTCCGGCTAATCAGGTGGTACTGAGTCTCTGTACCACCTGACTGGCCGGACCGCGTGACCTGCGCACGCACGCAGCCGCCTCCCCTTCAAGAACAGGACGGACTGTTCAGGACCGGGCGGCGGGCAGGCACTCCCGCTGCCCGACATCTGGGTCCCCTCAACCCCTGCCGGAGCAATATCCAGCTGAGAGCTGGGGCAAATCCATGAGCTGGGGGGCAAATCCATGTGTAAGCTGGGGCAAATCCATGTGTAAGCTGGGGGGCATATCCATGAGCTGGGGCAAATCCATGAGAGAGCTGGGGCAAATCCATGAGCTGGGGGCAAATCCATGTGTAAGCTGGGGGGCAAATCCATGAGCTGGGACAAATCCATGAGAGAGCTGGGGCAAATCCATGAGAGAGCTGGGGCAAATCCATGTGAGAGCTGGGGCAAATCCATGTGAGAGCTGGGGCAAATCCGTGAGAGAGCTGGGGCAAATCCATGTGAGAGCTGGGGCAAATCCATGTGAGAGCTGGGGCAAATCCATGTGTAAGCTGGGGGGCAAATCCATGAGAGAGCTGGGGCAAATCCATGAGAGAGCTGGGGCAAATCCCATGAGCTGGGGCAAATCCATGTGAGAGCTGGGGCAAATCCATGTGAGAGCTGGGGCAAATCCATGTGAGAGCTGGGGCAAATCCCATGAGCTGGGGCAAATCCCATGAGCTGGGGCAATATCCATGTGTGAGCTGGGGCAAATCCCATGAGCTGGGGCAAATCCATGTGTGAGCTGGGGCAAATCCATGTGAGAGCTGGGGCAAATCCATGTGAGAGCTGGGGCAATATCGATAACGTGTCCACAGGTTGGGGGGGCACACAATTCTTGGCTGGCCCCGGGCGCTGACAACCCACGCTACGCCATTGCTGTATTTTGTTATATATCAAATAAACCCCTTTTTGGTTTAAACCTCCTGCTTACTTTGTGTCACTGCAACCTGGGCTCGCACCCTCAACCACCCAGCCTGGCTGGACCTGACACAGACAATGTGGAGAAACAAACGTGACTTGGGACCCGTGTCCTCCCCAAGAGATCATCTGTTGATAAGTTCAAATATGCCTATGCCAGAAGTCTGGACAGACCTCATGCTGGGTGTGCAGCAGATTGCACCCAGAGACAATTTATATTCCATTTGCTGCAGTCCCAAAAAACTTGCGCACCTGTGGTCAGGTGCAAGGCTGTAGCCAATTACAGGATTCAGGCCAGTGGAAAAGTGCATTGTGGTCCATTGTGGTGCATTGTGGGCGAACACGTGGAAATGTTCGATGTTCACTGACCGGGCAATTTTCGAATCAAACTCATGTTCGGATCGAACCGCCAGCCCATCCCTAGAGAAGAGCATGGAGAAGGAAAGGAACTGTTCATGATCCTAAGCATACCACCTCATCAGTGAAGCATGGTGGTGGTAGTGTCATGGTGTGGCCATGTACGGCTGCCAATGGAACTGGTTCTCTTGTATTTATTGATGATGTGACTGCTGACAAAAGCAGCAGGATGAATTATGAAGTGTTTCGGGCAATATTATCTGCGCACATTCAGCCAAATGCTGCAGAACTCATTGGACGGCGCTTCACAGTGCAGATGGACAATGACCCAAAACATACTGCAAAAGCAACCAAAGAGTTTTTGAAGGGACAGAAGTGGAATGTTATGCAATGGCCAAGTCAATCACCTGACCTGAATCCCATTGAGCATGCATTTCACTTGCTGAAGACAAAACTGATGGGAAAATGCCCCAAGAACAAGCAGGAACTGAAGACAGTTGCAGTAGAGGCCTGGCAGAGCATCACCGGGGATGAAACCCAGCGTCTGGTGATGTCTATGCGTTCCAGACTTCAGGCTGTGATTGACTGCAAAAGATTTGCAACCAAGTATTAAGAAGGGAAAGTTTGATTTATGATTATTATTCTGTCCCATTACCTTTGGTCCCTTAACAAGTGGGAGGCGCATCTGCAAACTGCTGTAAGTCCTACACCGTTCACCTGAGTTGGATGTACATACCCTCAAATTAAAGCTGACAGTCTACAGTTAAAGCACATTGTGTTTGTTTCATTCCAACTCCATTGTGGTGGTGTATGGAGCCAAAGATGTTAGAATTGTGTCAATGTCCCAATATTTTTGGACCTGACTGTATATACACACACCAGCCCCCCTTCCCACACACACATATTTATGCACACTCGCCTTTTTTTTTTTTGAGAAAGGATAAATTGAGATTTCTCTTGTTTTCAAGTATGTCCTGGGTGGCGAGTATGTACCGTTGGGTGTCTTGCCCAAGGACACTTACTGGAGAGGTTGCTCGTCGGGATTGAACGCATGTCTCCACGCAGAGCAGTGATGCTACCTCTACTCCACCCAGCCGATCCTTACACACACACACACACACACACACACCTCCTCTCCTCAACCCTCTCTTAGATTGTAAGCTCTGGAGCAGGGTCCCCTTTCCTTTTAGATTGTAAGCTATGGGGCAGGGTCCCCTTTCCTTTCAGATTGTAAACTCTGGAGCAGGTCCCCTCTCCTCTTAGATTGTAAACTCTGGAGCAGGGTCCCCTCTCCTATTAGATTGTAAACTCTAGAGCAGGGTCCCCTCTCCTCTTAGATTGTAAACTCTAGAGCAGGGTCCCCTCTCTGCTTAAATTGTAAGTTCTGGAGCAGGGTCCCCTCTCCTCTTAGATTGTAAGCTCTGGGGCAGGGTCCCCTCTCCTTTTAAGATTGTAAGCTCTGGAGCAGGGTCCCCTCTCCTCTTAGATTGTAAGCTCTTGAGCAGGGCCCCCCCTCCTCTTAGATTGTAAGCTCTGGAGCAGGGTCCTAAGAGGAGAGGGGATCCTGTTCCAGAGCTTACAATCTAAGAGGAGAAAGGACCCAGCTCCAGAGTTTACAATCTTTCTCCTCTTAGATTGTAAGCTCTGGGGCAGGGTCCCCTCTCCTCTTAGATTGTAAGCTCTGGGGCAGAGTCCTCTCTCCTCTTGAGATTGTAAGCTCTGGAGCAGGGTCCCCTTTCCTCTTAGATTGTAAGCTCTGGGGCAGAGTCCCGTCTCCTCTTAGATTGTAAGCTCTGGGGCAGAGTCCCCTCTCCTCTTAGATTGTAAATTCTGGGGCAGGGTCCCCTCTCTTAGATTGTAAGCTCTGGAGCAGGGTCCCCTCTCCTCTTAGATTGTAAGCTCTGGGGCAGGGTCCCCTCTCCTCTTAGATTGTACACTCTGGAGCAGGGTCCCCTCTGCTCTTAGATTGTAAGCTCTGGAGCAGGGTCCCTTCTCCTCTTCGATTGTAAGCTCTTGAGCAGGGTCCCCTCTCCTCTTAGATTGTAAGCTCTTGAGCAAGGTACCCTCTCCTCTTAGATTGTAAACTCTGGAGCAGGGTCCCTTCTCCTCTTCGATTGTAAACTCTGGAGCAGGGTCCTAAGAGGAGAGGGGATCCTGCTCCAGAGCTTACAATCTAAGAGGAGAAAGGACCCTGCTCCAGAGCTTACAATCTTTCTCCTCTTAGATTGTAAGCGCTGGAGCAGGGTCCCCTTTCCTCTTAGATTGTAAACTCTTAGATTGTAAACTCTGTAAACTCTCATAAATAAAGACACTGGCATCAAGCTTAATAAAAAAGTATTTATTTGACAATCATTACCTTTTTTCCTGTGGCCCATAGGAGCAGCTGCACCTGCATCTCAGCCCTGCCTCTCCCAGCATGCAAAGTGAGTGGGAGCACGTGGTGGATTGGAGGTGGAGTGGGGATGTGATGCTCATGCAGCCTAGTGGAGAGCCCGGGAACTGCAGCGTGCAGTGAATAAATTATCATAAGTTAAGCCTGTTGATCCACGTGCCCCCCCTTGCCCCATGCTGTGGACGCCCATACAAGTAGGCGTATTGACGGCCATAATAATGCCTGACCACCTGCCAGCGATGGAGAATGGGGAAACCCCAAGGGTGACCTTTGAAGAAATACCTCTCTCAGTACCCCAAGCTGGGGCGCCCCTTACCTTTGTTGTTGTAGAAAGCAGGGATGAGATTAATAAAGTTATCATGCAGGCTTTTCAAGCAACTTTTACAGTGGGAGCAATTCTGATGCTGATATTATTCATAGCAGCGTACATTTCTGCTCTACTGGGTGGCGGGAATGCCACGAGACAGGTGTGGGGACTAAATATTTTCACATTTGGAACGGAACGAGTCCAAGATTTTTGAACCAGACTGTCATGGCCCTCGCAGTCGCCGCCACCGAAAAGGCAAAACTAGCGCTGCTGCGCACTGAAATTCCCAGGGCAGCACATGAAAGGTGCTGCCCTAGATTTAAAACAGACTTCTCAGCCAGCTCTGCACAAACAGGTGTACCTAATCAGCCAGCCTGACTGCTTCCATATAATGGAACCGCGCCCCTCCCTAAGGGCTTCTGCATCAGTTTACACTCCTTGTGCAGCCAGGAGCCTGTCCTGTTTAAACCCAAAATTCAGATTCAACATGTACCAGACCTCCCTGCTTGTTCACCGGATTGCCGACTTCTATATTCCTGGACCTATGGACTCCATTTGACTACCCTCTGATACCACGCAAGATTCCCTCACTGCTTTTCCTGGAACCCTGCTTTCATCTGTGACCCCCCTCCACTTCATCCAAGGACTCCTTCATACAGACCTTCTGCTTATTGTTTATCCAGCTGCCAGACTCCCTGTTTACTGGACTTCTTCTACATTCCATAAAACCCTGCTCTCAGCCCTGTTCCTGTGTTACCCCTCTGTCTGTAAGTTAACCTCTTGTGTCCTCTGTCATATTTCCTATTGTATGCATTGTCAGCCCTGCTCCAGTTCTATTCATTCTGTATTTAGTCACTCCCTCTCAGCCTCTGAACCTGTATTTTACCTGTTTATTCCCAGTTCTCCCTTTGTTTGTTAGGCAGCCCTCTTCCTATCAAACCCCTCACCCTGTATTTCAGTGGCGTAGCGTGGGGGGGGGGGCTGGGGGGGCCGTGGCCCCGGGCGCAGTATTGTTAGGGGTGCATTTGCGCCCCTAAAACTGGCCCGTGGGTTGAGGGGACCCAGATGTCGGGCAGCGGGAGTGCCTGCCCGCCGCCCGGTCCTGAACAGTCCGTCCTGTTCTTGAAGGGGATGCGGCTGCGTGCAGGCGCAGCCGGTCACGTGGTCCGGCTAATCAGGTGGTACTGAGTCTCTGTACCACCTGACTGGCCGGACCGCGTGACCTGCGCACGCACGCAGCCGCCTCCCCTTCAAGAACAGGACGGACTGTTCAGGACCGGGCGGCGGGCAGGCACTCCCGCTGCCCGACATCTGGGTCCCCTCAACCCCTGCCGGAGCAATATCCAGGTGAGAGCTGGGGCAAATCCATGAGCTGGGGCAAATCCATGTGTAAGCTGGGGCAAATCCATGTGTAAGCTGGGGGGCATATCCATGAGCTGGGGCAAATACATGAGAGAGCTGGGGCAAATCCATGAGCTGGGGGCAAATCCATGTGTAAGCTGGGGGGCAAATCCATGAGCTGGGGCAAATCCATGAGAGAGCTGGGGCAAATCCATGAGAGAGCTGGGGCAAATCCATGTGAGAGCTGGGGCAAATCCATGTGAGAGCTGGGGCAAATCCGTGAGAGAGCTGGGGCAAATCCATGTGAGAGCTGGGGCAAATCCATGTGAGAGCTGGGCAAATCCATGAGAGAGCTGGGGCAAATCCATGTGAGAGCTGGGGCAAATCCATGTGTAAGCTGGGGGGCAAATCCATGAGAGAGCTGGGGCAAATCCATGAGAGAGCTGGGGCAAATCCCATGAGCTGGGGCAAATCCATGTGAGAGCTGGGGCAAATCCATGTGAGAGCTGGGGCAAATCCCATGAGCTGGGGCAAATCCCATGAGCTGGGGCAATATCCATGTGTGAGCTGGGGCAATATCCACGTGTGAGCTGGGGCAAATCCATGTGAGAGCTGGGGCAAATCCATGTGAGAGCTGGGGCAAATCCATGTGAGAGCTGGGGCAATATCGATAACGTGTCCACAGGTTGGGGGGGCACACAATTCTTGGCTGGCCCGGGCGCTGACAACCACGCTACGCCATTGCTGTATTTTGTTATATATCAAATAAACCCCTTTTTGGTTTAAACCTCCTGCTTACTTTGTGTCACTGCAACCTGGGCTCGCACCCTCAACCACCCAGCCTGGCTGGACCTGACACAGACAATGTGGAGAAACAAACGTGACTTGGGACCCGTGTCCTCCCCAAGAGATCATCTGTTGATAAAGTTCAAATATGCCTATGCCCAGAAGTCTGGACAGACCTCATGCTGGGTGTGCAGCAGATTGCACCCAGAGACAATTTATATTCCATTTGCTGCAGTCCCAAAAAACTTGCGCACGTTTGCTTTTGGGAATATTACAATCCAGCTTCTAAATGACACTGAAGTGAGACAAGCGGGAACTTTGCCAGTATATCCGATAACTGGTCCCATTTATCCTCCGGATTGGTGTTTTCATATAGGAGGAGATGATGTGTATATCGAAAATAACCCATGCCAGTCCAGCCCTTTTAATTTGACAGTAAAAACATCCATGTCAGGGACAGGGATGGGGAGATTTATAGTTAGGCCAGTAAACTTGACAACGGGACAAAGGTTAATCATAACCAATGTCACAACCACCTGGCAGAATACAAAGTACCTACTGCACCAACTAATAAAGATGATGATTGAAGTCCACAAAGGAGTGCAGTACATGTCCCCATTTTTGCCAACAGGAGGATACCATGTATGTTGTGGGAATGCATGTTATACTTGGGTACCACCAACTCTAAGTGGAATGTGTTATATAGCACAACTGATACCAATCCAGAGGGTACAGGGGGATGATACATCGCCTGACACCACATTACACCCTAGGTATCCCCTAGTCTTTGATAGAGAGAAACGGGAATTGTTTTCAAAAAGGGATCAGGTATGGGCATGGTTCCCAGCATGGACTGGCTGGGGAATAGAGTTGATGAAAAGGTTGAATAATTACTCTGTATTGATGGATGAAATTTTAAGTATCACAAGTAAAGATATCCAACTGTTGAATGTAGAGCTGCGTGAGATCCGAAAACTGCAAATGATACATGATATGGCATTGGAACAAATAAGTGCAGCATTATATGGGTTATGTGAAATGACAATGCATTATGAATGTTGTACTTTTATCCAAAATTCAACTGAAGAAGTTCCAGATTATTGCCAGGTAATTCAGGACCATCAGGAGAAGGTGTCACAATTGCATAACAAGGCCAGGCAGATAGCAGCTGAAGGCTGGAATCCTTTTCGGAGATTGGTTCGGATCCATCCTGGGTTTTATTTCTGAGGTTGGACCCTTGCTCATGATGATTACTTTATCGGATAGGACTGTGCCTATGGCCCTTGTGTAAGAAAGCTCTGACTCTCACAAAGAAGATACCACTAGTGATTACTCATGATTTGTTTCCAATGAATGAGTCACCCCCAGAGTACAAGGCTTTTGAAAATAAAGGATTCAGGGTGTAGTGGCTAAGGGTCTCAGGAAATGAGAACCCGAAACCCTAGCCAAGGGGGGAATGTAACAGAAGTGGACCAGAAATTAGCCGCCATCTTGCTCGTCGTAGCCATCTTGAGTAAGGCTAAGATATACGGAATTGTAAATAGCAAAAAATATTTGAATTAGAAGAGTTTGCATAGAAATCAGACATTCCAGATATTTGCAGGCAAAGCAATTAAGTAAACGAAATCCGGCCAAGTATAAGCAGGAGTGTCAGGAAACTGATTTAGTAACATCAAGGCCACAGAGCCACAGGCGAGAACAAAAGCCCTCATGAAACCATCTGTGAGCTTATCAGCTCCTACAGTAAACAAGTCTTATGGAGTCAGATAGAGACAGGATCTGTCTGGATGTTAAATTATCCAATTGTCATGACTATGTGAAAGCTGCCAATTTACTGCCGAGTTGTGGAATGTCTTTGTATTCGATAAGGGGAAGTTATGAATCGGCTTGGGGCGGGCGAATCGCCCATGGGTGGGTTGCTGGGATGTACCTGTTTATCTATTCATGTATAAAACCTTGTGACCATGTGTTCACATCACTCAGTCTTTGCGATTCAATCCTGGCTGAGACTTGACGTCAAATAAAGTACGCCTTTCCCGAAGAGACTCATGTCTGGATAGTCATTGACCGCACTGGGCCGACCTTTCTCCCGACCGAACTGAGTGGTGTCGAGATATATATTCAATTAAGAAACTTATACGAGATATAAATATCAATCATTTATATTTCCTAGAAATCCTCCTAAATTATTTTAATTGTATGTGTTTTGTTTTGAAAAATATAATAATCAATAACCGGATAAAAACATATATATATATTTATTATGTATACAAAAAAGTTTCAAATCTCATATCATAAAAAAATATTTATAAACAACCACATCCATCCATCAGCACATAGACTACTAGCTTCCCAATATATGTATCTCCTGTTAGTAACTGCATATTTGATTAACATCATTTACTTTATCAGTTAGTGACTATACACAGATGTTAATAAACATTTCTGCTTAGCGAAAACAATTAACATGTATTTCCCAGCAAACCAATGTTTAACAAGCTAGATCTTGTAGAGATATATGTATCTCTCTATGCTACGTGGATCAACAAAAGATGAGCAATCACTTATTTTATTTCTAGAATGATAAGTAATAAAAACTTATTTAGTGAATCCTCCCCTAATATTGAGAATTAAGCTTCTAATCTTCTGCTTTTTATATTGTAGTTATATAATTCCTTGCTTATTAATTTCAATCACAGTAACTTCCAAATTCAATATATATATATATCTTTATATGACTTTTCAACAATTTCTTTAGGATAAAAATCCTTATATCCGATTTCTTCTTCATATCTCTATCTGCAGATTTAGAAATATTTTGAAGACTCTGGATCTATCTGTTGCAAGAAATACTCAAGATATATATAATTACAGTAATTCCTTAATTTTGCTTTCTCATACATCACCTGTCCAAATCTGGATTCAATGTTTCTGTAGTTACAGCAGCAATATTCTTTGAAGATAATGTAATGTTTTGGAATATATGAAAATTATCAATATCAGATATTCAATACACGTGAGTTAGAATTGTGCATTCCATGAGGGAAAATTTAGGTGTGGTCCTAATTAAGTGAGATGTAATATCCTGAATGCATTGTGTGTCTTGTCCTGGAATGATCTGCCTGACTGCAACGAACAGTATATCCAGTTATAGTCAATTTGACGTCACTGAAAATCTACCCCTTCATTTAAATATTACTTTCTCTATAATTGATATTTATATATCCCCTTATATTTATTCTTAAAATATTTACTATGCCTCAAGAGGGCAGTGTTACTCTTCAAATATTTTTCACAAATTATATTTAATATCCCTTATCTCAGGTCAAAGATCAATCTGTTTTAACAAAGACCCTATATTCAATCCTAGACTTTGGGTCTCTCATTTTTGATTTAATATTTCTGTTCTTCAAGGTTTTTACTGAGTACTCTTTATCAGCTAATTTAAATAGCTTATTCTATTCTTCAGTAATTATACCGTTATATAGTTCAGTCTACACTCTACAAAATACATATATTGGAGCATCTATTTTCTACTGTAAATATATAGAATATATTGATTATAAAAATATATTTTGTGAATATTTCTATTCACTTGCATAGAGATTTTAAATATGTTCCTATACCCAAAAAAGAAAAATATCTTTAGTTCAAGGACTTATTAAAACAAACCAATAAATTTAAATATAACATGTGTGGCACTTAGCACAGCATTATATCAAATAAAGAAATTTTATCGTCTATGGCATTTATAAAAACACCCATAACTCTTATGGTTCACCTAGCCATGAAGTATTTAAAAAAAAATCTCTGTACATTTCGAAAACTAGACAAAAATTAAAAAAAAAAAAGACGTTACATTAAAACAAGATGGCTACAGGCATCCATTTTAATTTTCCATTATAATATACCTGATAGTGGATTCCGGTTACAATTATATTGAGTATGTCAAAAACTGCTGATCTACTGGGATTTTCACCCACAACCATTTCTAGGGAGGCATACATCACGCGGCGCACCCTGTGACCTAATCAGAGGGAGCTGGCCGGCCACCAGCCCTCACTGATCATGTCACAGGGCACGCCGCGTGACATCTGCCACCAGGGAATAAGGTGGCAGACGTCACGCGGTGCGTCCTGTGACCTAATCAGCAGGGGCCGACAGCCGGCCGGCTCCCTCTGGTTAGGTCACAGGGTACGCCACATGACATCTGCCTCCAGGGCATTACAAACAAAACCACCATTATAGAACACATTATAAAACACATGCTGCTGTTTTATATTCTTTGTTTGAAGTAATTGCATGTAAAAAGGAAAAATAAAGTAAGGTTTTGATCTCCTTTTTCCATTTTGTGGATTTTTCTGATTATGCAACATTTATCAAAAGCTTTGGTTTGTGGCTCTTGTTTATTTAATCTACATTATTTAACAGGTAATGAGGTGGAGGAGGGAGTGTTTAGATAAGGCAGCATGTGCATTGTTCTCCATGCTAACTGTGATAGGAGCTGGCAGCTGCGTGCAATAAAACAGGTAGCTAAAAAGACGTCTAATCTACCCCCTGGGGGCGTCCTTTGAATACATCCCACACAATACAATGATGTGAGTCGGTGACTGACCCATTCTATGGCCAAAGCCACGCAGTGAGGCTCAAGTGCTGGAAATATATCAGCAACATAAAATAAACACAGTAAGGACATTTCATGTTTTGGTGGTAGTGGCCCTTTATCACTCTAGAACATTATTCAGCTTGGCTCCTGATTTTATTTCAATTTAGACTGCACCCACTGACACACATACAGGCACGTGTACTCATTGACAGACATACAGACACATACACTCAGTGACTCACATACTGTACAAATAGGTCAATGACACAAAAACTAAATATGCTCTATTGACACATAGGTTCAGTGACCCACATATACATGACACACGTACGTATATACTCAGTGACACACATATATACTCAGTGACTCACTCATATACTCAGTGACCCACATACAGTATATACTCATATACTCAGCGACACACATAGAGACACACACCCAGGCAGATTTAAAGAAGGATTAAATGCAGATATTTCAACAACACAAAGGCAAAGCCTTTAATGGAATATATAACAGAACTCATTTACAGGATGTGAGGTCAGAATCGGGGGTATTTTTGTGACATTGGTGGAACTAACATCTTTAATTGGGGCAACCAACAACGGCCAGGTTTTCAGACACAACAAAGTAATCATTACAGAGCTGCTCATTCTCAGGGTTCTGACATTCCCTGTCGTTCGGCCACCACTCAATCCATGTGTCCTTCCCGATGATGTATGAGTAGCTGTGGGAAAATACAAAGGTAAGCAACTACTGAAAGAATGAGGAGGAATAAGGTGTAAATAAAATGTAAATAATGAAATAGAACATTTAAAAAATATATATTACAATAATATTGAACAACCGCCTCATTTTCCATTATTCGATCATATTGGTTGTAATAACTCAGGTGCTGCGAGAAGATAATGCGCATAAGTCAACGCTCCTGGTGATGGGAAAAGTTTATCAATACTCCTGTCTGTATTCTGTCCATTTATTGACATTTTGTCGCACTGTTTTACACTTTAAATGCCGAGATTAAATGCCGAGATGCACTTTATGATCAAGGCATTGTGATAAAACAAGCTGCCAACTGCTCATCCGGCAGCTCATCCTGAAGAACAACCTCTTTCATGGAAGTGAGAGATTTATATAGAATGTGTATGCCGAGTATGGACCTTCCATTCAATCTTTTGGATTCACAAACATCCTTCTTTAAGATAGTGGGTCCTGCTTACATATGTTTTTATAGCTACTATCACATTGTAGCATAAATGGTTGGACTTTTCATTATTCTGAAAACATTACCGGCGCTATTGATCCGAAAGTTCTTATATATAATCTTATATTATATATATGCTGCAGTTACTCACCCTGATGGCTGCAGCCAAAGGTCTCCGGTCACACCCCAGATCAAGTAATCCCGACCTCTCAGCATTTCCAGTTTTTCACGGCAGTTTCTGTGACTGATGAAATTACGTTCCTGCTCTAGAGGGTCAGCGTCTGTACCTGGAGGCCAAATAGACAATGTATATGTATATATCTATATGTGTATGTTACTGGGTTTCTATTGTACTTTATCTTGGGGGTCTTTCGTTCTGGGATAACATCATGAATTTGGGTTTGAAAAAGAAACAGCTATAAATATTTATCGTGTTTTCAATGTAACAAAATGTCAGCACATTGTAAGCAGCAAACCAAGGCCGGGTTAATGTGCTTCCCCCAAATCATTTCCCTGTGATAATCCCATCTTTTTATTCTGCTGCACAAGCTTCTACTTACCTTGTTTAATGATCTGAACAATCTTCATAATATAATTGTCATAGTTGTCATTATGTTCTACCTTCACAAGGTTTGCCTTGTACACTGCGGAGAGAACGAGAGGCCATACTGTTACAATCTGTCAGGATGTCAATGTGCCGAACATGTGATACTAGATATCAGTATAAAACCATCCTTTCACCGGGACAGCAATATCCACAACATTAAATCTAATGGTCTGAACCCCTTATCAAGTGTTTCTATTCTCTTTCTTAACAGTAACATGTACAGATCTGAGTAGAAGATATGAATCTAGAACCCACACAGTTGGGTGTGTGATCAAAGAGAGAACTGATAAATAATAATTTCCCTGCTCTATACATATAAAAGGTTATCCAAATATACCACTTAGTTAATAAGCCCTTTTCTTAACAAACGTAACTGCAGGCCATTTCACTGAAAAAAGTCTCAGGAATGTGGGATACTGAATAAACACATTATATCTGTCTAAACGGGGTCCCTAGTTTGGTCCATTGGGAGAGAATCTCGATTTTAATTTAGATAAGTGTATTTATGCTCATAAAGGGCTTCCTCTCCTGTATGGGTGAATCCCTTCAGTACACCGTAAAGGTATTGAGGTATTTCATGATTATCGTTCCTGCCCCTGTCTACCCTGCACTTCAACCCCCACCTCCGTTGATTCCTTTCCTCCATTCCCCTCCCATGAATAGTTACTAGACTCTCCTCCCCCTCTGGGCATCTAGAATGGGTATAAAAGTGATGACACTATGTTCCTGGCTACACCAGTAACAATGCCTTGTTTTGTTTTATCCTTTTGAGTGATCACAATTGTGTGTGTGATCAAAGAGAGAACTGATAAATAATAATTTCCCTGTTCTATACATATAAAAGGTTATCCAAATATACCACTTAGTTAATAAGCCCTTTTCTTAAACGTAACTGCAGGCCATTTTAGTGAAGAAATTCTCAGGAATGTATAAACAAGGCTGTATAAACAAATCATATCTGTCTAAAAGGGTCCCCCTCTATGAAGCTTGTAGCTAGAAAGAAAGAAATATATTTATTTGTCCTGTGTATAAGCCATATATGGTAACAATGTTGTTGGGCTGGTTAACTCTGAGATATAAAATATGTATCTGCGCCTTTTTGGCTATGTGATCTGTTTCATGATTGGCTATTGTGCCACACCCTTGTGTTCTATATCAGAGCCTGATAAGTAAAAAAATGCTGAGAGCAGTTTTTACTCAACACCCTTGTGTGTGTGTCTTTACTGCTTTCCCTAGCTAGCTAGCGCTGCGCTGCGCCACACCTTGTGTGAGGAACAAAGGAATACGGAAATCTTCTGGGTTGCATGTCTTGGTAAATATGAATTTGAAATTAATTTCTTTCAAGGGCTACAGTTTCTCCTTCCGAAATACGAATTATCAAATTTCGTTCCAAATTCCGAATTTTTCGGAAACGAATGCACATATCTATTTTCAAGTATGTCCTGGGTAATGTTCCTGCATGTTTATGATTAGGGTTACTGTAGGCAATAGAGTTAATGTTTCTGCTTGTTATATGATTAGAGTTACAGATTCTGCTTGTTTCTGATTAGACTTAGGGATAGTGTTAGGGTTAAGTATTATGCTTAGGGTTAGGGTTACTGTTATGGTTGGGGTTACTGTTTGGGTTAGGGTTCATGTTAACTCTTCTGCTTGTTTCTGATCAGAGTTAGGGGATACTGAAGCTGTTCCTCTTTCCATGTTTTTGTTTTTAATCCCAAATGGGAAGTGTTTGGTGCGTGTATAAATAAAACACACCATCTCTGCCTCTCCTTGGCTGAAAAGCAGCAGGAGGGGCTTGGAGCTGCTCAGTAGAGCGGCCTTTTGGTTACAATTGTTAGGTACTCACTCTGTAAAGAGGTGCCGTGAAGTGGCGAGTGGGCTTACTTTGCAATGGCCATTGAAACAAACAAAAACCTCAGTTTTGTTGTACATGGAACACATAGAAACGAGCGCAGATGACACCTTTTTTCCTTGTTATGTTTTATACATTAACTGGTCTGTTACTCCTGGCAGTTGCTGCCGCTCCGGTGAGTACAGGCGCGGCGCCATTTTTTCTGTATTACTGCACAACAAACCCTAAAAAATATGTTCTTTTGTGTTAGTGACTCACCGTAGTCCACTCCTGGTCCACAAGCCTCATCCATTCTATACTCTGCTGTGATCTCACCCTCTACATGTTGCTTCATGTAGCAATTCTCTGTAAGACAGATTGCAAGAAGATTTCTCATTATTATTGAATGTAGTCACTCAGTGGGATGTCCAGTAGTCATACTCTTACACAGAAACCCCACAAGAATATAAAAGGAAGATTTGGACTGCAAATAAGAGGCTAGAGACAATTATGCTTCTGAATTAACTTCATGTATTGTTTCACTTCTTAAACCCCTCTTATTAATATAATTAATAGGCTTGTGCACCGATTTTTTTTTCGGTTCGATTCGGTTCGATTTTTCGGATTTTTAAACTTTTCGATTCGGCTCGTTTCGACCGATTTCGGTTTCGATTCGATTCGGTTCGGCCCGTTTTTCGGGTACATTTTTTTTTCGGAATTTCGACCATTTTTCGTATTTTCGTGTCACTGTGCTCGGTTTTTGTATCGATTTTTCGTAATTTCAGAAATTTGCGTTTTTCGGAATTGCACATTTTTCGGAATATCGACCATTTTTCGTATTTTTCGTGTCATTTTGCCCGTTTTTTGTATCGACTTTTCGTTTTTTCGAAAATTTTTCGTTTTTCCGAAAATTTTCGTTTTTCGGAAAATTTTCGTTTTTCGGAAAATTTTCGTTTTTCGGAAAATCTGTTCTCCTCGTTTGACACATTTCAAGTCCATTCGAAAAATCCGAAAATATTTCGTTTCGGCTCGGAAAACATTTCGGATCTGAAATTTTCGGATCTAAAATTTTTCGGAAATTCGGCCGCATCCGAAAACACGAATCGGGAAATTTCGTGAAAATTCCGAAATTCCGAAACCCGAAACGCACATCCCTATTATGTATTACTGTTCAGAAGTTTGGGGTCACTTAGACTTTCCATGTTTTTGATAGAAAAGAAAATATTTTTGTCCTGGAAAATAACCTCATTTCAATCAGAAATTCAGTGATGACTGTGAGGGTTATTGAGAGAAAGGTGAAATTCAGGAGAATGACTGGAGAATGACGATTCTAGGTCAAAATAGCCAAACCAGAAAAATTCTTCCATTTATCTCACGTTCCAAATTGGCTATTTGGTCTAGATTGTTCTCTTCTCTTGCCAGTTCTCCTGGTGATCACCTCTCTCTGAATAACCCTTTATGTTAGCTGGAAACGGCTGGTTTTACATGGAATATCTACATAGGAGAACAGAGGCCTGTTATCAGCACCATCTGTCCTCGTTCCATGGTGGTCTGTTCCATTGTTTTCAAATGGCAGAGTTACACAGAAAAGCCGTATCTCAGACCGGCTGAAAAGCCGTGTCTCAGACCGGCTAAGAAAATGAAAAGATTAAGATGAGCAAAAGAACAATTACAATTATAAATATTTTTAAAACGCCAAAATACTCGATAAAGCTGTATAATGGGTGGAACGAACAAACATAAAACCAATAAATACATTTGACACACACAGAAGAAGATGAGAATAAAGTGTTATGGACAGACGAATCTACGTTTGAAATGTTCGTATCACGAAGAACATTGGTGAGATGAAGAGCAAATGGAGAAATGTTGAAGTGCGTGGCGCCATCTGTCAGGCATGGTAAAGCAATGTGAAGGTCTAGGGTTGCGGAAGATTTATACAGGGTAAAGGGAAACTTGATGAAGGAAGGCTATCACTTCGTTTTGCAACCCCATAGGGATTATTCTAAGAGAGCCGAATTGGCCACTGAATTGCACCGAACGATGAATTTCCCCATTCAGTGCAATTTCGTTTAAATTCAGCTATTCAAAAAGCTGGCAATTTGCCAAATATTGGTAAATTGCCAGCCGAATAGGGTGCAATTCGGTGGCAGTGAAATCCCCATAGAGAAGTAACGGTTAATCTATTCGGAGGACATCGAACAGCTGTGAAAAGTTGGCGAAATGCCCAGATTCTTGGTGGTTTCATTCAACGGGTTTAAACAGGCGAATCCCATAGGTTTCAATGTAAAATAAATTCGCCGTTTTTATTAAATATTTATTCAACTGTTTATTATTTTCATTTGCAGAAAAAAGTCTCTCTTATTAATTTATTTGAATTTTTTTGGTATTTTGCAGGATTTTTTTCGGAGAAATTTTAGATTTTTTTTTTCCTTTTAAATGGCATTTTTTTTTCATTCTGTAACAGATCTTTTTATTGTTAGTTATAGGACCTTATACATAATTTCCATGCATTTTAATGCATAATATTTGGTGGTCTATCAGATCGATTCGGTGTCGTTGTACGGGACGATTCGGCGCACTTCAGGGAGTCTTGGTGCTGAAACCTATTCAGCACCATGGATAGCAGCTCTGTGGAGCTCAGAAGCCCCGAGGGGCTGCTGTCCTTGGCACTGCTGAATAGATTTCAGCACCATTGACAGTCCCGCCGAACGCAGCCTGACTGAAGGAAAGTGATGCGTTTGTCAAAGAAAAATCCTCGTTTTAAAATAAATTAGGAATCCAAAAATGTCAAAAATATATTGAAAAATGCCTAAAACATCCTAAAAAATAAATAAGGAGACTTTTTGCTGCAAGTGAAAAGAATAAACGGTTAAATAAATATTTAATGAAAATGGAGAATATTTTTTACATTGAAACCTATGAGATTCGCCTGTTTAAAGCCATCGAACGAACCACTGAAAATCAGGGCATTTCAGTGCTGTTTGGCATTCTCTGAATAGATTAACCATTACTTGTCTATGTGGAATTTCACTGCCGCTGAATCGCACCAAACGGCACGATGGCGCTGTCCATGGCCTGTGGTGCTGAAAACAACAGATTCAGCACCACAGCCAATGGACAGATACGCGGTGTCGAGTCTAATGAATTGATCCGTAAAAACAAAATCAATTTGTTTTATACCATATCGTTTTCGTTCCGGACGTAATCGATTCGTATTTCGGAAGCGCTTCCGAAATACGAATCGGTAAATTTCATCCAAATTTTGATTTGGAACGAAACAAGACTCACATCTCTAGCAAATATACACAAAGACATATGTATATATGATTATGTGTGTATGTGTGTATAAGTGCGTGAGTGTATTGTATGTAATTGAATGGACCCACCCACCTTCTGCAAGGCTGGGTTCACACCTGGGCGTTTTAACGCGCGTTCGTGCGCGCTTTAAAACGCAGGAACGGGGAAATCCCATGCTTTGCTATGGGACCCATTCAGACCTAAGCGTTTTACAGCGTGCAGGAACGCGCGTTAAAACAGCCAACGCAAAAAGAAGTTCGGGAGCTTCTTTTCGGGCATACAGCAGCGCGTTCGCAGCCATATAATAGCCGCGAACGCGCTACAACGCGCGTTCACGCATTTTGTTTGTATGCGCGAACGCGAGTAAAAAAAACGCGCGCATTGTGCGACGCAGCGCTACGCCCAGGTGTGAACCCAGCCTAAGAGTGGTCATGACTGCTCCAGATATGTGTGTGTGAGCTGGCTGTCAGTAGATATCACAATATATTTATAAATTCCTCTGTAATGTGTGACATTGAGTCTCTGCAGTGCAATCAGGAGGAATTTATCAATGTAGTTATAAAAATTATGAAATAGCCATGAGTTAACAGGTCTGCGTGTCTGATCTCTCACCTTCTGCACAGCGACACACGTCTCCCTGGCAGATTCTTCCGAGCAGAGCGTTGCCCGCGTTCAAATGGTAAAATTTGGTGCAACGATTCTCTGTAAAATGTAAAGTTAATTAGTGACATTGGGGGGGGTGATACTTTCCAGTCTATCTTTCTATTTTATCAGGGTTTCAATGTATTCAGTGCCAGGCTCATCCCAGGCTTAAACACTGTAACGCTTACTGGCAGAGGATGAAACAGTAACTAGGAATTATATTCTAATGATTTTAGTTGCCAGGGGGCTTCTTTTTTAATATATACCTTATTTGAATCTACTTACCAGGATTGTAATAATCGTAAACTGTGACGGAGGCGGGCTGAATGAGACCCACTCTGAAGATCTGGTGAGCTACAACTTTCACACATTCTTCTTGTTTATGTGAGACCTAAAGGAAATAACACTATGAGTTGGCATCTGGCGGCATCACAGCATCATCGTGAATGTAAAACAGATACTATTGCGAATAGAAATGTGCAATTCGTTTCGTTCCGAATCAAAATTTGGACGAAATTCACCATTTTCAATTTTCGGGAGCATTTTGGATCAGCGATTTTAGATCATTTCGGTGTTTCGGATCATTCCGGGTGATTCGGATCCATTAGTTTTTCCTTTTTTATGATTTACTTCATTTTTTTTTTTGCTTATTTAAGAATGGGAAGTAGATTACTAGTACCAATAGAATGAAAGTTTCTTTACTTATATTTTTAGGATATATTAGGCATTTTTTGGGTGAAATTTTAGGTTTCCTAACTTTTTTTAAAAAAACAAGGCTTTTTAACTCATAGGTTTTAATGCAGCATATGAATCCACACACTGCGGGGGAAGCGCCTCTCTGCGGTATAATTAATGCAGCATAGGAATCCACACACTGCCGGGAAGCACCTCTCTGCAGTATAATTAATGCAGCATATGAATCCGCACACTGCAGGGAAGCGCCTCTCTGCAGTATAATTAATGCAGCATATGAATCCACACACTGCTGGGAAGCGCCTCTCTGCAGTATAATTAATGCAGCATTTGAATCCACACACTGTTGGGCAGCGCCTCTCTGCAGTATAATTAATGCAGCATATGAATCCACACACTGCTGGGAAGCGCCTCTCTGCAGTATAATTAATGCAGCATATGAATCCACACACTGCTGGGAAGCGCCTCTCTGCAGTATAATTAATGCAGCATATGAATCCACACACTGCTGGGCAGCGCCTCTCTGCGGTATAATTAATGCAGCATATGAATCCACGCACTGCTGGGAAGTGCCTCTCTGCGGTATAATTAATGCAGCATATGAATCCGCACACTGCCGGGAAGCGCCTCTCTGCGGTATAATTAATGCAGCATATGAATCCACACACTGCGGGGGAAGTGCCTCTCTGTGGTATAATTAATGCAGCATATGAATCCACACACTGCTGGGAAGCGCCTTTCTGCAGTATAATTAATGCAGCATATGAATCCACACACTGCTGGGCAGCGCCTCTCTGCAGTATAATTAATGCAGCATATGAATCCACACACTGCGGGGAAGCGCCTCTCTGCGGTATAATTAATGCAGCATATGAATCCACACACTGCGGGGAAGCGCCTCTCTGCGGTATAATTAATGCAGCATATGAATCCACACACTGCTGGGAAGCGCCTCTCTGCAGTATAATTAATGCAGCATATGAATCCACACACTGCGGGGAAGGGCCTCTCTGCGGTATAATTAATGCAGCATATGACTCCACACACTGCGGGGAAGTGCCTCTCTGCAGTATAATTAATGCAGCATATGAATCCGCACACTGCTGGGAAGCGCCTCTCTGCGGTATAATTAATGCAGCATATGAATCCACACACTGCGGGGAAGCGCCTCTCTGCAGTATAATTAATGCAGCATATGAATCCACACACTTCTGGGCAGCGCCTCTCTGCAGTATAATTAATGCAGCATATGAATCCGCACACTGCTGGGAAGCGCCTCTCTGCGGTATAATTAATGCAGCATATGAATCCACACACTGCTGGGAAGCGCCTCTCTGCGGTATAATTAATGCAGCATATGAATCCACACACTGCGGGGAAGCGCCTCTCTGCAGTATAATTAATGCAGCATATGAATCCACACACTGCTGGGCAGCGCCTCTCTGCAGTATAATTAATGCAGCATATGAATCCACACACTGCTGGGAAGCACCTCTCTGCAGTATAATTATTGCAGCATATGAATCCACACACTGCTGGGAAGCACCTCCCTGCAGTATAATTAATGCAGCATATGAATCCACACACTGCTGGGCAGCGCCTCTCTGCAGTATAATTAATGCAGCATATGAATCTGCACACTGAGGGGAACTTCCCAGCAGTGTGTGAATTCATATGCTGCATTAATTATAACTCATAAAAAATGAAAAACTAACTGCTCCCAAAAATGAAAAGATCCGAACCACTGAATCGATCTGCAGAGAGGTGCTTCCCAGCAGTGTGTGGATTCACATGCTGCATTAATTATACTGCAGAGAGGTGCTTCCCCGCAGTGTGTGGATTCACATGCTGCATTAATTATACTGCAGAGAGGTGCTTCCCCGCAGTGTGTGGATTCATATGCTTCATTAATTATACTGCAGACGTGCGCTTTCCAGCAGTGTGTGGATTCATATGCTGCATTAATTATACTGCAGAGAGGCGCTTCCCAGCAGTGTGTGGATTCACATGCTGCATTAATTATACCGCAGAGAGGTGCTTCCCCGCAGTGTGTGGATTCATATGCTGCATTAATTATACTGCAGAGAGGCGCTTCCCAGCAGTGTGTGGATTCATATGCTGCATTAATTATACTGCAGAGAGGTGCTTCCCAGCAGTGTGTGGATTCATATGCTGCATTAATTATACTGCAGAGAGGCGCTTCCCAGCAGTGCGTGGATTCATATGCTGCATTAATTATACTGCAGAGAGGTGCTTCCCAGCAGTGTGTGGATTCATATGCTGCATTAATTATACTGCAGACGTGCGCTTTCCAGCAGTGTGTGGATTCATATGCTGCATTGAAACCTATGAGTTTAAAAAGCCTAGTTTCTTTAAAAACGTTAGGAAACCTAAAATTTCACCCAAAAAATGCCTAAAAATCCTAAAAAAAATAATAAGTAAAGAAACTTTCATTCTATTGGTAGTAATCTATATTTCCAGAATTCGGCCATTTCTTACCGCTGTCACCACAAAACAACTCATACACGCCCTGGTAATCTCCCGACTCGACTATTGCAATAATCTCTTATCTGGCCTCCCTCTGTCCCGCCTCTCCCCCTACAATCCATCCTGAACGCCTCCGCCAGGCTAATTCACCTCACCCGCCGCTCTGTCTCTGCGAGTCCCTTCACTGGCTCCCCATCCACTGCAGAATTAAATTCAAAATCCTTACCTACAAAACCCTCAGTAACTCAGCGCCCCACTACCTGTCCTCCCTCATCACCAAATACACCCCAGCCCGCTCCCTGAGGTCAAACAGTGACCTGCGCCTAGCTTCTCCCCGCATCACCTCTTCCCATGATAGACTGCAGGATTTCTCACGCGCAGCCCCCACTCTCTGGAACGCTCTCCCTCGTACTGTCAGACTTTCCCCTAACTTCTCTTCCTTCAAACGCTCCCTGAAAACATTCCTATTTAGGGAAGCCTACCACCCATCTCACTGACGCAACCATCAATCACTCTCACCTTACAGTCCTCTCCTCCTGTTTCCAACCCCAACCCTCCTAGTTTGTGAGTTCCTACGGGAATAGGGCCCTCATCTCCTCCTGTACTGTTTGTCAAATGTTGTTCAATGTATTGTAACCCTGTCTGTACTGTGCCTATTGTACAGCGCTGCGGAATATGCTGGCGCTTTATACATAAAGAATAATAATAATAATAATAATCTATTTCCCATTCTTAAAGAACTAATAAAAAAAATATAAAAAGGAAAAACTAATGGATTCGATCATCCGAAATGATCCGAAACGATTCAAATCACGGAAATGACCCGAATCAGCGAAACAAACTGAAACGAAGTAAAAAACTGTCCGAAACGGGAAAAAAAAACCCTGAAAAAAAAACGAAATGAAAAAAAAAGTCATGCACATCCCTAATTTTGTGGGTCTTTATGGGAAAACACCCCTCTATATTTTCTGCTCAAGAGGTTTTACAACCAAAATCTAACTTTACCACTATAGAAATAAAATTGTGTAAAATCAATTCTCCTGAAGTTTCCCCTTACTCCAGAACGAGCGGTGTTTGGTTTTCAGCTTCACCTCCCATAGATTGCTTTTTAAAAATAATAGCATTCGTCATACAAAAACTCCCCATTCAGTCCTGGAATGGAAACCTCCGGAATTGCCTCCAATTAAAGGGATACGGTAGGCTGCTCTATTACCATTTAATGTAACTGTGATTGGGCGCTGAGATTCCCTCTCTGGCTTACTCTGAGGGCTGTGACAGCTTTCCAAAGCAGAGGGCCTGAGAAAGACTCATGTAAAGCAGAAACGTTGCCAGTATTTTCCAATAAACCTGCTGTTTTTGGAAGACAGAGTCCAAGACCAAAAAAGGACCAGGCACTGATGTGGGAGGTGGCCTCACCAGGTCTTAGTGCACCTGCTCTCCATGTTCCTAGTCTTACTTTGTATCTGTATCTGGAAGGCTGTCAACCATCTTCTGCTGATCAACAGGATCGAGAACTGGGCACTCCTATCAGAAATAAGCCATTTAGTTTTAAGGGATCAGTGGCGTTTTGGATGCAACAACAGCCTTTCTCGATAAGGTTTAAAACGAATGCCATATTCCTGTATGGAGTGCTTGTTCTCTATCTTTTTTTTTTTAAAGTATTTTACCAAGAAGGATACATTGAGATTTCTCTCGTTTTCAAGTAAGTCCTGGGTTGCTCTTGAACCCAGGACATAATTGAAAACGAGAGAAATCTCAATGTATCCTTCCTGATAAAATACTTTGGGCTCTATTAAGATGTTGGCGTTAAAACGCGGGCGCAAAGGAGGAAAAACTGCGCCCACAGTTTTCCCCCTTGCACCCACATTTTAACGCCACATCACAATGCATGCGCAAAAAATGCTGCCAAAAAATCTGGATGCTCGCGGCAGCGCTGAGCGCAGCCGCTAGCATCCACTCGATGGACTCCAGAGGACTTCATTGAGTTCCCTCCTGCCGGTTACGTGACCAGCCGGCTCTCGCCTCGCGAGATCCGGCCGGTCGGCGTAGTGATCCCCAGGGAGAGACTGGGGGGACTTTTCCCCCCAGTCTTTCCCTGCTCCTGCCGGCCGGAGGAGGCGAACAGAGCCGCGGTCCTCGCCTCGGGACACAGGGTGAGTATCTGATGCTGTTTTTTATTTTTAGGGCTGGTGTTAACGGATAATGCAGAAGCGGAATCCGTTAACACCAGGTTCTGGCTCTGGTTAACTTTTCACTGACCAGAGCCAGGTGTTAATCAGCGCTGGGACTTTGTAATCCTAACGCTGATTAACACTTTGCGCTCCCCATGTTAAGTATAGGGAGCGCAAAGTACAGTAACCTCGCGCAGAGGAGCGCAAGGTACCAAACGCAAACGGGTTTTTTAACCCGTTTGCGTTTGGATTGTAATATGTGGTAAATACCGCAGCAAACGTTTGCGTTAACATTGTAATCGAGCCCTTTATAAATAAATAATTTGCCGATTTTTCACCAATGGCCAATAGCTGTTGGGCAACTCAGAATTTGGCAAAATACGGTGACAATGTGGTGATTAGTGAATTCAGGTAATTATCAACAATATGGTATCGCCGAAGTGAGCGGAAATGAAAAAGCATCGAGATTGCGCTCAGTTTCGTTGCTTTGTGAATGGACCCCTGTGTGAGGAAACAAGGGCTGCATCCAATTTAATAGTAAGTGGCAAGGGGTTCAGATGTGAGGTTTGCAATAGTAAAGCTTAACAATGGCAGCTAACAGCTGTGGTGGTTTAAGCTTGATTTGCTGTTATCCGTATACGTAAAGGGAATCCACAAGGTAGAGGAAGGGAGTATATTTAAAAGGAAACAAAGTAGCAAAACAAGAGGACATAGTCTTAGATTAGAGGGGCAAAGGTTTAAAAGTAACATCAGGAAGCATTATTTTACTGAGAGGGTGGTGGATACATGGAACAGTCTTCCAGTAGAAGTGGTAGAGGCCAAAACAGTAATTGAATTTAAGCAGGCATGGGATAGGCATAAGGCTATCCTAAACAAAAGATAAATCCAGGTAAAGTATCCATGTAATTGGGCAGACTAGATGGGCCGAAAGGTTCTTATCTGCCGACATTTTTCTATGTTTCTATGTTTCTATCCAAGGTTGACTTGTGGCAAGTACGGCATACAAACAGTCCCGCTGACAACCCAGAAGAATGGGAGAAAAAAGAAAGACAATCTAAAGCAGTTATAAGCGTGTTAGCGGAGGATGATCACATCATTCACATAAGAAAACACAGCTAAAATCATTAGGGCTGCATTACAAAAACTGCACGAGCGTTCAAACATAAACAGTAAAGTATATTTGCTACACAAACTGTGTAAGATGAGGCTGGAATAAAATCCAAGAAATGCACATGCATGTGAATGCAATGCTAGAGTTTATGGATCAGCTTTCTGTAATTGGAGAGGAATTTTTCTGAATCATATGGCGCCCTTAACCCCTTCAGTACCAAGAGATATTCCAAAAATCCACCGCCAGGACGTACAGTAAGAAATATTTTAGAATATTCCCAATGTATTCCTTACTGTACATCCTGGCAGTGGATTTTTGGAAAAAAACTTGGTACTGAAGGCGTTAAGGGCACCATATCATTCCGAAAAATTCCTGTTGTGACCGACAAGGTCACAATAAGCTGCAGTGTGTGTATTTTGGTCAAAGCGAAACATCAGAAAATATTAGGGATGTGCGTTTCGGGTTTCGGAATTTCGGAATTTTCACGAAATTTCCCGATTCGTGTTTTCGGATGCGGCCGATTTTCCGAAAATATATAGATCCGAAAATGGCAGATCCGAAAAGTTTTCCGAGCCGAATGAAATATTTTCGGAATTTTCCAATGGACTTGAAATGTGTCAAATCGAAATTTATTGCTTTGAAACGAGGAGAACAGACGTTCCGAAAAAACAAAAATTTCCGAAATCACGAAAAGTCGATACAAAAAACGAGCAAAGTGACACGAAAATACGAAAAATGGTCGATATTCCGAAAAAAAAATGTACACGAAAAACGAGTCGAGCCGAACCGAATCGAAACAGAAATCGGTCGAAACGAGCCGAATCGAAAAGTTTAAACATCCGAAAAATCGAACCGAATCGAACCGAAAAAAAAATCGGTGCACAAGCCTAGAAAATATGACCCTTGAAGAGAATTTGCCCACTGAACCAGCAAGAAACGCTGACCAACGTGATGTTGTGTAGGAACCAAGAAGTGGAACATACAATGGACAAGTTAATTGCTAACAAACCGGTAGAACTCACTGAACAGCCAGTTATCACTAGGTCAACTCAGGTGACGAAAGGGATACCACCCTGTAAGCTGTCATACACCATTAAAACACACAGACACTTCAAGCAACAAAAAGGGAAGCCAATCAGCAGATAAAAGCAGCTGAAGAAGAAATAAAATCACTTCAGCAAAAAATAAAACCTGGACGGAAATCGGATCCAACGTGAAGGTGACAAAGGTCCATGGAGTCCCTGTCGCTTTCGCCATTAAACACCTCAAGCTGCAGATGAACCATATTATAATTTTGCTCAAGAAACTATCAGGGTAATTCAAAGAGATTCGAAAAAGTCACTGCACGTTCGGTGACTTTTCGTTCTCTTCAATTCGGTTCCTTTTGCCGATCCCATTTCGGTGACCCTGCGGTGTATTCAGCAAGCACCACAGGGTCCCCGAATTGCAGGGAAAGGCTGCCGCAAACCTGCCGAAAACTAACCGCAAAACTCACGAATGCACGCCGAAAACCCACAAAAACATCTGGATTAACCTGCCGAAAACCAAGCCCAAGCAGGAGCCGAACACAGCTGAAGCAGCTAAGACCACAGACGAGGGAGGTGAATAAATTAGCAAAATAGTTTGTATGAATCTGTGAAAGTGAAACACTGTTTGCAAAGAAACTACTGAGCGAAAATGTCTGAAATTTACATATGAGGTCCAGGGAATGATAATAAAAAGGGCTGTTACAGAAAAATCAAGTAAAGTTAAAAAAAAAATTAAAAAAAATCGGACTTTTAAAAAAAAAAAATTAAGAAAAATGCCTAAAAAATCTATAAATAAAGAGACTTTTTGCTGCAGAATTTTATAATGAATGGTTTATTAGATATTGAATTAAAACCAGAATATTTTTAACATTGAAGCCTATGGGATTCTCCTGAATAAACTTGCCGAATTAAACCACCGAATGGCAGGGCATTAGGGGAACCTTTCACTGCTGGTTTGTGTTCTCTGAATAGCCGAAGCAGTGCTTTTTTATGGGGATTTCACTGCCCTCGAACAGGCACCGAAGAGGCACCGTATGTGCAGGCAATTCGCCAGGATTTGGCGAATTGCCTGCTCTCTGGATAGCCGAATGGCCAAGAAAGGTAACCGAACGCTGATTTTCAGCATTCGGTTACCTTTCTCAAGCAATTCGGATCTCTTTGGATAACCCTGTAAGTGTTATCTGAAGATGAGGACAAATGTGAGAATAACAAAGTGCAGCTGAAGAAAGTCCAGGAGTACAAGCCAACACAGGTGGAGGTGGACAGAGTTCTGGTGTCAAGGAGGAAGTGTTTCATGAACATACACAGTGTTTCTCCCACCCCTTCCGAAGATCATGAAATCCTGTGGGAGGGGTTAGCAACAGTTTTTAAGTACCAGAATGGGACACTTGGTAAGAGTAAGAAGAAATACTTGATGCACAAAGACAGAGAGATGTTCTACTCGCTCCTTACCGAGTCTAGGTAAATGATGAGAGTGCCCCTTTCAGTTGCGTCTTTGTTGATCTCAAATTTAGAGATGTATTTGTCTACACCCCTCGCGAGCTGGGAATAATAAGAAACAGGTAGTTAGTAAATTCTTGGTAAGGATGTAATATCCAAAGTTAGAGATCGGGAAGCGGTTACGTCTCAATGTGTTTTCACGTGTCAAATTTTAACCAGATTCTGTTACAGAGGATTTACATTTTATTTTTGTTATTTGTTGACTAAGAAATATTAGCGGAAATATCCGTATGGATGATCTGATTGTCATGTTTCCTTAGGCTGGGGTCAGACGAACGCAGTGCGAACGCGCGCAGCCGCACTTTATCACAGCCGTAGTAGCAGCAAATGACGGGCAATATACGAAGTGCGGCCGCACGAACGTTCAGCCGGGCAACGCAAGCGGCAAACGAACGCATTTTTTCGAGAACATGATACCGCTAGTACAGAGTGCGCTGCGTCCGCTAGCGACGTGTGTGCGTGATTAGAAGACTTCAGACGCTGCTAATGTCCGGCCAACATAACGTCCAGACGCAAAAGGTGTTTTATTGATGATCCGTACAAAATCACGGGCGAAAATGCGCATCGCATGACCGCTATCGCGTATGCCGTGAAAAAATACGTCCATTCGTTCGAACGCACTTTTTCACGGACGACGCAAAAAATGCGTTCGTCTGACCCTAGCCTTAGTGAACTATAAAACGTCTGGTGACGTTATCGCCTTCGTAACAATGATTGGATTGTGCACTCGGATGGTTTTCATTCTCTGCTTGTGACTCTCACCTTATTAAGCTCTTCCACATCTGGAGCAAATCCAGTAAGCATGGACACGTCGATGATAGACATGGTGGCGTCTACGTCTTTGAGATGTCTAGGACGATGGATGAGAAAAAGACCAAGTGAAACATTGTTATTTTTAGTGTTAACATTTGAAGATTTTCAGGCTAAATGTTACATAACAGACTTTGGGTAAAACCAAGACAGAGATTCAGGATAAAAATATAATTACATACTGGAAACAGATTTCTAAAGCCACCGATGAAAATGCACCGTCAGGTCTTTTACCTTAAAAATGAGATAAAAAGCGTACAGTGATAAGCAACCAGAAATACAATACAGGGATCGTCGCGTACAAAGAAAAAAAATGGATAACACTGGCCAACACAGATTTTGGTGCCTCAAATGACATCCGACAAATGTTAGACCTGTTTGTGGGTGTATTTGAACCTCTGATACCAAAAATGGCACCAGTTTTTCCCCATCAGCTCTAGTTTTTGAAATACAGAACAAATTCCATACTCTTCACTCTGCTCGCCCATAATCAGGATGCTTTTAATGTAGTGTTTAAATTAATATCTTTTTAAGAAGGAAATATTAAATATTAAATGAAAAGTGTACTACATGAAAATCTACTTATTTCATACCAAATGCACAAGTTTTGATACAAACGTTACAATCATTCAGCACACAAGAAGCTCCATTTGTAAGACTTCCAAGAGTGGGATCTGCCAGGACAATCCCACATAAGATTCCAACAATAGTCTGTCATCATGTGCGCCTCCCATCTTCCTCGTTATCTGGCCTCCATTGTTTTATGTCTTGGTAAAATCCTTCAACTTGCTCTTCGCTTAACGTAGGCCATCCACTGGGTCCATCGACGAACGACCAACTTGGTCGTCCAACTACAGACGACTCGCTTGCACGACCAGGGTCGTTCACTGGAAGTGTCTGCAGAATACCTGGTCGACCGACGGACAGGCCGCTGAAAGCAGGATAGATGGGAAAAGAAAACCCTTCTCGAAAGCTTCAGGGGAAAAACCCTGTCCCTGGTGCTGAAAAGGGTTCGGCGCTAAGGACAGCACTACCAAATGTAGAAAAAGGAAAAAAAAACTCGCCAAAAACTGCAGGGGAAAAAAAATCCCTGTCCCTGATGCTGGAAGGGGTTTCAGCACCAAGGACAGCACCGCCGAATGCAGCTGGACTGAAGTATAGGGGGGGGCAATTCCGAAAAAAATAATCGTCTTTTTAAAAAGATTGGGAATCTAAATTATTGCCTAAACAAATACTCTAAAAATTCCAAAACATCAATGAATAAAAAGGCTTTTTGCTGCAGATGAATAGAATAAACACATAAAAATGTTTTTACATTGAATCCTATGGGATTCGCCTGTTGAACTGATCTCACTTCTCTACTGCCGCAGAACGGCGGTTTAACTATACAATTCATCTATTATTCATGTAACTTGTACCAGATCGTCCGGCTTTATCCGACAGATCCCATACAAAAAAGAAAGATCGCTAGTCTGATGTAGTCGCAAAATATCGTCTGAAGTTGTCCGATGGAAGGTAGAGGCAGCGGACGAGGGCTGAATCTTCTCTGTGTTGTGGGATTGGTCGGAAGATGACAGACAATCGCACAAATACGGACCTAGTGGACGGCCAGCCTAAGTCACCAAAATTCTTTATAAAGCGATCTAAGTGACTGTGCAGATAATAGACTTTAACAATCAGGTTACAGTCAAACCTGTTGTAATGAAGGAGCATGTCCTCTACTAATTGTGTAGTTATCTGCCTTCTTGTTGCCAAGAAAGTTTTTCACAACAAGAACAAATGTAGACCGAGCACATCATTGGATTTCATTAATTGATGCTATGAAATGTGGGTCATTTATAAGTTGTCTGATCTGTGGAACATCAAAATTTCCTGCCTTCAGTTTTTCCATGGTAAGTCCAGGGTAACTTATGCGCTATGAATTCAATGCACGAAGCGTCTTTATTCAAAGCCTTTACAAATTGTTTCATCAGTCCTGGCTTTATATGTATTTTATACATTCAACCATATCTAAGAAACTAGAGCTGATGCGGTCTATCCAAGCCAGTCTTTGAATCAGCGACCCAAAAAACCCCAGGAACAGGCCTAAATACCACGGCACCAGGAGAATTTTTTTAAAAAAAATTTGGGGTGTGAAAACGACTGGGAAATCTTTACAAAGAAACATACAGAGAAATCCTCCCATACAGATACAGGGAGTTGGTAAATGACTGCGGAATTTCCACAATAAATGAACAAGAAAATGCTTAGGAAAGTCTCTATCTATTATATCATGCAAGAACTGATGTACATAAAGTACGTGAGACAATATGAATGTGTAGCGCTGTGTTTAAATCTTACTGTGGCAGTACCTATTTTTGGCCACCGGAGGGAGACAAGCGCGATCAGAGACACTGAACTTTGGGACTACATTTCCCGGCGTGCTTTGCAAACAGACAGGAAGTGGGTGGGACACAGACGCTGTACATCCTGAGCCTCGTGGAGAACGCGCCAGAGCGCGCCAGGGAGTGCATGGAAGAGGACGCAGTGCTGCAGAGCGGAACCGTGACCAGGCCGGAGCGCAAGTGTGGCCTATCAGGAATCGAGTGGGGTTTTCCTGCCTTGCCAGAAGGAGCCTTACCCACCGACCATCACCACCAAGTGTTTATCCAGACAAGCTGAGGACCCCGAGTGAGGAGTACCGCGAGTCCAACGGATGGGAGAGCAGGCGGTAGCTGGACAAGTCCGGGCCGGAGCACAGAGAGCCTGAATATCGATCCAATAGCCAGTATCCCAGCGCAGAGACAAGCGGAGAGACGTCCTGGGTCAGCGGAGCCTTGGTGATCAGCGGATGGGTGAGAGGCCTCCAAGGCCGTTTCTACAAAAGCTCAAGCACGCTGTTGGTTATTTCTGAAACCCACAGGGCCCCAACTTGACTAGTCGAAGACATCGCTTAAAAGATTCACTGGCCAGTTGAATAGTACCCGGGTACCATAACACACACATACACTCACAATTCGGGACTTAACCTGTTCGGGACTCACTCCCTAGTATCCGAAAAAGGGGAAAAGATTTGCATCTTATTTTATTTTCCGCTGCGCGTTTCTCGTAATTACGAAGCATTGTATTTTTCTGCTCGGTCGCGTTTTTCCAGAAATACAAAGTCTTGCATTTCTTTTTCCCGCTGCGCGTTTACCGCAATACGAAATACTGTAAATATATCTACGAACACCGTGTCTCAATATATGCCTTTTACTTCAGTAAACTATATAAATTATAAAATCCACAACGGTGCTGGAGTATATTTATTCCCTAGTGCGGGGAGACTGACCCGTGGTTCATTTTCAGCGGCTCCTCCGGGAGTGAGCGCTACAAATGTTTAAAAGAAAGATGTGCTGGAGCTGGTGCTTCTTGTCAGTTTTGCATAAAAAGCTTCATCGGTTGGTGCTACTGTCTGACAGTAGCACCGAATGATGAAGCTTTTAATGCGAAACGCGTTTTGGTATACTGTATGTTTTATTAGTTGTAAAATTTGCCTTATTTTACGCCTATCCTGGGTTCTGGATGCTTATATTCGCCGAGGAGGTGGCTGAGGCTGATAGGTGATCCGGTGCTCCTTCTGAAGTCACCGGCTGCCTACAAATCTGGTGTCTGATCGATAAGACACCAGCAAATGCGAGTACGACATTCTTCTCCTTTGTTTGCACTCCACTTTATACGATATTGCTCTATGGGAGTCATTTTATATTTTGAGGGACACGGAGGATGGTAACCCTGTAAGGAAACCACATTTCTGAGCCACGGGGTGCAGCAGAAGGAACCACTAACAGGACAAGAAGCGCCAACTCCAGCACATCTTTCTTTTATACTGACTTACAAGGTGGAAAAGGGATATACCACCAAGTGGTCTGGAGAGGCAGCTGACTCCACAAATATGAGATACTGTATGACTTTTATTTTTTATTCTTCCCTGTACTGATTATTAAGACTTTCACAATCATTAAGACTTTTACAACCTGGAGTATACAGGATAAGACTGCAAATGTCACATTACTTTGTTTTATCCTATTGTTTTATCCTATTTGCACTATTTCACTTGTATTGTATTTTATTGATTCTATTGAGGTTGTTTATTTGCCATTACCACCGGGTGGCGCCAGTGGCACACATTATCACCATTTTTAATATGAATGTTTACCTCTGAAGTCCTCTAGTTCTGTGACCTTGACGGAAAGGTCAAAGTTATTGCACTTCTTTTCCTTCTCTGTTGCCAGTGCATGATACACGGTCATTACCTGTATGGGGTGTAAGAGAAATCAATGTCATGGTGACCTGCGTTCACAATCCCATTGGAATATATACAAGAACACAGACGTACAATGTATGTTTTGTTACAACGTACCATAATCAGATGTGAAATGTGCCGGCCCAGAGACTCTGGGATCATTAAACTCTGGTAAAGCTTTGTGAACCCTGCACAGTCATTAAGCACTCACGGATATATTGACAGGACTCTGATAATTTTGCATGATAGATCCTGTAGATGTTAAATGACAGATCTATGGGAATCCACTGGATCAGAATATACTGACACAGAAGCAGCAGGTCTTTACAGGGTCACAGGCTCCAGGATCGTTTGACGCAGCCTTTGGGGATTTGTCGGCTTGTTGGCCGATTTGCAGATATGTGGGGAGACAGGAGATTTGGGGGGTCTCGTTACAGAGCTGCAGAGTCACAGAGTCTGGGGTTTGCTCAGAGAACTGTAAGGACAGAGCTTAGCCATAGCCTCAACGCTCTATAACAGACAGGGCTGGGCGGCCATTGTTACTCAGAGTGCGGCTGTGTACAGCATTTCAGCTTCGCCGAGTAAATTATGAAATCCTAACCTGACACTAAAGTGTTAAGTTAAAGTGTATATATATTTAAGTATATTGTAAATTGGACTGGAAACACACACAGTGCTTGATGAGGCCAGTGAAGAGCAGACCCAACCGACCCATTATGCAACATAATCAATGTAGCCCCCGGTGAATTCCACACATTCTGCTGAGCTTTAGTGACTGCGTTTGGTTCTTCACTCCATACCTAATTCATAAATCTGGGATTTTGTGTTTCATCCCATCGTTTCTGAGCATATTAATGACATTACAAGAGCAAGAGAGAATACAAATGACCTTAGATTTTAGCATTAGGAATAATATTTAAGTATATATATATATATATATATACACATGTAGTCATTTCTTCTGTCCGGGTGATGGAGCATCTATTGGTTTCACCTCTTCCACTGACATCAGTTAGTCCTGCATATGATTTTTACAGAGCTATCCTGCTTACTCATGCAATGTTTGGATCGGGCACTAAAACAGCACAGCTTTAATGCCTAGTGCACTTGGTAACGGTTATAAGATCTCTTAGGCTATGCGTGCCAAGACGCCTTAACGCCTTGGCAGCATGGGAGGCAGGCGGGCCTGAACGCAGCTAGGCAGTATAGCATTCCCTACAGCTCTCCGGCAACTCCCATGACCCACCTCTCTTTCCTGTGACCGATTGCTGCAGGCGTGACTGCCTGAACGTAAGTAGCCTGTCTGCAGCTAATTGCGGCAATGGGTCGGGAGCAATGGAGGTGGAACGGGGGAGTAGCCAACGACCGCACAGCCACCACCAGGATGGCATAGCACGCCCGGTGGCATAAGGGGTTCAACATAGAGACCTTTTAGGAACATTGGGTTAAACTCACCGTCAGAGTGCCTTGTCCTTTGCCTTTTGCATCAACCACAAATCCTTTATTCACACGAGTCTATGGAAAGATCAGCATTACATTGGGAATCCAAATGTATGAGAATGCGGCATAACATTCCATGTGACACAACTGGTATGTTAACACTATCACAAATATAGTAAACACAAACACCGGGGGTGGCTTTTACTCTTAGACTCCCGGACTGTAACAATAACCCAACACGGAGATATGAGAACCCACAGACAACACAGAAAACACATCCTGCAGCCTGTCCTTAAAAGACCAGGTAACAACAAGAATAACCATATGAACGTCCCTTGGTCTGGGACAGGAGGGGTACACCTATACGTATAAACAAGCCGTGCCAGGTTATCAGGCAAGCCAGGCTCAAGGAGCAGAGAAATCAGGATAAGTCAATATGTAAAGCCAGGAGCCAAATTACAGGAGATTAATCATGAAAAATATCTGACGTGCGCTGAGAGGAGACCAAAACCACAACAGGGCAACATCAAAGGGAAGTGAAAGTCCTTAAAAATCCTGACTAGGAACCTTATTAGCCAAGATACAGGAGGAGCAGACAATGAAAACCATTGGCCAAGGTATGGGAGTGGTGGAACCACTGGGTCCTGTCCTTACCAGACAGCATAGCAAAAATGCACAACATAGTGGATGGCAGAACAATGCACATACAGCCATGGTCCACCAGATCAGGTGCCTCCCTGGTTACTGGAGAGACGGGAGACCTGAGAAGGTGCGGAGAGCTTTATGAATTACCACAGGGTTTGACACATACAAAGAAATGAAGTCCAGGCTATATCATCAGCCACAGTATATATTTCCTTAGCGTACTCTTCTTATGATTGTGGTAGAGGTTATGTGGTATGATTTATTATTATTCGATTTAGAGCTTTTTTATAGCTGATCAGAGGATCAGTAACGTTATCAGTATAATGAAAATTGAAATAGCTGGTACCTGAGCTGATCGGGCCAGATTTAAATTGTTAGTGTCGATACGATATGCTATCGGTTGATTTCTCTCCGGCAGACGAAGGGAAACATCAAGGTTTACATCAGAGATACTTGGGACATCCTGCTGATATTGAGCTTGAGCCTGGAAATATACGATGGTCGCCTAGGACAGAGATAAAAGACAGAGTTTACTGGTAACTATGCAGTGATCTCTATATTACAACAGAAAAGATCTCCAAACCATAAGGATCACGGCTGAACGTTTGTAAAGAAAGTCAACGTAAAAGGCAGAATCTTCTAGAATAAGTAAAGGCAACTTGTACTCCAAGAAACACATAATTGAAAATATACATGAACTTGGTGAAAACAGGAGGGCCTCTATAATGAGTGAGCAGGAGTAAAATCACGTTACAGCAGGCTGTGTGAGCCGTATTCCTTGCAGAATACCATCTGGAGCCAAGAACATTGAGCCAGGTCTAACGCCTCACCACTGTCAGCTTTGCTGCCTATTCACTGAAAAGATTAACACCTCCGCTAGTCATTTCACCTCGTTATTTGCTTCCTCTTCTTCCATGTCTTTCTTTTCTCCAGTCTTTGAAGAGGACAAATTTGCACTTTTTTCCTCCTGCCCTACCACTTGTCCTCCTGACCACATCCCCTCGCACCTCATTCGTTCTTACTCATCACTTATTGTCCCTCCGTTGACCAAACTTTGCAGCTGTTCTCTGTACTTTGCCATCTGCCCCTCTGCCTTCAAACATGCTTCAGATTATTCCCACTCTGAAGAAGCCCCATCCTGACTCAACCTCTATCTATCTACCACCCCATCTTTTTACTTCCCTGTGCCTCCAAGTATCTAGAACGTCTATTCTATACCCAACTTATTGGTTTCCTCCCTTCAAACTCCCTACTAGACCCTCATCAGTCTGGATTTTGATCCCATCCCTCTACCAAGAATGCTCTGACCAAAATGATTAATGATTTAGTTGATGCTTAATCCAATGGTCATTTCTCCCTACTTAATCTTCTTGATCTTCCTGCTCCATTTGACACAGTTCACCACCTGCTTCTACTTCACAGGCTCAGCATTCTTGGCCATGATGGCACTGCTCTCTCCTGGGTCTCTTCCGATTTTTCTCACCGATCTTTTAGTGTCTTCTTCAATGACACCTCTTTACTTCCAGTAAATCTGTCAATCGGAGCACCTCAAGACTGGTCCTCCTGTTCTCAATCTATACCATCTGCGTTACTGATCTCATTAATTCCTATGGCTTACAAAATCACTTTTACACCGATGACACCCATATCTACCTCTCCTCTTCTGCTCTCCCTTCCCCCAGTGTTGGATCATGTCACTGCCTTCCTGTCTACTGTCTTTAATTGAATGACCACTCATTTCGTAAAGCTCAACCTCTCCAAAACTGAACTTCTTGTCTTCCTGCCCTCTAAGGGCATTATTAACTTCCTACAGCTACAACGGGGGTGCTAAGCGAAAAAATTTGCGTTCCTTAATCTTCCCTTAGTGTCCCCGTTTTACCTGTAGATTACGGTTGCAGGCGCTTAGTCCAGCAACTTGCCCCGTAGCGGCCATTAGAGTCCAGGATATTCGAGGCAGTGTAAAGCGCTGTCCCAAGCACCCCCTCCATGGAGTCCATAGCACTCCATGGAGACTTCTGCTGCTGGGTCACATGACTGGCAGATTCTATCATCTCGCTAGATCCTGCAGGTTGGTGGAGTGACTGCGGAGGGAGACTGGGGACTTTTTATCCCCAGTCTCACTCTGCCCCCGGCAGGCAGGAGCAGCAGATCGGGCACCGGTTATTTAACTTTCATTTAGTAGCTCTAACTGTCTGGCAGCAGTACAGATAGACTTTCTGGGAGAACGATCTAAGGCTTTTCTTACACGATCGATGTGATAAAAACCTTAATAACCACTGAGTACATAGAACAAATCTGATGAAAATATCTCATCAATTGCCTCTGTAATAATTTTTTGAAATTGTAAAGAGACTTTATGGACACCCTGTATATATATATATATCAGAAAGGAAAGACATATAAAAGCAGTACAAAATTTCATCGTAGAGCTACTACTCACTTGTGTTGATCCATGTCCTGCTCCGATATACCTCTGCTCGGTGAGCCAGCGCACAATGGGACCAATCAACTCGTATTGTTTCAATTCAAGAAGGGCGAGGACGGCATAAGCTGTAGCTTCCAGTGAGATGAAATGAGCACCGGGCTCGATCCAACTTTTCTTCTCTGACGGCAGGAAAAACATGCAGGGTTATTCAGAGAGATCCAAAATGTCGCCGAAATGTAACCGGACACTGAAATTCAGTGTATGGTGACATTTCATGGCCATTCGTCTATTCAGAGAGCAGGCAGTTCGCCACATTTTGGCAAATTGCCTGCACGTACGGTGCCTGGTTGAGGGCAGTGAAATCCCCCATAGAGAAGCAATGGTTCATCTATTCAGAGACACCGAACAGCAGTGAAAAATTGCCGAAATGCCCTGCTGTTCGGTGGTTTCCATTCGACAGGTCTACTCAGACGAATCCCATAGGCTTCAATGTTAAAAATATTCCCGTTTTTACTCAATATCTAATAAACCGTTTATTATTTTATTCTGTAGTAAAAAGTCTCTTTCTAGATTTTTTAGGATCTTTTAGGTATTTTTCGGGATTTTTTGGAAATATTTTTTGTGTGAGTGTTCGGCGGGTTTGCGGTGAGTGTTCGGCGGGTTTGCGATGAGTTTTCCCTGCACTCCAGGGACCCTGCGGTTGTACTTGAATACACCGCAGGGTCGGCAAACTAGAATCGCAGAATCGCCCCGAAGTGCGGGGAACGAAAGGTCACCGAACGTGTTGCGACATTTCGAATCTCTCTGAATAACCCCTATGGAGAAAATGTTTTATATGGAAGATTGGTCAATGAATCCACAGGAAGGCAAATTAAGGAAGTGGTAGTACACGATTACTCATGACTAGTGTGACGGATATAGGCTATATTCGTCCTACTATTTGGCCGTGATGTTAATACTTGTTTTTCATGCAATTAATGAACACCGCTACTCCATAGGAAAGCCTAATTTTCTGAGGGTCCATTAAAAAGGGTGAATGGTCTTTTGTTTGTTTCCCCCCTCCTGATGGGTAAAGCCATTAAATTCCTTTTTGAAGCCAGGGAAGATGTGGATATCAAGGGTAATTAATAGATGGGGCCTGGAGGCATCAAAGGCTATTGTGAATTACTGCATACACATTCTAACTTGATCTGTCCTAAGAGGTATGTTAACAGGTTAGAATGGACTCTTGCCTCTTCTACAGCAAGCTTTGAAGCCATTGGAGGAGTAATGTGGAAGGTAATTAAGAGACCTGTCAAAGCGTAATCTGCATGATAGGGGAAATTGCCATTTGGTCTAAAGGAATGTCCTGTGTTCCTCCAAAGCATGGGGGCCAAAAACTAGCACCTTGTAAGGGGTAAAACGCAAGCCAATGAGCACATCAAAGAGTGTTCTCACAGACTGAGCAGCAACGCACTGTAACTGATAATGTATATCAAAGAAGCAAATATGTTCCCGTGTAGCTAGAAACTATATTTTGATTATGTAATCCAAGTTATTATAAAAAGTTAATGTGAAGTGGACTGAGCATGCCCCAGAAGCAACAGGAAGTGGACGGGCCACACAGCCTCGGCCCATGAAGCCTGTCTAAGAATCAGTGTATAAATTCTTTGACCAAAGCCATGCTCAGCATTTATTTTTTTGGAGGCCAATCGAATTGAAAAATACCTGCCATTTCCCACCAGAGCCTCCTTGGCGGCCGAACTCTTAGCTTGCATCGTAAGTAACTAGAATCTGCTGTTTATCTCTTTTTTTTTATTTCTCTGCTTGTGTGTATAACTATTAATTGTAATATCTTGTTCCGTAAATATGCCTGTGACATTTTTCATCATAATAAATATAAATTTATTAAGATCTGCCTTTGTCTGATATAAGAACCTCGTTAAACTGAAGAGACAGGAGTATAATAGTTGTTTTTATTTTAGCTCAGGATGACCTACTCAAAGTGCGTTGAGGTGAAGTTCTGAATGGTTTTCTGTTTTTGGGGGTGCATAATCAGAGTTTCAGGTTAACTCTGGTTTAGAGATTAGGCACCCTGGATACATATATAACGGTGACCTGTGGTGGCAGTATTGGTAATTAAGGGAAGTGCGTGCAGGGATTGTGTGCAATGTAGTCATTATTCTGGGTCTATTGCAGACGGATAGTGATTTGTAACCCTGTGTCCACTTCGCCAAGTCACGTGCCCTTCTGGAGTGTTGTCTTTACGTGACAACTAGCAATGAGTTTATTAGAAACACCATAATCTACAGCAGTTGTTTGACGTTCCGGTGTTTGGTTTCATACAGGGTTATTCAGAAAGCACAGAAAAGTCAACGACAAAAAATGTTGGTGAAAAAATCCCAAAATATGACTAAAAGATAAAGAAAGAGACTTTTTGCTGCAAATTAAAAGAATAAACAGTTTAATAGATATTGAATTAAAGCAAAAAAAAATGTAACATTGAAGCCTGTGGGATTCGCTTGAATAAACCTGTCGAATGGAACCACCAAAAATCAGGGCATTTCATTGACATTTTCACTGCTGTTCGATGTTCTCTGAATAGATTAACCATTGCTTCTCTATGGGGGATTTCACTGCCGTTAAATTTGGCAAACTGCCTGCTTTCTGAATAGCCAAATGGCCACGAAAATGCACTGTATGGGGAAATTCACTGTACGATGCAATTTCGGGGCCAGATCGGCTTTCTCTGAATAACCCCTATAGTGAAATGATCTACTAAAAAAATATGAATTATGAGGCTTATTCGCACACCCCATGTGACTGTATGTCATAAACCATGTTCCTCTGAATGAATCTTATACCTGTGGATGCAGCAAACAAAGTCTTTGTTTCATCCAAGAATCCGGCCTTAGCGAGGGCGTATGAGGTGATTGCCACAGTGTATGGTTTGCGTAGCGTTGGGTATTGACCTACCAAGAAGGCCGTTGCTCTGTCAATGTTGACCCTCAGGTTCTAGAGAAGAGAGTAAGATCATATGAATCAGTTGTACAATTTCAGTGTCTAAGATCTACGTCAGTAAAACAAAGACAACCAGCACTTAAATTTTTCTTTATTTATGGAATGACCTTCACAACGTTTCAGCCACCAGGGCGTTTATCAGGCTCATGATCTGACCGGTGTCTTTTGCTTTACTAGAGTTTAGCTAGGGTTTGGTTGCATTGCACCTCTTGCGCTGTATAATGGACTGGCCCTTACTTACAGGAACATTTTACTGAAAGGTAGAGTGTCCTTTTTTTCCCCCTTTAATAATTGGGTAGTGGCTACTGACAGCCTCTGTTCAATTATTTTTTATTTATGTTTCTTATTTTTGGGTGAATTTACTCACCTTTTGTCCCACACCACGCACTGCTCCTCCTCTACGGCTCTGGGACTCGGAGGTCCCTGAGGTTTTTCCGCGCTCCTACACAACTTGCGTAGCTTCGGAAATGTAAATTGCGCATCGAATCGGAATTTGCAAACTTTACGTACACAAGTTTCATAGTGACAGCGCAAAACAATGGAACGGAGCTCCGATCCATCGCGGTCTTTTTGAAAACTGATCACTCGATTACTTTGGTTACTAGTGCCGACGTCACTAGTAACCGAAGTACTAACCGGCAGCCGGGAAATTCAAATTCCCTGGCTGCAGGTGACGCTGGATGGGATGGAGTAAACTCCTCCACTTCACCCAGCATTTTAACCAGATTGGCTGGGCTGGAAGGAAGGGGGAGAAGGGTCAAAAAGATAAAGTGGTGAGGATGTGTAGAGTGTTCCTTTATTCTGAGCACCGTTTTGTCTGCATCTAAGATCCGCGTCATAATTTTTTGCTTTGCCTCTCAGCAATATGTTTAGACGTAAATGTTGATGGGATTATATATGCGCAAGATAAATAACTGGTGTGACTGCTTTAACAGTCTCATATTCCAACTCTTCATGCACCACAGAATACGTGAGATCCAAAATAAAGGAGAATGTTACTGCAGTCTAGATATCTATAGTATATCTCACATTATTACTTGAGGTAATTCTCAGTCTACAACCATCACGTTTCTGTTTCTGCGCAGTTGGCGGGCAGGCACCTTCCTCACTGGAGCATTATTCTACATCTCTTGCAAAGTAATGAATTCAGTGAGGGGGTTTTCATGAATTGATAGTTGCTCCTTCAAGTCATGACATTTACTTTTGACTAAAATAAGATATTATCATTATTAACCACTTGGCTGCTAAGGACGCGCTCAGCGCGTCCAGCCAAATGGTTCTCCTGTGCTATGGACGCGCTGAGCGCGTCCTAGCACAGGTGGCAGCAATCAGCCGGGATTCCGGCCAATCGCTGTGCCCCCCCCCGGTGCGGGCTGACATCTTGGATGTCGGCCAAGCTTCCAGGAACTCCCCCTTACGACTGGCGTCATCGTGCATAGCGTGATGACGTCAGTTTTGGAGTTATCCCCTAGCTGCTACCAATGGTGGAGATAGAGGGTTCATTGGAACCCCCTATCTCCCGATCCGTGGCAGCTAGGGGTTAATGTTAAGAGCATGGCCTTTCCAACGATACCAAACATGACCATGGTAAAATTGAAGGAAAAAAAAGAAAAAATGAAAATAAAATAATAAAAAAGAAAAAAAAACTGTTTTTTTTGGTTTTGGTTTTGTTAATGCAGCAATATTGTTCCCATTTCATTTATAATGTGAACAATGATGCTGCACTAATGATTTTTGTATGGGGTGCGTTTGTTAAAAATAGCATAATTTCCCCCCCAAAAAAATGTAACGCGTACCCATTTCTAATTTTTTTAACAAGCGCAACTCATAAAAAATATAACCACAAACGCTCGCATGTTAAAATGTGAAAAAAACACTTTATACGTTGTAAATTATTGAAAATTACATTTTTGCATTTTTTGTTATAATATACAGATAGGTCATGACGTATACATATAATAATGACATATTATGAATCTGCCGGAAAGAACGATATATAATATGTCTGGGTCATATAATATAATATGGCTTGAATATGGTTTAAACATGATGAGCGAAACCGGTAAAAATGAGCTCAGCACACGGTGTGAAATGGCTCAGCAGCGAAAAGGTTAACATGTAGTTGTAAATAATGGCTTTCCCAAAAGATCCCATGTGACGGAGCTCACTGAGCCCTGACAGGAGCTCCCCCATTAGAGGAACCTCCACTGGCCCTAGATACGACTCAACGAGGAGAGTGCATGGAAGTACCTGCACAACTACCAGGTCCTGATAAGGACCTTCTGTGTGGAGCTCTGCTTATAGCAGGGCAAGGTATTACCAGCGGCAGGACCAGGTCCTAAGAAGGAAGCCCATCTCTTTTGCTAGAGGTTATCAGAGCTTCTGTCTTCTGGGGCTCCGAGAAGAACCGAGCTGGATTACCTTCTCCAGAAGTGACATATGCTCATACAAGACCGGGGAATGTGGAAGAAAGAACTGACCAGGAATGAGGCAGTACTTTGTTCAAGGTTGAAACAGGAATGAAATCTTTAATTTAACTCTCTCATTATTTACAAAGCCACAGCCACACCCAGAGGAACGCGCCTGGTGCCTCCTGTCTCCTCTCCACAGTTCCTGCTAGTATCAACCTGCAGCCAATAGAATGATTCTGTTGCCTACCAAACGCGTTGGGCCCTGTCCCAAGCTTGGAAAAAAAGTGAGAGAGTAGGTACAAAACAATCTGTGACTTCAGATTTTTCTTACCATCTCCCTTTGTGCGTGAGTATTCCAAGGTAGGTGTTTAATTAGCGGCTGGCCCCGGAAGCGCACCGCAAGCTGATACTTGCAATGGCACAGTGTGCCACTACAAGAATCAGCTTCTGGAGTCCATAGGACTCCATGGAGCTTTGCATGTCCTGGTTGCAAGCTTGTTCTCGTGAGATCGCGCAGCGCCGTGGAGGGAGACAATGATCTATTTGTTCCCAAACTCACTCTATTCCCAGCAAGAGGAGGTGGCGGATAATCCCACCCTCTCCATCGCAGGATGTGAGGTGAGTATGGTATTTTTAGGGGGTTAGGACAGTGTGTTATGTGATTTTACAAATGCAAATCCCTTAACACCAGCTTTTATGAGACGTTATTTCACAGTGTAATGCCGTCTCCTGGGTGGAAGTGCAAGCTAACTTGGAATAAGCTGCGCTTCCACTCATAGGTGAAAATTAACACCTCCTATACAAAGTGTAGGAGATGTTAATTTACAACAGTGCTTCCCAAACCTGTCCTCAGGACCCTCCGCCTCACCAGGTTTGCCAGATATCTAAACACACCCCAGGTGATATGATTTGCTGCTCAGTGATTGCAGGATTCAGTCTGTATTTCCCCAAGGTGATCCTTAAAACCTGGCCTGGTTGAGGGTACCGAGGAGAGGTTTGGGAAACACTGCTTTACAGTAATAAAGCTTAAGAAAGCCCAACACTCGAGGGGCACAAGCCCAGCTTGCCCCAAGAGTGGAAGAGGGAGCCCAGGTGATGAGATAATTCCGAGGCGCTAAGTGTAACACCTTGAGAAGTTATCTCATCACCGACATTGGAATAAGACCCATTGTCTACACATAGAAAAAAGGGGAACAGTAACTAAGTTGTTACTTTGAGGTGGAAATAAATACACAAAAATAGAAGTATGTAAGTAGGTTCAAAGTGTCCCAGTGTCCATAACGTGTAGCTCCCATAACATCCCCGCTTTGGGTACTAATCTCTGTATCCGGTTGTTAAACTCATACAGGAATCTGTCTGTTAAAACACAAATATTGTCACCTCTTTAGCTCATTGACTCACATTGACATGAGGGGTGCACGTTTTCTCACTTTCCAGCAGAGCGATGAGCACAAAGGCTGTGAGGGCAGCGTCCGGTTCTTTCGATCCTTTGATTCCTCCCTGTGTATCAGACAGAGACATTGATTGGAGGAAAAGCATTAACAGACAATAAGATGATCTGATACTTCAGTAAATGCACTTTTGTTTTTCTGATCTCTGTTTCTCCAGCCACAATTACAGTGTAACACTTCGGTGACACGTTATCATATATTTTACAGTTTAAGTGTGATAATGTGGCCTTGTGATGAGCTGATAATGGCCAAAGTTCGTCTGCTTCAGTAAGCTTGATCAATCATGGACTTGGAACACCCAAAGGTCTAGTTCTGGATCCGCTTCTCTATAAATTAATGTTGAATGATGGCACGGAGGACATTAGAAGCAACATGTTTGTACTTGAAGATTTGGGGGGTTGATGTGGTTAGTAGGACCATACTCAAATGCCAATAAAGATACCAGGACCATGTTAAATAATTACATACGAACACCCTAAACCTATAGACCAAGGCTGTCAAGCTCAAGGCCCCCCCACATGTTGAGGCCTACAATTCCCAGAATTATTACAGTTCAAAAGATGGCCAGGGAATCATGTGAGATGTAGTTCAGAAACATCTGGGGGCCCTGTGTTTGACAGCCCTGCCCTAGACTGCATCACCAATCATTAATTTTCATTATAAGGGGCCCACTGTCCCAATATGCTTTGTTTGGAAGTCATGGTTTAACCAGGGTAATGGTTTACAAACCAGTGGAACTTTCTAATCTTTGGTAGGAATCCTGAAATCTCAAGGTCTACACAGCACAAATCCATAGAGAATACTTATAATACAAAAACAAGGAAAGCTAAATACAACGGACTTATGTGGGTGAGCTCCATGGATTGGTACAACCTAAATTATAAAACCATGTGGTATTATTAGCGTTCCAAACATGCATCAAGATCACTAATTACAGGTTAACTTAATAACGTACAATCATTTCCTGGTGAGAGACCGGGGCTTTCTCTTGGAATATCCCATCAGGCTTCTGTCTCTCCAGTGTCAACCACTTGATGGCTCCACAGAGAACGTTGCTTTCAATATCCACCATGGTCTGAGCCATGGCGAACACCTTGGCCACATAAGCAGTTAACCTGCAAGAAGAAAAGCATTGGAATCAGGATAGTAGATATTATTCCTGAAAAAAAGCACAGTATAAAAAAGATTTATGAGCGAGATAAAAGATGGAAGGACAATACAGCTCAAAGCGAGAAAAAAAAGCACACACGACCAGAATCATCTTCCTGGTACGTTTGGGACAGGTGTTCAGGGTACCAAGGGAGGCCAAAACTCCACAGATTAAGTCAGGAATGTAGAGAGACCCGGCACTCCAGTCTGATGGAAGACCACTTGATTTGAGTACTGAGAACCCAAGGGTAACCTTGCGGAATACTCAAGTGGACTTTGATCGGATGGTGTGTCAGGTCCATTTCCTGACAAAATATGGAAGTAGACAATATGTGCGGAGAAGACTCTAGATGATGGTGGAAAGGAAATTACATGCATAAAAGATAAGTTTCACCAAGGAAGGTTTAGGTTTACCATGTGCTGGATGGTCTGTGAATCCAGGCTCCATAGGAGTTATCTTTTTTGCGGAAAGCCAACTGCTGAGCATAACCTGCAACCATAATATGCATAATAAGAAACATAAAAATATTAAGAATGTGAAGAACACTGAAATTAAGAGCAAATAGCCAGCACATTTGAAACTGATACAATCTATAATGAACAAATACTTATCAATTCTGAAGCAGATACTCTCTATAATGATTTCAGTTTTGATGCACCTTAACTCGCAGTAATGTGTGTTGTGTATGTTTGTATCACAGAGCTGCATAGCAATAAAACTCACAGTAATGTGCAGTGTGTATGAGTGTATCACAGAGCTCCACAGCAATAAAACTCAAAGCAAGGTTTGGTGTGTATGAGCGTATCACAGAGCTCCACAGAAATAAAATTCACAGTAATGTGCGGTGTGTATGAGCGTATCACAGAGCTCCACAGCAATAAAACTCATAGTAATGTGCGGTGTGTATGAGTGTATCACAGAGCTCCACAGCAATAAAACTCACAGTAATGTGCGGTGTGTATGAGTGTATCACAGAGCTCCACAGCAATAAAACTCACAGTAATGTGCAGCATGTATATTTTTATTCTGGAAATCTAAATAAATCTTTGGAGGTTTTTTTATCATGTCTCTCTCTTCAATATACATGCCATCTCTGATTGACGTAGCATGGACGTGTCCCATGTGGTCAGCTCTAGCACTCTTACCTTGTTTGATATTCTTGATGGCTTGCTCTCTGCGGTTTAATCCTATTCTCTCCCACTGGTTCGTGGCATCAAGGTAACGTGTGGCTATCACACTGGGAGTCATGCCTATCATGTTCTGTTCTCCACATCCAGACGGTACCCTGATCAGATGGTTTAGATCTTTACCATCAACGGCCTCTTCCAGCATGAGACTGACTGGAGTTCCTGAGATTTGAGTGAAAATAAAAACATTAGTTCTGAATAATATTTTACGTCCTCAACGTCTTAAATCGGAGACTTTTTTAGTCACTGTTAAAAAGGTCCAATGAGAAATGGGGGAATCCAGCACTCATGTTCTTCACAGTGAGGGGATGGACAGTAACGTATTCTTTAAACAGATGGCGAATTTAATGAGATTAAGTTGGACTAAGTTCAAATGAGAGTGATGGTGAATTGTGTGAATTAGCAAAGGGATGAATAGCCAGAGAATGATTGATTAATGCAAGTGGTTTGGGATGATGCTCTCTGCATGACCCAACCTTACCTGTCACGGTAATCACAGTTTCAATCTCCGTACGAGGAACTATGTTCTTAACATCCAAAGGTGAGACTTTTTCTGTCTGCACACCATCTGTGAGGGGAAAAGAAATCTCACATGAGAAATGAATTGATTCAGATTTCTACGCATCACCCCTCTAGCACTATTACTGCTCAACAATCCCAACCAGTCACCACATTTCATGCATGTATTATTGCATTATTCAACATGAAGCATACAAGACCAGCTGTAGCCTTAACTCTACAGTGGACACAGGCAGATTGAGACCATAGACCCCACATCCTAACTAACACTGTACTTGGTGGAATGGTGGGTTTGCTCTCCAAAAGGTGAGGGAGGTGTTTTGCACAGGCGCACTCGCATTGGGAATGGTTTACCAAGATGTGGGGCATGGACTCTTTGACCTGCATTTTTCTCTTTCAGGTCAGCACTTGAACCACTCGTTTGTATAAAAATATTTTCAGGGACCACACAAAACCATAAAATAAAATGGACTTCTGTGAAAACGACTTGTACGCACCTACTCCTTTCACTTGAGGCTCCAGAGTCACTGATTTGGTGGTTTGGATGACTCGCATTCCTTCCGGCTAGAATATTATAGCAAAATATAAGAGAGTTATCAAAAGCATTTCTTTACCTGTATCAAACATCATGCATTCATATAATTAATTTGGTGTTGGATCATTGTGAAAACCAGTGCAACACAACGATATCCGTTTCCACAGTAATAACCGTAGGGATGTGTTCTTACAAATCGGCACCTCACTGACCACACTATGCAGGTTGAGTCTCATTCATCCTAAATGCTCAGGGCCAGAAGTGTTTTGGATTTCAGATTTTTTTGTCTGAGTTTTGGAAGATAATAATGAGATATCTTGGAAACTCAAGTCGAAATACGAAATTAATTTATGTTTCCCACACACCTTATACGCACAGCGTGAAGGGTAATTTGTGCAGGATTTTTAATTATTCTGTCCTGTCACATGAGGTCAGGTCTGAAGTTTTACCACTTTTCATGAAACGTTGTCCGCTCAAAACAAATTTCAGATTCTGGAATATTTAGGATTTTGGAATATCGGACGATAAGGGATGCTCAGCCTGAACATCAATTATAGAAACCAAAGACTGAGGGTGAAATGTAGACCTTCACTTACCACAACCTTCAGCTTCTTCCTGACACCATCTGACACAAATGCACCTGAAACCGCTGCCTTTACTTCAATTTCGTGGTTACCCAGGTTCAGCGGCACAATGACGAACGAGGCAACGGAAGAGGAGTGAGCACCGATATTCACTTCCTGGCGGAACTTCTTCTTAGAGGTGGAGAGACTGCAGAACTCTGGGTTATGGGTCAGTTCCACCCGCACCTGCAAAACAAACATAAAGTCCGTGTGTGTTTTCTCTATGTATCTTTTAACTTGGGTTAACAGTTGAAACTGTCATTGCAATACACTAACATGATCTTTTTAATAGTGTGTGTCTTTTCCGGTATTACCTTTATTCTTTGATTGCCATAGTTGTAAAGGACAGCTCGGATCTCCACCTGCTCGTTCCTCACCACAGAATATGGCAGTTTCAAGTCGCAGAAGAAGTCTTTCATGACCTGGATCTCATACGGCTCGCCGATACAGATTCCTGAGCAAGCGAAAGAGATTACCCTTAATGGAAGTCATTCAGATTCTACACATCAGACATTCCTCACCTCAGACACATGTTTTGAGGAGAAAAAACATACTCAGCAACAATCACACACACATTACGGGTTATTCATACAATACACTCACAAAATACACACACAAAATTTCCCCAACTTGCGGTGAATTCACCATTCACCGCAAGGGCCCCGAAGTACAGGGGATCTCCCTCCCATTTACGCCGCAAACCCGTCGGCTGCAGCCGCCAACCCGCCGGACATCTGCCATCTGGAATTTCACTGACATTTCTCTGCTGTTCGGTGTCTCTGAATAGGTTAATCATTGCTTCGCTACAGACATTTCACTGCTGTCTAACAGGCAATGTAATTGCTGGCAATTTGGCAAAATTTGGCGAACTGCCTGCTTTCTGAATAGCCGAATGGCCACGAAATGGCACCGGTGTCATTTCAGGGCCAGATCATCTCTCTCTCTCTGAATAACCCTGATTACCCGGTAAACAGACCACCCTCTCTCGGTCGTACACATCATATCGCTTTCTGATGGATTTTTCAACCGTCTTCGTCTTACATACTTCATTGAACAGTTACACTTTTAGACTTTCTTAAAAAAGAAAAACAGGTAATTTCTGAATAATTCGAGGTCTTTCTCTTAATTCTACGCATTTATAAAAAGTATCAAACTATGGGGTCTATTCACAAAGCACGGAATTGAACACAATTTCGGTGCGTTACATTTCAGTTCACTTTGGTCACCGTAGTATCCAAAAATTGGAGTTGCCAAAACAGTTATCGGACGTTAGTACAGCTTGGAAAAAAGACGAGACAGAGGAGATATGATAGAAACATTTAAATACGTAAAGGGAATCCACAAGGTAGAGGAAGGGAGTATATTTAAAAGGAAACAAAGTAGCAAAACAAGAGGACATAGTCTTAGATTAGAGGGGCAAAGGTTTAAAAGTAACATCAGGAAGCATTATTTTACTGAGCGGGTGGTGGATACATGGAACAGCCTTCCAGTAGAAGTGGTAGAGGCCAAAACAGTAATTGAATTTAAGCAAGCATGGGATAGGCATAAGGCTATCCTAAACAAAAGATAAATCCAGGTAAAGTATCCATGTAATTGGGCAGACTAGATGGGCCGAAAGGTTCTTATCTGCCGACATTTTTCTATGTTTCAATGTTTCTATGTTTCTATGTTAGCGAAATCTGACATATTGCAACGATAACCGCCTAATTGTTATAAGGGAGTTTCCCCAAACTGAAAAAAAAAAGGATCAAAAATCAACAAAAAATTTAAAAAAAATTGTCCAGATAATAAAAAGGTCTGTTACAAAATGAAAGAAAATTTTTAAAAAAAGAAGAAAGGCAAAAAAATGTATTTTATTGAACAGATTTAATACAAGAAGGTCTTTTAAAATATAAAAAGATGTTTTTTGCAAAAAATAACAATAAACGGTCTTTGTAAAAAAAATTGAGGTTATTAAATTTTTTTTAAAACCTACGAGATTCGCCTGTTTAAACCTTATGAACTTAAACATCAAAAAGCAAGTAATTTTGCCAAAATGAATAGACAGATCGAAAGATTCCAATGGGACAATTTTGGTGGTACCGGATCGCGGTAAATTGTGGTGAATTGTGGTGAATTTCAACATATTTCGCTGTCAATTCCTCTGTATTTGGCCAACTGACGGCTCTGTAAATAGATGAATTGCCCAGAAATTCCCCATTTGGTGCAATTCAGTGTCAAATTTGGAGGTAAATTCAGTGGTTAGTGAATAACCCCTTAATTGGGAGTCACTGTTATTTTTTTATCCAATTTTGAGATATCATTTCCACATGACTCAGTCAGGATGAGTTTGAGCAAGTATAATTACTCCATTTAACAGAGTCATAAGAATCAACAGGATAAAAGAAAAGGCAGGACCTCCAGTGGAGTGAGTGAATTTTTTTTATACGGGGACAGAAAACCCCATCAGACAAAAAGGATGTGACATTTCGACCCAAGGGTCTTAATCATACATGTCAACGTCCTTTTTGTCTGATGGGGTTTGCTGTCCCCGTATAATAAATTTTCATTTTCACTCACTCCACTGGAGGTCCTGTCTTTTCGTTTTTTCGTTTCTCTGGATTGGGACTGGCGGCGTCCTACTACGGCGGTGACCTCGTGGACGTGGAGGTGGGGCTCCTCCCTGATGTGAAACGCGGCGCTTTCCATTTGCATAAGAATCAACATGTCAGCTCTTGTTTATTTCATTTACATCATGAAAATGCTCAGAAGCTGATTGATGGATCTTCTCCTTCCTTGGAGAAAAGATGAAGGAAGAGAGAGATTTTCTTCTCTAGGATCGGCAACATTACAAGACTTAGACGATACCAGAGTATCAAAGAAATGTGGAATGATTTATGATCCTCGAGATCTGGTCTGAAACCCCCCTGCTATTGTGGACCTTATTATACTGTCACATATTCCATACCTTGAGATTGTCGGCTGCACTGGTCCAGTCAACTTTTATACAATTATAAAAAAAAAGTCGCTTACCCTTATTTGCAGAAAGACTCACGGCCAGAACCTCCCACGTGGTGATTGAATCTTTCAGGAACATAGGCAATACCTTGGTGGAAATACTGCAGAGAAGTATTCATTTTTAATCATAGTTGCTGAGGTGGAGGAGACTTATATTGTCAAGGAGGGAAATACTTTCAAATGCAAAACTAGTTTAAATGTGCCACATAAGGTAACTGTATAGGGGTTATTCAGAGAGAACCGAAATGCCATTGACTCTCTCGCTCCCCGCAGTTCCCTGCACTTTGGGAGTCAAAGTTCCCCACCCTGCGGTGAATTCCGTATTCACCGCAGGGTCCCCGGAGTGCAGGGAAAACCTGCTGCAATCCTGTCAAAAAAACCCACTGAAAACCCGTTGAAAAAACCATGCTGAAAACACCGGAAAAAGTCGCCGAGCCGCCGATCAAAGCGCAGAGCAGCTGCCAGAAAAAGCTGACAAGCTGACGAATGGGGTGAAAAAAAAAAACAGTTTGCTTGTAAGTTTCAAAATTGAAACTCTGTTTGCAAAAAGAAATGCAGAATGAAATGTCTGGAATTTACATGTAAGGTCCTATGACTGATAATATAAAAGGTCTGTTAGAGAAAAAACGATTTTAAGGAAAAAAAAACAGGAAACAATTTTGCCGAAAAAATCCTGGAAAAATGCCTAAAAGATCCTAAAAAAAAAATCAATAAATAAAGAGACTTTTTACTGTAGAACAAAATAATAAACGGTTTGATATTGGATAAAAACGGGTATATTTTTAACATTGAAGCCTATGGGATTCGCCTGATTAAACCTGCCGAAAGAAAACACCGAATAGCAGGGAACTTCGACAACTTTTCACTGCTGTTCGGTGTTCTGTGAATAGATTAACCATTGCTTCTCTATGGAGGATTTCACTGCCTTCGAACAGGCACTGTACTGGCAGGCAATTCGCCAAAATTTGGCAAACTGCCTGCTCTCTGAATAGCCGAATGGCTCCGAAATGTCACCGTACTCTGAAGTTCAGTGTCCGTCTGTATTTTGGCGACATTTCGGACCTCTCAGAATAACCCCTTATGTCTCCTGTTGTGGTTAAACTACAATCTCCATGACCTGAAGCCATCTCAGAGCTTCCCACTTGTAACACGAGAACAATGCATTGGTTTCAATAATTGAAGGGGAAATGTTCCTCAGTCATGTCTACTCATTATCATTTACCATTGATGACAAAACAAGTCAGTATGTTACCATAAAGGGAAAGTTACTCACCCGTTATTATCTGGTTTCTCGTTCATATGTTCTACCTTCCAGAACCAGCTCTCATCAAACTCAGACCTGGACGTTATGTCAGTATCGGGCATATACTCATCATCTTCATCACCTGAAGCACAAAAAAGCAAAAGTTTAATCATCTCTCACTTCTAACTGTAATCACTTCTTTAGAATACCTGCTGTTCGTTAGTATCTTTTGCTTTGATGGACCATTCCATAACTCTGCTCGTCATAGTCCTCAATGCTCATTTTGTGATCACCTGCTTCCTTAGTTGACTTTTATATATTGATGAAAGGAAAACTCCTAGAATGCCCATTTTTATCTCGGCAAGTTTATATGACCTTCCAAAGAGTTTTGATACATTTCCGATGGCCATGACACACATCATGTTAATAAACCTACCCATGCGAGTGAAAATTTGCACTATATGGCCATCTTTATAGGGTTCAAACTGATATAATATGTTATTTTTGTTTAAACACATTTAATTCCTCACTTCTTCCTAGCAGATCCTCATCTTTTGTGGTTCTCTCGTCTGCCTTCTTCTTCTCAAAGTGTTTGCAGCACTCCACGAAGGCGTCCACACATTCCTTCCCTTCAAGGATCTTTTGAGAGCGACGTTCACAGCTGTGGCCCATTGGGCTGTCCCTCATGCCGTCTTCACAACACGTCTTTATGTGGCCACTGTATTTTGAAGCTAAATGACAAATAGTCTGAATTATACCATTGGCTAGGACGTCATTAATTTTCCACCAACTTTATGAAATCAACTATATAAAGAAACCAGTAGAAAGCAATAGAGTATTCATTTCAGAGGGAGCATAAGGAAGGTTATTGTGGAGAGGGGACAATAGAACCAGAACAAATGGGTGGGAAATGGAGAGATAATCATGAAAATGCAAAGCTTATAGATGAGGAGCAGGACATATGAAAGTTATACCATGTCAAAGGACGATATTTCCAAAATATCTAGGTTAAATAGTGGTAACCCACCTGCGGTGGTTTTAAATTCGATAATCACTGCTGAAGATCTCCTTCTCCTTGCTGGTGGAGCTGGGCATTGCGACTCTAATAAAAAAAGTTACAAAACAGAGTCCCAATAGTAAAAGATGAAGTAGAGAAAACAAATAATAAATACCTATTTGCTCCTCTGGAGCAGTAGCTACCATAGAAGCAGAAACCGAGGAACCACTTTTGTGATTTTCCACCTGGTATGAGACCCTCTTTTCTTTACAGATCACTGGATGGTGGACGCTATATAAGCTTTACCTGATCTTTGAGCTGTAGACATCTTGAAATTGGTCTCTAGAGCCAAACCGGCATCTGTAAACACTCCCACACTGTCAGCACCACCTCCTGGAGTACAGCCAATGTCAGACTTCTCCACAGAGTCCCACACCTAGGAAGGGGAACAGAGGAGTGAAGATGTTTAAGTGGATGATACATGTTGCATTGTATTTGTCTTTCAAAGCTTTATGAAATAAGAAGGGACAATTAAGCATGAGACTACTTCTGATTATATCGACCTTTCTCCAACCCTGCTGTTCGGTTCACGGCTGGATCCATCAATTTAATGGCTTGAACCGCTATTCTTGCTTCTAACTGTTCATTTAATAATAATACTTTGTATAGGAGCTATTAATAATTGCTTAGCAAGAGAACATTAAGTTATTCCATGGTAGGTCGCTGTTCTTGGTTGGAGCTGGTATTCTGCAAAGAATACCACCTCTTAGAACCTGGAGTTAAGTGAGTCTGCTTTTGTAAAATCACTTTACACTTAAAATTACTGTAACTAACAAAATGCAAAAAAAATCCTTAACTTACATCTGATATCATGTGGAAGAGGGCCAATGGAGGCTCCCCTGAAGGGATAGTTGAGGCAATTGGAGCAGCCATTTTTTTTTGCCATGTAAAAATTTAAGTAATGTAAACTATTTAATTTTTCTGGTTTTTTTTTGTGTCATTTAACAAGCGCCCGATTGCTAAAATGTGTTATGTGCCTTTAGGCAGCTTCTTTGTCTCCCCAACTGTTGCTAGACATAGTAAAAAAAAAAAAAAAATAGGATAATCTGATCAATGTGTCATGCACAATGTCCAGAAATCTGATAAGGTGTCAATGGGCAAATCCCAAAATTCCTGTTGCTGGCAATTTGAACTCAGATGGGCATCAAAAAAAACCTGGCCAAAGCTAGCAACTGAGGATTCAATGTAGATCGTATCTGTTTCACCAAGAAATGCATGTCTTAACCCCTTAATGACAGGGAATGCACCTCTATATTGTGACTTATTTTGCTTTAATGTACTAAATAGCAACAAGTGTTATATAATCACTTTCTTTGCACGTTTAGTTTTTTTCTTAAACTGAGCATTATTTTATGTATACATGTAGTCACAAAATTCTGGATTACAATTGTAATTTGAATTTAACCTCAGAATGGCCATTTTATCTGCCTCATTATTTGAAACATATCTATATGGTTTATTCCTTATATGTGGGATTATCCATATATTTTGGAGGTAGTAGGGCCATATAGACATATTCCTATTCATGGCTAAAAACATTAAGGTTTCCAGTCTGGTGCCCCACCAACTTGAAATGCCACAAGCGGTGACTGCAGAGGGCAGTGTGATCAATCATGTCTTCTGGTGACAAGCAGCAGAATACAGCGAGCAAGTTGTTCTGATTATCCCTGCACAGCTTTGGTGTGACTCCGTATATGTGAGCTTGATCACACAGATCACACCTGGTTGCGTTTGGCTCTAAAGAGTCTTATGGACTCTGGAAACTGAAACCTGCAGTGGTGGATGGCACTGCTGCCTGTATCTGGTAGTGCTTCCCAACTATTCTGACTTGAGAGGCTGATATGGCAGCTAGATAGAAATAGTTAGTAACAGGGAGCTGCTAAACGATATTGGCTCAATCTCATATATTCACTTAGTGGCTCCTTGATTCCGGCAAGGTTGGAATATGGTTGTTAATCTTAACAGAAGCATAATGAGATTCATAAATTGCCCAGGATATGACTAGCCTCATGCAGAACCTCAAACAGTGTTTTCCCTATCGTTGCATGAGCTTACCTTTTTTTGTGTGCTCCTAAACTTCGAGTTCAGCACATAGACACCTTTGTCTGTTGCACCAAGTGCCACATAGGATTGGTGTTCAGCCTTCAGTTTCAGTTTCATTGGGGAACCAGGGCTCTGGATCTTGTTGTCTCTTTCTTTTTCACCAGTCACCACCAACTGTAAGTAAACATTGATACACCTTACTTATCTAAGAAAGGGTGGAGGACAAAGACTTCAAGAATGACCAACAAGTGTAAAGAAATCTGCATAACTTTTAAAGAAAATGAGATTACAAAATCCAATGAGGAGATAAGATGGTCAAAAGAGTGTTTTTAAGATTAGGAGAAAGACACTAAAGGGATATTCACTACCCTCCACTGTGGCTCCAAAGCTCACCGTAGTTACAAACAACAGTAAAAATCACCATTGTTGCAACTATGGTAAACATCGGCTATCCAGAGAAGCAAAATTCAATAATGGCAGTCGAAATTGATAAAAACAATCTTGAAAAACACTGAACAACTGTTCTACTACCATTGTTCTTCCATAAAGTGATTAAGCTACAGCTATTCTATTATCATTGTTCTGCTATTGTTTGCAACATCGGTGAATATTCTCAGGTGATTCCCTTGTGGCGATCTCCATTCAACTCCCATTTGCAATGATATAAAACAATGGTAAAAAAACAAAATTGGACAACTTGGATATGGAAAACTATGGAAGCTACAGTTAAATCCGTGTTAAATAAGTTTGACACAAATATGGTAGAAACACCGGTGGAAACTATGCCAAGAACCACGACAAACAGCATCAACAGAAGCTACGTTGGAAAAACCTGTGAAATCTACACAGAACTATGGAGGCATTTTCATAAATAGTAAATTCTCCGTAGATGATCCTTTGTGGTTTCCTGAAGCTCCTTGAAGTTTGCTGAACCAAATCCAACATTCTCTCAGTGAAAGAACAGTGATAAGTGGATAACCTCTAAATCACTGCTGTCAAATTCCGCCCCCCCCCCCAGATGTTTCTGAACTACATCTTCCATGATTCCCTATCCATATATTACATTGAAGGAGTTCTGGGAATAGTAGGAACATCGGGGGGGTCTTGAGTTTGAGAGCCCTACTGTAAAGCACAATCTGCTGTGTTAAAACTCGTCTATTGTCCATCAGACGTAACAGTCACTGCATGTTTCCATTAGGAATGCTCCGCTTTGAGATCCAGTTGATTATGAACATGACATTTTATGAATTTCTTGGTCATCAGACAGACAGACATACCATTCATTACATTCTACTTACGGTGCCCATGCAGGTGTCTTTGACGTCCACCCAGACAGAGTCTGAGACGATCTCACGTCCCGCTGTCGTCTGTACGATGTAATACGCCACAATACGGAAGGATGGGATGTGGTTTTCTGTGACGGCGAGGGACATGGTGACGAGGGCTTGACCTGCCTGACGCGGCTGTCTGGCCACGGTCATTATTCGACCTTTGTTTATGATCTGGTGGAAGGAAGCGTTTGATAGGGCGATTTGGTGAGTCATAAAGTTTCTTTCTATACAAGTCGTAGGAGAGTGATTCAATTATTTTTTTATAAGAATATAAAGACTAATACAGATACTGACCTGTTACCACCGTGCTAAAAAAAAGAAGAGGAACACGACTGCCAGAACAGTGAATAAAATAAAACACAATAGATGATAATTATTATTTTTTTTTAAAAAAAGATATATTTGTTTTACATTAAGAGGTTTATTGTTTATTCTTCTTCATATTCTGAGGTTTTGATTTATTAGTGTGAGTTACTCAGGGGAAATAGTGGGGTAGGCTTGAGATTTAGGCTTAAAATATAAAATTTTTATGTTTTTTGATACCTAAAAATGAGTTATGTATACATTTAGGGTACCACAAAAAATCTGCTTTGTTCTTTAAAGCAAAATATATATATAACATGTGTAGGTACACCAAAAGACTAAGAGAGGAATAACGGTAAAATAAGAACATGAGAAAAGCTAAAACAAAATACTTTCCCTCATCTGGATGTTACCAAGAAAAAAAACTATCAGGGTTATTCGGAGAGCACCAAAATGTCACCGACATTTCGGTGCTCTCCCGTTCCCCACACTTCAGCTAGTCCGAGTCACTGACTACTGTGATTTTATCTTTCACCGCAGGGTCCCTGAAGTGCAAGGAACAAGCTGCCAAATCGATCCGAAAAACCGCCGCAACACCGCCGAACTCATCCGAAAAACTGAAAAAATGGCGTCGCGCCCATACTCACCGGAGCGGCAGCAACTGCCAGGAGTAACAGCCCAGTCAATGTATAAAACATAACAAGGAAAAAGAGTGTCATCTGTGCTCGTTTCTATGTGTTCCATGTACAACAAAAATTAGGTTTTTGTTTGTTTCAATGGCCATTGCAACGTAAGCTCACTTGCCACTTCAAGGCACCTCTTTAGAGTGGGACCTCATTTTTGTTGTACATGGAACACATAGAAACGAGCGCAGATGACACTCTTTTTCCTTGTTATGTTTTATACATTGACTGGGCTGTTACTCCTGGCAGTTGCTGCCGCTCCGGTGAGTATGGGCGCGACGCCATTTTTTCTGTATTTATGTATATCATGCTTGTAACACCAGTCCGTCGTTCTGCAGCTGTTCCTCTTTCCATGTTTTTGTTTTTGATCCCAAATGGGATGTGTTTGGTGCGTGTATAAATAAAACCCACCATCTCTGCCTCTCCTTGACTGAAAAGCAGCAGGAGGGGCTTGGAGCTGCTCAGTAGAGCGGCCTTTTGGTACATTTGTTAGGTCCCACTCTAAAGAGGTGCCTTGAAGTGGCGAGTGGGCTTACGTTGCAATGGCCATTGAAACAAACAAAAACCTCAGTTTTGTTGTACATGGAGCACATAGAAACGAGCGCAGATGACACCTTTTTACCTTGTTATGTTTCATCCGAAAAACTGCCTCAAACCGCCAAGCGCATCTGAAAAAGAAAACCTTGCTGAATCGATGCGAAAAACCGCTGAGTGCATCCGACGATCCACCGCAAAACCACTGAATCGATCGGAAAAAAGTCGACGACCTGCCAAACAGAGCGCAGACCAGCCGCTGAAAAAAGCCAACAACCCGACGAACGGGTAAGGCTAGGGTCAGACGAACGCATTTTTATGTTGTCTGTGAAAAAGTGCGTTCGAACGAATGGACGCATTTTTTCACAGAATACGTGATAGTGGTCATACTATGCGCATTTTCGTCCGTGATTTTGTACGGATCATCAATAAAACTCTTTTTGCGTCTGGACGTTATGTTGGCCGGACATTAGCAGTGTCTGATGTCTCCAATTCACGCACACACGCCGCTAGCAGACGCAGCGCACTCTGTACGTCAGTACCTGCGGTTTCACGTTCTCGAAAAAATGCGTTCATTTTCCACTTGCGTTGCGCAGCCGGACTTTTGTGCGACCATACATCGTATATTGGCCGTCATTGCCTGGCACTTGCTGCTACTACGGCCGTGATTAAGTGCGGCTGCACGCGCGTTCGCACTGCCTCAGTCTGACCCTAGCCTAAAAAGAAAAAACATAAAACACACCGTAACTTTTAAAAGGTGTTTGCAAGAAAAATACTGCATGTCCTTGGTCCTTGCCATACAAGGTCCTATGAATGATAATAAACAGGTCTGTTACAAAAAAAAATGCCATTTTTTTAAAATCAGGAAAAAATATTAGCCGAAAAAATTCCTAAAAAATAAATGAATAAAGAGACTTTTTGCTGTAAGTGAAAATGATAAATGGCTGAATAAATATTTAATAAAAAACGGGAATTTTGTTTGCATTGAAACCTATGGGATTCGCCTGATTAAACCTGTCGAAATCAGGGCATTTCACGGACAGGTCGGTGCTGTTCGGTGTTCTCTGAATAGATTAATCATTACTTTTCTATGGGGATTTCACTGCCACCGAAGGTCATCGTAATTCGCTGGCAATTCGCCAATATTTGGCAAACTGCCTTTTTTTTAAATAGCCGAATGGCCCCATAATTGCACTGTACATGGAAATTCACTGTTCGGTGCAATTCTGGGTCCAATTCAGCTCCCTTTGAAAAACCCTGATAGTCATCAAGGGGTTAACAGTGTCTGCGCATCAGAAGGAATTGGCAGTTCGCCAGGACTCAATTCACACAAGCAAATGGCGAGGGGACCAGTGAAATTTTTGAGTCCTGGTAAAATATTGCTCTATGCGGTTTGACATGAAGAAAGAAACTTGTGATTACCAAATATGTGAAGTGCTGGATCTGGTTCTGTGTTCCCAAGTCACCGTTCCGTATGTTAAAATTCACTGCAACATTTTCTCCAGGTTTCAGCTCAGATCCGGTAATACCGATATGTAGGAAATTCTCAATCCCACCCAACGGCTTGTAGGCTATGGCTGTCATGGACGCTGACGCCTGGCGTTCAGGTGTTAGTGCAGGGTGAGCTGTTTTTACCTGGAAGGTAAAGAAGAAAGAAGAAGCTTACATATCATGAAACGAGAAGAGTTTTCATAACATTTATGTCATATACAAATAGTAATGCATTACTGTGTGTGAACAGCCCTGATTGGCTGCTCAGACAAGCATCTAGACACCCTGACCAGCATGCACTCCAGGATGAGAAACCACCTTTGAGGGCAAAGATGCCGACAGTGACGCAAACTGCATCATGACCACTGCCATCTTGCAGCCACACCCCCACCTTCCGATCTCACACCTGCCAAAGATGGCTCCTCTGGTGTTTTAATGTTTTAAATTTGATATATAAAAGATTTAGGCAAAGCCAGATATGCCAACTCTGGCAGGTCTGAGATCGGAAGATGAGGAGTGTGGCTGCGGGATGGCCATGGTCGTAATGCAAAGGGGGCAAATCATTTTGACCAGCTCCTTGGCCGAGCAGTCAATCAGGGTTGGTCATGCACCAGCGCTGCCTTATCACTCTTAAAAGCCCTGATTTTAACTATTTTTGCACCAATAATCAGGCGCTTACTGTAAATTTTTCCTCAGTCATTCCGAAACCTGGATGACAGTCGGGTAATGGACCCACTGAAAGTTACACCGTTGCCTTGTTGTGGATTGCGACATGGACATTAAATCAGCTTTTCTAGATCAATTGAATGACTTTATCAGTGGGTTTAGTCCATCTCTCCTACGGCCGCGTTAATAGACACATATGTCACATCGGTAAATGTGTATGTTCACAGAGGAAGTATAACATTCCTGCATTTTATGAACAAAACAAATAGGTGTTTTACACTAATCCTGATAGTCTTTAGAGCAGGAGCTGACGACCTATGGCAGCATTTGGTCATAGACAGTATGAAGGATTATAAATACAAGGAGTAAGAATCCATCAGTCAAAGCAATCCTCGATACAGAACGTGCGGTATCTGTACCATGAACAGGTAGGGCTGATAATACATGGAATAGTTTGCGTATTGCAGGGTGGGCAGGTGGGACTCACGGTTATTGGCAGAGTGCTTGTTCTAGCTGCCGTGTTCAGTGTCAGCCTTGCAGTTCCATCACCCTGAGTTGTTCCTTCGACGTTCCCCGGTTGAGCAATCACGCGGATACGATTTGCAGGTGAACCGTCAGGATTCGTTACAAACGTCTAATGGATAAACACAATTCAGAAATCAGCAAAGCAGCTCTCACTTTGTAGAGAATGAAAGTCTTGGGAGATTCAGACAATAGAAACGTCAAGAACTGTGAGAAGAATCGTGTGACATCAGGAGTCGGAAAAGATGTCCGATTCATACAGGAACCTGGACGGAGAACTTCAAACTCCACAGAGCGAAAGAATGTGTTAGAAAGTGAAGTGAATGTTCATAAACTCGTTATCCTGAGCTATGAAGGAGACTGGTGTATAAGGAACATGGTCTATCAATGAGACATAACGGTCAGAGACTCAACAGAGGAAAAATCACACACCCCTCAGCAACCAAATGTAAAGAGAAAGATCCATGAAGAATATTACACACCCAGAAAAGGAGGACATAGAAACATAGAAACATAGAAAATGTCGGCAGATAAGAACCTTTCGGCCCATCTAGTCTGCCCAATTACATGGATACTTTACCTGGATTTATCTTTTGTTTAGGATAGCCTTATGCCTATCCCATGCCTGCTTAAATTCAATTACTGTTTTGGCCTCTACCACTTCTACTGGAAGACTGTTCCATGTATCCACCACCCGCTCAGTAAAATAATGCTTCCTGATGTTACTTTTAAACCTTTGCCCCTCTAATCTAAGACTATGTCCTCTTGTTTTGCTACTTTGTTTCCTTTTAAATATACTCCCTTCCTCTACCTTGTGGATTCCCTTTACGTATTTAAATGTTTCTATCATATCTCATCCTCCAGCTGTTACAGGTCACATATTAACAGGATGCAAAGAGATCATTTAATATAAAACAAAATGTCACATACCACAATGTCAAATGGCATTCCAGGCTTGAAATATTTTGAGGTTTTGGTGAAAAGCACTTTGTATGGCGAGGTCACAATATGAATATTTTCCAACTCCGCCTCCACCAATTCACTGCCTGTAAAGTGACGACGAGCAGAAAGACAGTCATATAACTCAGAAACATGTGTGCAGGGGAGACATTACTCTATGAGAAGCACTAAGAACCAAATAAAAGCACGTTATGCAGCAGAAATGTTATGAATTTGGATTGCCAAAAATAAAATCCATTTTGGAGATCAGCTTCTTACACTCTGCACAAAAGTATAAACATGATACGTCCACAAATAAAAATATATTGCGGTTCAATTTGCAATTCTCCGCTGATTCACTTAAATACTGAATTAAAAACAGAGTTCCCTTTTTTTGTTCTTAAATAATTAGGCAGATACTGCTGACTGCCTCTGCCCAATTATTTTTTCTTTTTTCTCTTTAGGATTTTTTTATTCACCTTTTTTCCTCGCTACGCGCTGCTCTTCGGCTCAGGGACTCCCAAACCCAGAAGTCCCTGAATCTTTTATACACAACCACAAATAGCGTACTGCTACATGACTTGCGCACTTTACTTATTCAATTTCCATAGCACCTGCGCAGGTCACTGTGGGACATTTAGTGACGTGCTTTTATATTCCATAATATTCCTTTTTATTCACTTAATTCTTTTAAAGAACATTATAATGCTAGTAGTAGTCCGAGCTCTCCAACTGTGGTGGATTGACACAAGAATTGCACATAGATTGTAATCTCTCGAGCAGGCGCCATGTGTCAATCATATCTGTTACATTTACGCTTTATTTTGTCTTATCCATTGTACGGCACCACAGAATATGTTGGCGCTTTACAGATGATTGTAATTGTTGCTCACCTGAGTCAGTGATGACTGTAACAGACAAGTACAAGTAGAACTGCAGCATATCTTCTTCATTTTTGAAGTGCTTGACAAGATCCTTCCTGTCCAAATAGCATTCACCTTCCCCATTTTCAATCTGAAAGGC